>CP136063.1:144363878-144963878 GCA_032622095.1 Siphonodentalium dalli
TAATCGGCAGCTTCTAATTAAGTTGAATCAGTTTATATTTTATAGTCGAAAAAGGGAGATCTAGCTCCGTCAAAAATTAGCAGATCTGTACCACATTCAAAGTTTACTTGAACAATGTGATGGATATTCCTGATGTCAAGGGATTAGTTGATATTAATTGGAATTATCCGGACCACACGAAATTGACAATTTATAGGTCTGAAAGGACTATAGCTCTAACAAGTATCATCTGACGGAACGATATTGGAACTCGACCTCAATAATGTAATGTTTATTACTGTACCAAGTTTCCTTCCGATCTGACATTATTCACCGGATTTATTATCCGGACAACATGGAAAGAGAAATTTCTAAGTAAAAAAGAGTCATAAATCAGAGAAAAAGATCATCGGACTAGAAACATAATGTAATTGTCATTCCTCATATGAAGTGTCATTTAGATCGCACAATTTGAACTGGAGTTAACAGCCTAAGAACAAATCGTACGGACACTCGACCGGACGCACGAAAGAACTAACAATATTTCTCCGAAATTATCAGGGTGGATAAATACACTTGAAAGTGAGGTTTTATCACAATTAAATGCTTTGCATTTTCACTTTCTTTCCTTATGCAGGCAATATATAACACCTGCTTGCTCCTTTTATCATGTGTAATGCAGATGTTACAATGATGACATTTATGATGACACCAAGACACAATTCACATAGTTTGCAGCACATTTTATTTTATATTTATAAAACCATTGTTTGCGTGCAATTACTAACCAGTGCTGGTGTGTGCAGTCAGACTTCGTGTAAACTAAGATTGACTTCGAACATTAGTAAATGGGAGGTCTATAATCATTAATGCTCATTTCAATGTTTGGCATTTCGGAGAAATATTTATCATAACCATCGCCAAATATGATAGTTTGTGTTAAATTTCAAAGAAGACCTTCAAATTTATCATGTCAACTAGAGTTTTGATAGATAGCCCCCTCTGATGTGATTTTAAAGCTGAAATAGGTCACCATTTAATTGACATACATGTACACGTGGTGTTCCAATGAGCTGGAAAAGCAGCAAAATGATGCAATCGCCACCATAATTATGTGTAATGATATGACTCCCATTTGGCCCAATAATTGGCAGATATAGTTTCGAGCTTGCGATATGCCTGTACAGTAACAAAACATGTGAATTGCAATTCGCACGACAGTGCACCTGCAATTCGCCGTTCACCAAATAATTATGTCTTTCGCCAATAATTTTAACAAACAGCCGAAAAACTCATGTTTGGTGCTATGTAAATCATTGTGGATCTTTCTTACGTCATGTGCATAGCAAAATTTAAACATACAGGCGTTTTAGATATAAGAAATCGGTATTTATCACCAAGTTGCAACCGGTCCGTAGAATTTGACCTAATAATTGTGATTTCTGAGGACGTACTTTATATCTAGAATGTGTAGATAATATATTTTAAAAGTATAGTATACTCTACAAATATTCAGAGGGATTTTATTTGCTGAAGTGTCCTGGTTTTTAACAATCACGAATATTAGGTAAAAAATATCAGCATATTGTGTAAACAAATGAAATTTTCCTGCATAATTTCCGGTGTCGGATATACATAGTGATTATTCCTCCATTAATGGGTAACAATCAAGACATGAAGGTTTTTACATTTAAGAGTGTCTAGGCAACTATCAATCAATTCCTTAATCACATCACGTTTGTGGGGTATAAACGTCCAAAACAAACTTGAATACTGGAATGGCAGGCAGTTTTGCTCATCTCTGTCATAGTAAAATCTTGTTTGATTCCCATCACATGTCCCACAATCTGGTGGCCAGACACATGGATTATTCCAGGATTCACAATATCTTCCTTTACACTCTCTCACACAGACATGAGAACCTTTCTCGAGATAACGTGTCAGCAACACAAGTTCCGCCATGGTAACATGGGTTGTTATAGCAGGGATCTGAAGATAAACCTAGACTGTTCAATGCCAGATCTAGGGTGTCATAAATTTATTATTGTTAAAATATTATAAAGCACAAAGGGTTATTGAAAGCACTAAGAGCTATGTGAAGTATCTACATACTAAGCTAAACAGGAGCAATAACTCTACCAAACTGAGTGAATGATCTCACAAATTACAGATTGGTATAAAGCTGGTGAACAAGCCATGAATATCAGTCGCTAAATAGTTTGCTGTCGGTACATAGTGGTCAATCAGTGGTAAGCAGATTTCAGTTGGTACAGCTAAAATTTGTTGGCAGGACATATGTTATTTATTTGCATTTGTGAAGGGAAATTGTGCAAAATTGGTATTCATATCTTGGTCAACGAGAGGCCGATCATGATTGGCAGATGTTTAACCCATCCCTCGGTGATAGTCAATCTGGGTAGTGATCGGAATCATAATCTAAAGTTTTTATTTTGAATTATAGAGAATACTTTTATGTACTAAAGTAGTATAGACAAATGTACATAATAACACAAATTATTGGAATTTATGGTTCTTGGAGCCAAATTTGCACTAGTGGTGTCAGTTTGACATCGGTAGGCATAGAATAACATTGAAACACCCTAAGACCCCATGCAAACCTGAGATAGACGAACAGTCCATACCTGGTGGTCAGTATAGCTCTCAAGAAAATAATTTAGACCATACAAAAGTGTTATCCATATAATGTTATTCAGCCATAATATGATGACAATGCTGGCCCCTATGACCCCTAACTTGAAGCAGATAACCAACTTGACTAAAAATCCTCACAAGCGTATCATCGTTATTAACTCATTTAGGATGGGAAATGGATATATCAGTTTCCCAAAACATTATACCTACAGGACGGGAAATGGATATATCCGTTTCCCAGTTCATGCAGTTGTTTTCAGCACACGATTCTTTTATAATTAAATACCAATGCGCAGATTAACATGTTGTCAATATAGGCTGATCGCACAGCGGGGAGTCTATGATGACATAACTTATTTTTGGCGTCACACTGGGGGTCCCGTGCTGTGATTCCGATGTCATTGATCCAAAATAGCCATGCCCAGTAAACTGCAGATATTTAGACAAGTTTTCGATTGGAACTCACTCTTATTGCTGCACATTCTATCGCTAGGCTTGATTATCCAGAAATTTGAGGACATTCGGCACCATTTGAGCACATGCACTCAATGGGAAGTAACTCTAAATGAACTAATCACACAAACACAGTCATAATATGTGATTAATTCATTTAGAGTTACTTCCAATTGAGTGCATTCGGCCAAATGGCACCGAATGTCCTCGAATTTATAGGTAATCGAACCTAATGGCACCGACTTGAGTGATGCAATTGCTTTGATTTTACTAGTATCGCATTTAATAGCCTTGTAGTTGGGTCAATATGCATGTTGTTTCTTTGTTATGTTTAGCATTTTATAATTCAATTGGCATTGGTTGTCAACCACCAAAGTAAAAGTACATGCACGCCAGACTTATTAACCCACCTGTAATCAACTAATTTGTGCTCCAGACCAACAGATATAAGAGCCAATTGCTCGCTGATGACTTGCTTGGTCGGTCAATGGCAGGTGGATCTTGACCCCTTCAGTGGAAGCAACCAGAAGCGAGAGCAATTTAAGTATATTCTGGGATCATATAACTTTGGAAATTAATTACGTTTGAATCGAAATGTCGCTAACATCTCGTCTTATAGTGAAATTACAGCCCCCAAACACACAATTTTCAGAAAATTGGTTGCCATGGCAACCGGTCACAATTTGGTGGTACCTACCAAACTTCATATGGATCTTCGGCGTGACCTCTAGTTAAAGTTTACTTTCCTTCATCTCTATCATTCCATTCATTGCTCAGCAAAAAATTAACTCTTTCCCAAGTTGAGCTATAGTGTCATTGACACTTTCATTTGGGTTTTCTTTTCTAGAGTTATTCATCTTTGTTTATCTGGAAATGTTGGTTTTTTGTCTGTTCAGGCAGATATCTTCACCACAAGTCGTCAGATCTCAATATAATTTGGTATGGATGTTTGCAATCATTGAGGAAATTCAATGGAGTGTTCAATCATTTTGTTCCAGTTTTCCGTTCTAGAGATATTCATCATTGTTTATCTGGAAATGTTTGGTTTTTTTTCTGTTCGAGTAAATATCTCCCCCACCGGTTATTGGATCTCTATTAAATTTGGTATGGGTGTTCACTACTATGAGGACATTTAATGGAGTGTTCAATCGTTTTGTTCTGGTTTTCCATTCTAAAGTTATTCTTCTTTGTTTATCATAAAATACTGAATTTTAGGTCCATCTGCCTGAGTATCTTAGTCATAGGTTATAGGTATGTCCACATATGGCAGGCATGTGACAGTCCATTTCTTGTTTTATTTTAGGCATGAATGGTTTGGGTAAACAAATGTCTGTACTTTGGTTCTATTAGTCGCTGTGTTATGCCCCTTGGTTTTAAAACACAAAACACCAGATTTATAAAATGCTTTTACTAAAATTGACCATTTTCTGACTAAAAGCAGATCATGAATGAGCGAAAGTCAGTAAATGAAATTTTTCTATCTCATAGATTTATGATAGAACTGAGGAATATTTGAAATAGAAAATAAGTTATCACAGCAATTTAAAAAATATTGTCTTGCAAGAGCAGATGACCAAAATCAGGGGAGAGAAATCGGGCAAACAGATGTAGTCGGCCAGTGTTGAATACAAAAATCTTGTTGCACTTTAAAATTTCTTACATTTTTGTGAACTTTCATAGTTTTGTAATATAATAAAACCATCAAACTATAAATAATGCCACATTACAGATTACACTGGCAAATATGTCCCCAGATAATTATTTTTGTATTGTTCAGCCCATGTACAATCCTCAAAATTGTGTACAGCTACCACAGGTCATATAGGAGATTTAGATCAGACTTATTAGTATAATTTAGCAATATTTGTTAAAGATCCTCTATCTCTTCCTGGCAAGAATTCCAACAAAACAACAAACATATTCTATGAAGCTCAATCTTTTGAATTTTGAATTGCGACATCTGTCTTGTGGGCTTTCTTGCCTGAAAATGTTATCTTTCAGGAGTCAACTTATGGATGGATAGATAATTATCAAAACTTCACCAGCTGAGCACCTATTGCAATCTGTCGGTTGATTACATTACTTCCACCTATGTTGTAATTTCAGCCACATACACTAGAGCGATCCTGTATCTTGCGTGACGTAAATGATGTCGATGCCTGAAAACCCAACCGGTGATCTTTATTGTATGTGTTTGTTATGCCACAAGTTACAACTCGAGTATAATGGCTCTCATTGTAACATAGCGCCAAAACAAACTAATGCAATCTCATCCACACGCCTGTGCAGTTCTGTCTATTACTCTCATGTGCTTTAATTCGAAGACATCATACCATCTTGTTCATGTCCATGTCAGAATTACGATTGTTGATGTTGTGATATAATTTGGATAGCGGGATGTTTCCTGTAACAACTGTTATTTAACAACTGTTTATGAGAATAGATGAGTCACATGTTAATAAGTTTACTCCGTTGCATGGCATTAATTATTGCAGAGAGGCTTGAAGGTGAGGTCACAGCTAGCTCACTCATGTTTGAACGGAGATCCACCTCCCAGAACGCTCTTTGTTTTGAAATCGACCCCACAGGTTCAGGGTCTACATACATTTATCAGGTGAGCCTATATCACAACAATCTGCATGACCTTCAGTCTTTTGGGATAACTTTGAAATATTTTATTAGTAGCAATGGTAGATTGCTGGCATTACTGATGGATATATGCATTTGTAAGTTACATTTTTTATACTAATTACATAATTTGATCAAAGAACGCCAAATTTCTTAGTCGGGACATTTTTATGCACGGGATTTTCATGGATGAAACTACTCCTTCTCCGAGATCCCGTGCTATCGTACGGTACATACTTAATGGGTCCCTCTGCAGAGTCCATGAGGTATAGAACAGAGTTTTAGCCAACGTGTTATAAAATATAATTTTGGCGGGAAATGCAGAATGACTTGAGATTGCTTGTGGAAAATCCACTATATAAGCCAAATTATCATCTTTCATTGTGGCCATCAAGAATATTATCAATAAACATTTTGATGAGCCTAACATATAGCCTAATCCTGTTCAGCTCCACCCACAAGAACATAGTTGCCTCACCCAATCGTCACTTTGGGATTTATGTGTGTCAACAAAAACCTTCACTTCTAAGGTTCTGCTGATTCAAACCATGATTCAAACCATGAGTGAACATGCGTTTTTGGTAATACATGTACTCTACAAAACAAATCTACTTTGTAATATGACCTTGCCTTAAACTGCTTGCTAGAACTGTCCTGATTGGGCAGTATATATAGTCTTTGTTACCATGGACATGTTGATGTCTTTTTGTGGTACTATTCTGGAATGTACCACAAAACGTCATCCACTATCTTAAACTTGCAGAACCCTCATAATACTGACCACAGGCGATTTAGTTAAAAATTATGCTATGCTGATAAAGAGATGAATGGCTGCCTAACATTGCACCAATACTAAATTTCAGGGGAGTATAGAAATCATGAGTGTCCATCCAGATGGTTTGTGGTTGGTAACTTTATTTATCTAATTGTTTTGTCATATGGATTACTCACATAAAAATACAGGTCAAGTTTGAATTTGGTTTCGATCTGCCTATTTTTACCAGAGTTATGGTCTTTGTCAACTTAGAATTTGCAGATTATTTGGTTTGCAGGTCATAACTTTAGTTAATCTGATTGTTTTAAAACTTGGTATGTAGATTACTCACATGAAAATACATTTGATGTTCAAATTTGTGATCGGTTTGCCCATTTTTAGCTCAAATTGACAAAGTCTGCGTACCTGCATCTGTGATCCGTCAGTAGTTTCGTTTGGCATGCCCTGCAGTCCACATCCCACATTGAATTGTCACCAAACTTCAACAGATCTTCTGGTTGACCTCTAGATGGGAACCATCTATTTTTTCCGAAATTCTTTAAAAAACATAGCCGTCATTCAAATCTGAATACATCAGCACACCCTGAAGCCTTCATCTATTGGAGAATTTTTTTTTTAATTTAATTAACAGGCATGTGTAGGAGCACCTCTAGATGGGAGCTATCAAGTTTGAATGATTTTCAATGAAAAGCATGGTCACCGGCAGCCAACTTGGATTTTACTCTTTGCATGACTAAATCATTTGGCACATCCTACTGACCAAATCCCTAATCTGATCATTACCAAACTTCATTTGGATCTTCGGAGTATCCCCTAGATGGAAGCCACTTTTCTAATTTTGTTGAAAAATATGGAGACTAGCAGCCATCATTGATTTCAAATTTGAATTCATTGGCACACCCTGCAGCCCGCATTTATTGGAGAAATGTGTCGAAAATTTTCAGGCATGTTTAGGATTGCATTGAGATGGGAACTATCAAATTTGAATGATTTTTAATGAAAATAGATGATCGCCAACAGCCATCTTGGATTTTACTGGTTGCATGACTAAATCTTACAGGTCACATCCCTCTTCCGATCTTCAGCAATCTTCATATGGATCTTCAGGGTGGCCTTCAGCTAGGAGCCCTCAAATTCAAAATTCTAGACCGAAAACATGTGGTGCCAGTCACAAGACATCTAGCACATATAATTTGTCAAGAAGTTTTGATCTATGCTGTGACAACAATGCTTCACAAGTTGACACTAGCACCGGTCTGTGTTCCAATTTATTTTTTGTTTGGTATAAAATTATAGTATTGGTGAATAAATGTTGACACATAATTTAATTATTATGTTAATTATCGTGTAACTATGTAACTTAATATAAGCCAAGGTCATATTTATAAATAGTTTGTTTTTCTACCCTCCCGTCCACATTTTTCAGTTTCAGACAGGGTAGGCAGAACATTTATTTTCATTTCAAGGACAATATTTATAAATTGTATACTTAATCCTTTCATTACTGGAGCTTCCTGAAATTTTATGAAAACCCTGTGTCGATGCATTCTCTTATATATGCATGCGTGTCTCCCATAAGGAGCCTTGTATAATTAAGAGAATACATTGCCCTAACAATAATTATCTTGACAGCCGGTGTATTCTCTTGATAGCAAATGTAATTTTTGAGACAGTGCAATTTTTTTGGGGATTTTTAATTCCCAAAAAATTTGTACTGTCTCAGAAATTACATTTGCTTCTAATAATAGGCACCTCGTGTGTTGTATAGTCCCATACATGTTCAAAGAGCAACGCTCGACATGTTTCGGAGATGTATACTAGTATATAATAGTGATGAGCCGATTGTCAAATAGAGCCTTGCGCCGATTGCCGATTATTTGAGATCAGGTGCCGATTCCGATTATTGTAATAATTATACCAAAATATGTTATATGTGTTATATACTACATCGATTTGGAAGCAACAACATCAGTAATATACCAGTATACATAAGTATACGTTTGGTAAGTATAAAGGTAGGTATGGGTGGACATGTGAACGAATTTCTGCGTCCTGACAACCAATACACATGTTCTCAATTTACCGTAGATTTCTGTCTATAAGTCACTACTTGTTGACCCAGCATTTCCCCTCTTCACTAGTATATAACATGCTACAGTGCCATATCTGCTATATACATTCTCTTATATATGCAAGGTTTTAACCCTTTCATGACAGGAGTTGCGCTGGTGCACCATAAAAGAACCTGTGCAGTGCATTCTCTAAAATATAAATGCGAGTCTCCCTACATGTATATGGAACTCGCATATATAAGAGATTGCACTGGCACAGGGGTCATTAATGCTGCACCAGTGCAGTTCCTGTCATGAAAGTGTTAAAGTAATTGACCACCTCTAACATGGTGTGACTGCGGTAATATCGGGTAACCTCCAACACAGTGGTAAGGCTGCCGCTTATTACCACTTCAACACTGTGCATATCGCATTTACACCATAATACAGAGGCGAAAATGAAGTCGCCTTTCGAATTTGACCAAACTGAGATTTACCACTGGAAAATTGACTTATTTTGCAAAAACAAATAACAAAATATATCTGTTATAATGTTGTTGTCCTACCTCTCTGAACCATGGGTGAAACATTTCCTTAAAATATCAAAGAAGTTGTTCACATTCAATCCCGGCCTGATCTTTTTGAAGTAGCCTATATTCGTCGGGATTATCGGGGATTACATATCTAACCCTCGAAAGTCATTTGCTAGTATCCAAAATAATTAGACCATTCAAGTTCCATGAGTTTATAAATTAGTACAAGACTGCCAATATAAAATAATTACGACATTATCAGATTATGTACTAGGCACTTCAGAAGTTTGTTTCAGCAACACGTCGCACTTTTGGGAGAGACCGCCTCGGTAAATAAATGACCACGCCCACAGGTGTTGCTAACAGGTGCGTCCAACTGGTCAAGTTTATTGCTTTAATCCGGGGGGGGGGGGGGGGGGGGTAATACAAAATTTGCCGGAAGGTATGCCAGGGTGGCAAAAAACGCATTTTCTACAACCTCATTCACTTTTTGTCCCCCGAAATCTTTTTTTGTGGGGTTATTAAAATAGCCGATGTTCATCCGTCCATCGAGCCTTCAGTCCGTCCGTCCAGAAATGGTTTCCGGATGATAACTTTAGTTTCGGTTATTAGATCAAAAGCAAATTTCATAGGTGAGTTTATCACACTAAAATGCAGGTCAATTTCGAATATGGTTTACTCCGCCCATTTTTGCGAGAGTTATGGCCTTTTTTTTACTTAAAATCTTGTAATTTTCTGGTTTCCGGATGATAACTTCAGTTTGTGTCGTCGTCATCTGAACCAAATTTGGTATGTGAGTTTATCAACCCTATATACAGGTCAAGTTCAAATATGGGTATGCTCCGCCCATTTTTGCGAGAGTTGTGGCCCTTTTTGTCCGCCGACCCAATTGGTTATAATTCGCATGTCCGTCGAGTCGTGCGTCCGTCCGTGCGTCCGAGGTTTCCGGATGATAACTTTAGTTACAGTGAACCAAATTAAATTAAATTTGGTATGTGGGTTTACTAGCAGAAAAGACAGGTCAAGTTCGAATTCTGGTTCCGTCCGCCAATTTTCACCAGAGTTATGTCCCTTTTTTACTTAGAATTTTTGCCAATTTGAGGTTTCCGGATGATAACTTTAGTAAATGTGTACTGAATTAAATTAAATTTGGTATGTAGGTTTACTAGCACTAAAGACAGGTTTTTATGCGCAAACAACGGTCGTATCAAACCGACACTTAGACGCGGACTTGAGGTCTACCGACCTTTTATTCGACTTAGAATCCTGTCAATTTCTGGTTTCCAGATGATAACTTTAGTTTGTGTGATCATATCTGAATCAAATTTAGTATGCTAGTTTATCAGCCCAAAATACAGGTCAGGTTCGAATATGGGTTTGCTCTGCCCATTTTTTGGAGAGTTATGGCCCTTTTATGACTTAGAATGTAGGTATGTAGGTTTACTAGCACTAAAGACAGGTTTTTATGCGCAAACAACGGTCGTATCAAACCGACACTTAGACGCGGACTTGAGGTCTACCGACCTTTTATTCGACTTAGAATCCTGTCAGTTTCTGGTTTCCAGATGATAACTTCAGTTTGTGTTGTCGTCATCTGAACCAAATTTGGTATGTGAGTTTATCAACCCTATATACAGGTCAGGTTCGAATATGGGTTTGCTCTGCCCATTTTTGCGAGAGTTGTGGCCCTTTTATGACTTAGAATCCGGTCAATTTCTGGTTTCCGGATGATAACTTTAGTTTGTGTGATCATATCGGAATCAAATTTGGTATATGAGTTTATGAGCTCGAAATAAAGATCAAGTTCGAATATGGGTACGATCCACCCATTTTTGTTTGGTTGCTTCGGATTTAGGGTCTTTGTTATTTTCTTTCAGAAAAGCTGATGCCCCCAATGAAGCCACTTTTTCGGGGGACACTAAAGTCGGACGGCCTTTTATTTTTATTAAAGTCCTTTTTTATGTTTACCCATACCATGTATGGTAAACATAGTGTCGTTGTCCGGATTGACCACTCGTCGTGCGTCCGTCCGTCCGTCCGTCTGTCCGTCCGTCTGTCTGTCTGTCCGTCCGTAGACACTTTACGTGTAATGCGATAACTCAAACATTTTTTACCTGATCAAAACCAAATTTTGTTTATGGGGGTTTCAGCCCAAAATACAGATCGAGTTCGAATATGGGTTTGATCCGACTTTTTTTGACAGAGTTATGGCCCTTTTTCGACTTAGAATTCACGCATTCTGCCATAACTCGAACATTTTTTATCTGATCGGAACCAAATTTGGTATGTGAGTTTCTCGGCCCAAAATACAGATCGAGTTCGAATATGGGTTTGATCCGACTTTTTATTACGGAGTTATGGCCCTTTTTCGACTTAGAATTAATGAATTCTGCCATAACGCAAACATTTTTCATCTGATCGGAACCAAATTTGGTATGTGAGTTTCTCGACCCAAAATACAGATCGAGTTCGAATATGGGTTTGATCGGAGTTTTTTTTACGGAGTTATGGCCCTTTTTCGACTTAGAATTCATGAATTCTGCCATAACTCAAACATTTTTTATCTGATTGGAACCAAATTTGGTGTATGAGTTTCTCAGACCAACATACAGATTGATTTCGAATATGGGTTTGATCGGATTTTTTTTAATGGTGTTATGGTCCTTTGACATATGATTCACACATACATGTACTTCGATAAATCAACCATTTTTCATCTGATAGGAACCAAATTTGGTATGTGAGTTTCTCAACTCAAAATACAGAACGAGTTTGAATATGGGTTAGATCCAATTTGTTATACCAGAGATATGGCCCTTTTTAAACTAAGAATTATCCAGATTATAACCCAAGTAACTTACAATTAATGAATACCTGCTTCTCTGTGAGCAAGATAAAAGACAATATAGTTTATTGCTTTGAGAGTTATTTATAGCCCTCATATGTTAGGTCTGTATGAGAGACACAGTAAATTATTGGATAAATTGATTTAGCTATCTTTTTAACCACAACTTAGCCAGGTGAATTTATTTAACTAGACCAATGGAGCTCTCTAAGTCCTTGGATGATGGGACTACATTGGATCAAACAGGGCAGAGATAGGTGATTTAACCCCTTTTACCCATTCCATGTCTTTTAACCTTTTCCATTAAATAAATAATTATATTATTTTGATATCTCACATGGCAATTTGCAACAACATGAATAGAACTGCTCACACTATGATAGTGGTGACAGGCTCTAGAGTTTAGATGTTATATTAACCCTTCTATATTGACTCATACATTCCAATAATTTGTGTTATTACTGGTAATATGTACATTTGTCATATACTACTTTAGATCATAACAGTATACTCTATAATTCAACATTAAAAGATTATGATTCTGATCTTAACAATTTACTATCGCCAAGGGATGGGTTAAACATCTGCCGATCGTGATCGGCCTCTCGTTTAAAATTATTTTTGATACCATTTGTTATTAAACAGTTTAAAACATATTATAACTGCTAAAACAGTCTCAAACACCATATTTATGTTACTGGCACCTCATATCGGCCTTAGTGGAGATGACATTAAGCTATGGCATGTTTCATATGGGATGGTTCTAAATTAAAACTTCAAAGATGGAGTCATGAAACCCTCTCACTATAGAAGTCACACAATGTTTTGATAGTCTAATTGTGGTTTTATTTAAAACAACTCACAAGTTGTGGGTCACAATAGAATTAATATAAACAATGTTTTGATAGTGCACCATTGGTGGTGACCTGTCACCATGAATGTTGGGTTGTTGTCATAGCTCAATACTATACTTCAAAGATGACGACCGCTCAGTGAATACAGTGATTACTCTTTCATGTAGCCCCCCCCCCCCCCATAATGAGATTGTCTCATCATTTGTTGTTACAAGTTTGTATATAACTGCATCACTGACTATCAAGCAATCTGGCAGGAAGTGGAGCGAACAAGTCAAATTTGATTTGGCTTAATTTGTTCCTTTTTGTCAGAGCGTCGGTACGAGTGAGTTGTGCGGTCTGTAACCTTTATTGGAAGCAACCGCCCTCGTGCTGATGCCGGCGAGTGAGACGGTTTTGGATTAGGCTTAGCGCGACGGACAATGGAGCTAATCCCTGATGCCGCGTTAGCTGCAATACAGAGATCTCAAATAGTGGACACTGTTAGCTGGAGTCATTACGTTCTTGCTCCATTAAAAAAGAAGTCCGTGTGACAGGCTAATTACCTTACGCCATGTTAAAAATAGCTTTACCAGGCTTCAGTTAAATAAAGATATCAGCCCAGTCTGTCGGCGGTATATCAAAGGTTGTATCGCCGCGGTCTGCCGTGTGGCATGTTGGTCAGTTACGTAATCATGTGACACATCGAAACATAAGCTTTTTTTTATTTCATTAAACTTCAGGTTTTGACAAGAACGAAATGTACCAAGTGTATAATTGGAATCCGCGGTTGTGGTTTCAGACTTCAATGGCTCGAATCCGTTGATAAATACGGAAATTACCCATGTACCTGTATAAATAAAAAATTTAATCTACACCCGAAATTAGAAAGAACTGAATTAATTCAATTAGCGATAAAAACATGTTCATGCGCACGATCATTTGCGCAAAATGCATGGTTTTGGGTTCCGTTTGCATTGAATGAACTAAAGTGTTAAATTGTCGTTTTGGAAACTAATTAAATTACTTTGCTGATTGTCTAAAAAATATAATTCGTTTGTTAACTCTGTTTTGCTGCGTCATAATTGTTTTTATCATTTTATTGGCTTCATTTTGTTGCTGATGTGGGGTATGATATAAAACTATACATTGACTTAAAATCGATGTCGCGAAATGATTGATTTTCGGACTCCTTTATGAATTGAACAAGGGCGCCGATTGTTTTAGTTTCGTTTATACTGGTATTTCCTAATTACACGTATGTGTCGTATGATATGATTATTACCACGGCACGGTTACTATTGACATTATAGCTAGAAATTACTTACTGAGGTCCAGAATTCTAGATACCCGAGTTGCCAGCATGATTGTGTATATATGAGAAGTGCGTATATAATTTTAGCGTCAGTACTTAAAAATGATCTATTTTCGGGCTCGCTATTCCAATAAATAAATTGAACAAGGGCGCCGAATGTTTGAATAAATGAATACCAAGTCACATTGTATGTGGAACAAGCAAAACATGTATACACGATACATAACAGACGTGAGAAAGAGTCGGTGCATGTGCGTACACATATATACAAGATAAATTAAGGTGTATACATTCAAATATAGATTTGGCAGTAATTGGCACCAAACAAAAATGCTAGTTATACTATACTGTATAACCGCGATGGTTCATTTTCGTTTAGATTGATATTTCCAAAATATATCACATGATATGAGTATTACCACGTGGTTAGTATTGAAATTATAACTTGAGGTTACTGATGCCAGAACTTGAAATTTATCGATCTTCCGGCTCGATTTTCGGGGACAAAAATCATTAAACACGAGTATCACGATACACCCAATAATATTCGCTTTTGAATTTTTCCCGGTATTGATATATGTCGATAAATAGTTGAACTACATTTCTAAGGGCATTATGTCACATGAAGACGAATTAAAGTAATAAAATATACAACCATGAACACGCTGTTTGTGTTCCAAGCAAACAACACCCATGTGCACGGCAATCCACGGGATTCCGTTTTAATCTGTTCCTGATATGGTTTCAATAAAGAGCGTTCAATTTATTTAAATTAGGTGCGAAAATTGAAACAGTTGGACAATGGCTGTGACCATGCAAGACAAGTATTGTTCAAGTATATATCAATATTCGCGTATTTGTGAACCTATATCTTATAAATCCTTCCAATTTACTTAGAAAAAACGGAAGCTTGAACGAGCCATTTCCGTTTAAATATATACATATTTTACTGGGACTAGAAAAACCTAACTATACTACATGTACTACTTTCAAGTTCGTAATATACCGATTAGGCTTTTTCTCAACCATCTACTTAATAATACGAAGCTAAGCTGAGAATTAAAAAAAGGACCGCTGCTTTTATGTGTTGTATGTTAACGGAGAGGGGCCGGCATTGGGTATATATTATAGTGACCGATCTGGGGACAAGATTTCTGATGGAACATGTTTCCCCAGAGATGCGTTGGGTATATGTTCATATAAATTAATGGTGGGTGAGATACAATCGTTGAACTCAATTAAATGTGTTTTTCAGTAATGCTATTTATGTCATTTACGAAAATAAAAACAAAATGGATGCCATTATTGAGATCTATGCAGCGCTAATATACAGAGAACGACTAATATGTCGAAAGCAACACATCCGCGTAATTATATGGCCTTCGTTGGTTGTCAGTTATCTATTAACTAGTATATTCCAAGTACACTGTCGACAGTACACTACCGATACACACGCCAGATTACTCAACACAGTCTGGTGTACTGGTATAACTATACTAGTACACTAGACTGCTGATTAATCTCGTCGGTGTATCAGTAGTGTACTGTCAATGACATCGGCACCTGTATACAGTCGAATTAGTGACTTGCGTCATTGTAATATGCCCTACGACAGTACTATATGTATGTCATTTACATATTTTGAAAACATTATTCTAGTCGATTGGTGGCAAGATGGCGGGGAATTATACAGTATGTTAATTAGTCAGGGAATTATTTTCCGGGAACAGTACCTTTTTGTCGATTACATCGATCATCTTGTGTCAATTTTAAATATTTCGATCCGTCGTTATACTTATAATTAATTACCTACGCTTTCCTATAGTATTCAATAGATTCAAGAAAGCGAATTTCATATTCATAAAAGTATTGTTAATAAAAGTCATGCTCCGTATATTTTTGACATGTTGAAATTTTTGAGAAAATAAGTGTTGCATACGAACTCTGTGCATTTTTTGTGTCATCACCCAGCCTTCCCGCCCCAACATACACATTTTGTAGTTGTTATTGTCGGCGCTGTCAATGTTTATCTATTTAAGTAAAACATTATGTTGTACATTTTTGCCCAGATAATCCCAACCGATACATTCAACTAAATCCCTTAGTTATTCGAAACTTTCGAGAACTAGCCCCCTCCCCCAATCATGGATTATAGTCCAAAATGTGGTAATTCAAGCCTGTACAGGCTAAAATTGTGACAGTTAGGAACTTGTTCATCCTTTGGCCTGAGAAACATATACTGTTCTGTGCATTCTGGGTTAAAATGGGGGGGGGACTTTTTTCTTTCAACGCTGTACCTGCACCTGTACGCGACGTTGACATGCGCCTGGCGTATAATTAATTAAATACATTATAATTCCTATATATTATTTTGTCTATTGATCCAAGAATGCCAATTATATATTAATAAAAGTACCGAAACGCTTGCGTAGATTGCATGATTCCATGTATTATACTGTCACACTCTGACTTTTTCCGTATATTTTTTACATGTTGAAATTTTGATCAAAATAAAATATTGTACCAACACTTTGAACATTTGCCATCATGCCCTCACGCAACCGGTATCCATGCTGACATTTGTGTGGACGTTGGGTCAAGTCCTATATGCCGCATAAAGGGATCCAAGGGACCCGCAGTGCGTATATATGTATAGAAACAAAATTAAGTCTGTAAAACAACACATCATGCACAAATAATATCGAACATGGAAAATAGATAAATACGCTGTTCTTATATATCAATTATTCATAGTTGCCCAATAAACAACATTTCGCTTTTTAAACAAATTATTTTTGATGCACACAATGCTTATTGTTTTGTCAAAAAAATATGTTATTTTCGCTATTTTCATCGCTATATGAAGAGACAATCAAACGAATATATATTAACGATCAATGAATATATAAGGTCAGTATAACTCTTGTTCGATTTATCGAAAGACAATAATAATAAATTGTAACAACCAGTTCGTGTACAATCAAAATCAAAAAAGCGATATGGCAGTTTAAAACCATGCATAAATGCTCGATTTAATTACACGTCGGTCCGATTTCTGGTGCTAACAAAACTAGATAGGTCGACACATGCGTCAAATAGTTTTATTTACCGACATCAATGTACAACCGAAGGCATTATTCAAGTTCTAATCATAGACTGAAATCGGTTCCCGTTTGTTTTTCCAACAGGAAACAATAAAGGTCGCTTATTACTAGTTTACTCCTGTTACGATATGAATAAAGAGCGTTTATTAAGAAAAGGATGATACTGTATGGGTACTGTATGTATACGACTGTATGGGCATATTAAGTTTATTGATGTGCCAGTATCGGAGTTTTGTGTAACCGCTATGCATATATTGTCATATACATATATTATCACTCTAAACTCCATACTCACTATCAAATTACGAATACATAATATTAGTTACTCCGTTCTGTCAAATTAGAATACATAATTTTAGTTAGGTTCGAATGAGCCATTTTCGTTTATTCTTTAATATATCAGAACACGTTTTATTAAGTCTACGTAAGCAACGAGACTCAGAAATATTAAATAAAGACAAACATAACATAAGTAATTATAGTCCGATTTTAAAAATTGAAACGCCAATATGCATGCTATTAACACCAGAATGACATGTCCGAACGCGCTACGTAAATTCAAGAAAAACATTTTAACGAAGTATAAAACGAGTAGCCTGGTATGTTGTTCTTCACTGGCCGGGGACCAGCCAAAGACGCCTGGGAGATCAAAGAACGGTGCCGACGGATTTTTGTTTGGGCTGACTTCAGTCTCCAATGCAAGGGAAGAGAAATATGTTGCAAAATGCAACATTGTGCTAGTTTATTAACACGAAAACGTTCACAAATGTTATACTTGGTAACATATAGCCTAAATTGTGAGTTCACACCACAATGGTACGTGGAATAAATGAGATTTACCAACATTACAGGAACTATTTTTCATAACAAATCACAGCCACCGCGGAATCTGTAAAATTCTGTTACTATATTTAGGACCCCATATCTGGGGTCGGTCTTTGATGTAGAGTTTCCCTAATGCTCCAGTCTAACAGGGGCTATTTGGTTCTTTGTGTTGAATTCCGGACGGAGGATGCTGGTATCCAGAGATCTTCAACCCGGAGCAGGAACGCCAAGACCAGCCGTACCATGAAAGAGGAGCCTCCTAAGAGAAAGACGCCAGCTCGAAGGAGAAGGGACGCAGCCAGACGGGCGAAATGGAAGAAAAAGAAGGGGGTGACTGTTGATCTGCCGGTCACCCCTCCCCGTGTGGTTCAGCCGTCTAGAGTCATAGCCGGCGGGTTGAAGTTGTCTGAGAGACGCCCAGACGACTCGACCTGCATGGAGACTGACGACATAGTACCAGCTAGCAGGGACTCTGTAGATCTGCCGGAGGTCCCTGCTGTCGTCGTCGAGGCTTGCGGAGACAGGGACGTGGATACCACCCCAGATGTTCCTGCCGCCAGCTTCGACGTGGAACTGGATAGCTTTACACCTCGGACACTGGATTACCATCACATCCCGGTGTCCCCCAGCTCACAGAAGATCTCCTCGCTGAAACAAACGCCAAAGCCGACAAATTGATGGCTGAGACCCAAAGAAAGAACAAGGAACAAGAAGAGCAAGTCCTCGCCATCTTACAGCAACAACAGCAAAGACCTCCATCTCCTCAGTCATCAACGGAAAAAGCTCATCCAAAAAAGAAACGAAAAAAGAAGAAATAATCATCTATCACAAAAATGCTTACCTTTTTTTTCTTCTTTTTTTTTTTTCTCACCAATAAAGGCAACAACATGAGGGATTAAGGGGAGGACCATTCGGTCCTTCCGACAATCCTGGGCTAGCCCCCCGAACCACTCATACTACAAGCAATCATTATCTCTTTGCCTCTATTAGAGTCATTAGCGATGCCTTCTCAAAGTTTTTCATTCATTAGGCAACATTTTACCTTGCCCAATGATATTTCTGACAAATTCAAAGTTACATGTAAACATTGACCAACACTGATTTCGGGTTCAGCAAAAGCAACATAAAATTTCATCACACATCTAAAGGTAAGTCATGTTGAATTTAATTTTATATTATTTATATATGTTATTGTTATTATTATATGTATATGTTTTAATACACCTACAATAATGTGTATATCATCATGACAATATGTACATAATTATAAATACATGAACATGTATTGGATTAAAAAAAAAAAAAAAAATTCATAAACATTATTGTTGTTTCTGAACATTCCCGGAATATATCTTTAAAAGTAATACATTCATTTTAAAACAATAATTGTTTTATAACATTAATAATAAATGCATTTTGTCTTCATAACAAAACCTCATAGTCTATTTGTTTTGAGCTTAACTGTATTCACCTCCATATCTGGTCAGTTGTGTGCACTTAATCTGTTTTGCTGTCCTATTTATATGACTCCACTGCAGTATTTTATCAATGCGCTAATCCCCTAACAAAGGCAGCCTTAGGCAGGTGGCCTGTTTTACTTCATAATCCTGATTATGTCATTGTGTGTGATTTACAACCCTAGCTGGCTTGATTGTTTTAATCCCTGCTATTAGTATGTAGGCAAATTATACATAATGATGTATCTTAATGTTAATTATTTTTGTTTCAGCGGAAACATAGGGATCAATATGAGCGCCCTCTTCAGTTTCATGGATGAAGTGCCAACCACACCGATCCTCACAACCGACAGTGATGAGGTTTTGAAATATCTGCAGGAACTGTGCATGCCCAGTGATACCAGTCCTCTCACATACTGGCGACTTAATGGTACAAACTTTCCTGGGTTAAGCCTGCTAGCTGCAAAGCACCTCTGTGTCCCTGCCTCATCAGCACCCGTTGAGCGGCTTTTCAGTATCGCTGGCAAAATATCAGACCCGACAGGTGTCGAATGACAGATGACACATTCGAAAGAATGATGATGGTCAGGTGTAACCACCACATCAAATGAACAATTTGTGCTCTACATGTTGTTTTATTGTTTTGTTTACATTGTTTCACTGTGTTACATTAATTTGCTTTTATATTTTATGTATATCAATAAAGTTCATCAAACACAAATGACTTTCCTCCTTGAAGCTCTTCCCGAATCCCGATTTTCATTGACCAAAAGTAATTGTAATTGTAATTGAACCAATGTAATTGTAATTGTAATTAATTACATTGCATTTCCAATGTAATGTTAATTGACATATTTCAATGTAATTGTAATTGTAATTAATTACATTGCAATGTAATTGACCCAACCCTGATGGTAGGTGAGAAACTAATAATCCTTCCAACACCCTTTGGAAAGAAGCTTCGAGAAATGTAAAATTTAAATAAACTTGTCCTGATGTAACTAAGACATTTACCTAGGTAAGCCTAGATCATTTTGTGCATAGAGCAAGAGCGAGCAAATGTCCCAAACATTAATGTGACTGTCAGTGGCTAGAAAATAACTCATCAGTGCATCAAACTAATCAGTGAATTATGTGCATGTGTATCAACTCAGATGATCTGAGATCATCTGCTAAACACCTAAGTTATCCAAGTCTGGCACAGCGACCGCTTGTCATTTTGTATAACAGAAGTTGTTCCACTACACTAACAAAATTGATATGGAATAATGCTACGGTAGATAATCGGCTGATTGACCGACTAATCATGAAATAGTTACAAATTGTGTGTATCATGCACAATGACCTAGGTTTGAAGTTGTCAGCAATTTATAAAATAATATATCCAATTGCAGCCTAGTAAATGTCCTCTATGTAATTAATTTCAAAATATGTCAACTCCAGTTGAATTGGAGCTTGACAACTTGTCGCGTCAGAACTAAAGTGTTCTATCTCCATATTTTTATTTTTGTGGGAAATCGAGTTTAAAGTTTTGACCCTCCAGTTCACATGTTCTCATTCTGTTTTGGGAGATAGTACACAGCGGGTATGATAGCTGGTGTAAAAATATTATTATATGATGAGTTTCGAGACAAAATATATGATACCTTGGGTGTAATCACGAAAAAAACACTTTGGAGATAAAACAATTTGTGTAAAATTTTCCGTTTTTTTTCCCGTACTATAATGGTTTTTGTGTTTTTAAACATATAAACATGCAAAAATCCCAAATCATGCCATTTTCTGCGTTATTTTAATCAAATAATTATCCTAGAAATAAGATGTTCATACCTAGGAATGAGAAAGCATTATTTCCAACTAGTCACTTCGCTCGCACTCTGCCAAATTCGGGTTCCACTGCTTTCTTTTGAAGGTCAGAGATACAAGAATTTAGCACTGAAATTTATTTAATCACGTGGTACAAAATAAATAGATTCATTGGTCCATAGCGGAGATAGAACAAAATAGCACTGTCAAAAAAGTTTTTTCAGATGGAACAGATTTACACAGCCTCTCATTCAAATTTGGTATACGTTAGACACGATATCTGGTAAATTTTGGACCGGAAATCCCGCTCCAAATCGAAAGATACCAATATCTCATTTTCGCGCCAAAATGGAGATAGAACAGTTTAGTTTTGACACGAGGATTACTGATATGTCATGGATATATGTCTACAAAATGTAAAAAATGACTCGAAACTGCATGAAGATTGAGTTCACTGTCCTGAGATGTTATCAGCTTAAAATGTATTACAGCCAAATAGCCAATACACATGTTTGGCAAATTTAACTATACTGTAACTTGCTAATTGTATTGCTTATAAAATGATATTTACACAAAACATTTCCAAAACATTTCAAATTTATCATTACAATTAATTTCAAATAAAGTAAAAAAAAACATTTTAAAATAAAAGTTACAAATTGAAGAAATAAAATGTCAGGTTATCTATCTAAACTATACTTGTGCTGTATTTTATTCTTGCTAAACATGTTTTTTCTTGTTATTTTATCTTTTAAATGATGTTATTAATAAACCGATATTTAAAAATTAATAAGTGTTTCTTATGTTTTTCTTAAGTCTCCCCCACTTCCCCCTATTTTGGGCTGAAGTCTCCCTCAAATCTCCAGAGGGAGAAGTCACCTCTCCCTGTTTTCAACCCCTAGCTTGGGCCCTGGACCTGGTGTTATTTATCGCTCCACGTACATAGCCCTGTTCCATGTGTGAGTTAGATACATGTAGTACATGAGTTCATGGTATTCCAAGTATAGAAATATGAGAACGCTCGATAGACAATTTGTATAATGGGGGGTAAATGAGCGCAGCATCAGGCTTTTGACAAAAACAATTTTAAACTTGGTTTTCGTGGGAAAGCTGTCAAGGGCTTGGAATGCTATACAGTCAGAACAATTCACTCCATTATTTACACAACAAAGGAAATGTTCTGAATCTAAGTAAAATTGAACTGCACTTTCAATAATCCATAACTTTTATAAACATCTTGTTGAATTACAGCAGTATTGTGTCTTTTTATTGGGATTATTAAAAATAATTATAACCGTAAATTTCAGGAATTGTTTTTTGCCATTTTCATCCCTGGTCCGTCTGTCTGTGCATGCATCCTCCCATCAACAATTTCCATTAGCACACCCTACAGGTCACATCTCTCATCCGATTGTTACTGAAACTTCATATGTGTCTTCCAGGTGACATACCTCTAGATGGGAGCCATTAATTTTTTCCGAATTTTTTTAAGAAACGTGGCCTCCAGCCATTACTGTGTGGTTAATTTGATTTCAAATTTGAATCCATCGGCACACCCTGCAGCCTGCATTTATCGGAGAATTGTTTTAAAATTTATAGACATGTTTATATAGGATCAACTCTTGATGGGAGCTATCGAAATTGAAAATTTTTCAATGAAAAACATAACCGCCAGCAGGCATTTTGGATTTTACTCTTAATAGCATGACTAAATCCTTTGGCACACCTTACAGAACACATCCCTCATCCAATCGTCACCAGGCTTCATATGGTTTTTGACGGAGACCACTAGATTGGAGCCATCAAATTTTATCAAATGTTGTGCTGGTTGCCATTTTTTATTTTACTTTATATATATGATATCTCTTCTTGTTGACATCTAGTATTATCTAAACAGTTTAACTTTTCACATTCCTAATCACTCCATTGTAATGTAACACATGAAATTATTCCCTCTCCAAGTTGAACTGAAAAGTCATTGACACTTTCATTACCAGAGTTATAGCCCTTGTTTGACCTGGAAACTTCTGAATTTGTTCTTTGTAAGAACATTTCAATTTGTAACTCGGGCATGGATAATCGGATTTGTTTGTGCTTTACTATGGTTATAGCAGTCTGGGGGAAAGGATACCCATATACCACAGGTTTCGTCCATTCGTTTATACCAGAGTTAAGGCCCTTGTTTGACTTGGAAAATTGTGAATTTTGTATGCGTATGAACATTTCAGCTTTTAGTTTGGGCATGGATCAACAAATTTGGTTATATTTGGGTATGTTGGTAGCACAGTTTAAGGGGAAAGGATATCTTACTGCTATGGGGTTCATCCATTCAATTTTAGCAGAGATACTGCCCTTGTTAGCTCAACTTACTTTTGTAAGTTTGAGCTATTGCCATGGTTTGGCGTCCGTCGTCCGTGTGTCCGTGTGTCCGTCAACAATTTCCTTTGGCGCGGGCTACAGGTTGTACCTTTGGTCTGATCTTCATGAAATTTGTCATGAATGTTGACATTGACATGTAGATGGGAACGAGTCATTTTGGGGTCATTCGGCCAAAAAACATGGCCGCTGGCAGCCATCTTGGATTTCAAGATTCAATCCATTGGCGCGGCCTACAGGTCGTACTGTTCATCTGATCATCATGAAATTTGTCATTGATGTTAATATTGACATGTAGATGGGAACGAGTGATTTTGGGGTCGTTCGGCCAAAAAACATGGCTGCCAGCAGCCATCTTGGATTTTACTCTTTGCATGACTAAATCCTTTGGCGCGGGCTACAGGTCGTTGTTTTGGTCGGAAGTTTATGAAATTTGTCATGGATGTTAACACTGTCATGTAGATGGGAACGAGTGATTTTGGAGTTGTTCGGCCAAAAAACATGACCGCCAGCAGCCATCTTGGATTTTACTCTTTGCATGACTAAATCCTTTGGCGCGGGCTACAGGTTGTACCTTTGGTCTAATCTTTATGAAATTTGTCATGAATGTTGACATTGACATGTAGATGGGAACGAATCATTGTGGGGTCATTCGGCCAAAAAACATGGCCGCTGGCGGCCATCTTAGATTTCAAAATTCAGTCCATTGGCGCGGGCTACAGGTCGTAGCTTCGATCGGAACATCATGAAATTTGTCATGGATGTTAACAATGACATGTAGATGGGAACGAGGGATTTTGGGGTCGTTCGGCCGAAAAACATGGCCGCCAGCAGCTATCTTTGATTTTACTCTTTGCATGACTAAATCCTTTGGCCCGGGCTACAGGTCGTACCTTTGCTCTGATCTTTATGAAATTTGTCATGAATGTTGACATTGACATGTAGATGGGAACGAATCATTGTGGGGTCATTCGGCCAAAAAACATGGCCGCTGGCGGCCATCTTAGATTTCAAAATTCAATCCATTGGCGCGGGCTACAGGTCGTACTGTTCGTCTGATCATCATGAAATTTGTCATGGATGTTAATATTGACATGTAGATGGGAACGAGTCATTTTGGGGTTGTTCGGCCAATAAACATGGCCTCCAGCAGCCATATTAGATTTTACTCTTTGCATGACTAAATCCTTTGGCGCGGGCTACAGGTCGTAGCTTCGATCGGAACATCATGAAATTTGTCATGGATGTTAACAATGACATGTAGATGGGAACGAGGGATTTTGGGGTCGTTCGGCAGAATAACATGGCCGCCAGCAGCCATCTTGGATTTTACTCTTTGCATGACTAAATCCTTTGGCCCGGGCTACAGGTCGTACCTTTGGTCTGATCTTTATGAAATTTGTCATGAATGTTGACATTGACATGTAGATGGGAACGAGTCATTTTGGGGTCATTCGGCCAAAAAACATGGCCGCTGGCAGCCATCTTGGATTTCAAGATTCAATCCATTGGCGCGGGCTACAGATCGTACTGTTCCCCTGATCATCATGAAATTTGTCATTGATGTTAATAATGACATGTAGATGGGAACGAGTGATTTTGGTGTCGTTCGGCCAAAAAACATGGCCGCCAGCAGCCATCTTGGATTTTACTCTTTGCATGACTAAATCTTTTGGCGTGGGCTACAGGTTGTACCTTTGGTCTAATCTTTATGAAATTTGTCATGAATGTTGACATTGACATGTAGATGGGAACGAATCATTGTGGGGTCATTCGGCCAAAAAACATGGCCGCTGGCGGCCATCTTAGATTTCAAAATTCAATCCATTGGCGCGGCCTACAGGTCGTACTGTTCGTCTGATCATCATGAAATTTGTCATGGATGTTAATATTGACATGTAGATGGGAACGAATCATTTTGGGGTTGTTCGGCCAATAAACATGGCCGCCAGCAGCCATCTTGGATTTTACTCTTTGCATTACTAAATCCTTTGGCGCGGGCTACAGGTCGTAGCTTCGATCGGAACATCATGAAATTTGTCATGGATGTTAACAATGACATGTAGATGGGAACGAGGGATTTTGGGGTCGTTCGGCCGAAAAACATGGCCGCCAGCAGCTATCTTTGATTTTACTCTTTGTATGACTAAATCCTTTGGCCCGGGCTACAGGTCGTACCTTTGGTCTGATCTTTATGAAATTTGTCATGAATGTTGACATTGACATGTAGATGGGAACGAGTCATTTTGGGGTCATTCGGCCAAAAAACATGGCCGCTGGCAGCCATCTTAGATTTCAAAATTCAATCCATTGGCGCGGCCTACAGGTCGTACTGTTCGTCTGATCATCATGAAATTTGTCATGGATGTTAATATTGACATGTAGATGGGAACGAGTCATTTTGGGGTCGTTCGGCCAATAAACATGGCCGCCAGCAGTCATCTTGGATTTTACTCTTTGCATGACTAAATCCTTTGGCGCGGGCTACAGGTCGTAGCTTTGATCGGAACATCATGAAAGTTGTCATGGATGTTAACAATGACATGTAGATGGGAACGAGGGATTTTGGGATCGTTCGGCCGAAAAACATGGCCGCCAGCAGCCATCTTGGATTTTACTATTTGCATGACTAAATCGTTGGGTGCGGGCTACAGGTCGTACCTTTGGTCTGATCTTTATGAAATTTGTCATGAATGTTGACATTGACATGTAGATGGGAACGAGTCATTTTGGGGTCATTCGGCCAAAAAACATGGCCGCTGGCAGCCATCTTGGATTTCAAGATTCAATCCATTGGCGCGGGCTACAGGTCGTACTGTTCGTCTGATCATCATGAAATTTGTCATTGATGTTAATAATGACATGTAGATGGGATCGAGTCGTTTTGGGGTCATTCGATCAAAAAACATGGCCGCCAGCAGCCATCTTGGATTTTACTCTTTGCATGACTAAATCCTTTGGTGTGGGCTACAGGTCGTAGCTTTGGTCAGATGGTCATGAAATTTGTCATGAATTATAACAATGGCATGTAGATGGGAACGAGTCGTTTTGGGGTCATTCGGTCAAAAAACATGGCCACCAGCATTTTACTCTTTGCATGACTAAATCCTTTGGCGTGGGCTACAGGTCATACCTTTGGTCTGATCTTTATTAAATTTGTCATGGATGTTAACACTGACATGTAGATGGGAACGAGTTGTACCTTTGGTCTAATCTTTATGAAATTTGTCATGAATGTTGACATTGACATGTAGATGGGAACGAATCATTGTGGGGTCATTCGGCCAAATAACATGGCTGCCAGCGGCCATATTGGATTTCAAAATTCAATCCATTGGCGCGGTCTACAGGTCGTACTGTTCGTCTGATCATTATGAAATTTGTAGGTCTTAGCTTTGGTCAGATCTTCATAAAATTTGTCATGGATGTTAACAATTATACGTAGATGGGAACGAGTCCTTTTGGGGTCAATTGGTCAAAAAAAATGGCCACCAGCAGCCATCTTGTATCTTACTCTTTGCATCACTAAATCCTTTGGCGCAGGTTTGACATTTCAATTAGCACCTTTCCTATTCCTCCATTTACTGTCAACCATTAAATTATTCCCCTACCTAAGTTGAGCTACAGTGTCATTGACACTTTCATTGTACTTAGAATTATATTGAATTTTCACTTTGTATAGACATTTTACATTTTAACTCAAGTAGAAATGCTCCGACTTAAATTTTAGTTGGAATGCTAATAGACCACGATTGATGGAAGGATACTGACATGTTTTGTCCATGTCTTTTTATCAGAGTCATCTCACTTGTTGGAAACAGCAAGATTCTCCTGTGTTTGTTTGACATTTTACATTATCACTCAAGTACCAACAGTTAGATTTGAATATCTTTGGAATAGCGATAGGTCAATATAAGAGAAAGGATACTATGGGTTTTATCCATTGATTTTCGCAGAACCTTCTTGGATTTAAAAAATAACAAAATATTTCATCCATACAAATATTTAGTATTGCCCACTCTCAAAATTGAGCATATGCCATGCTTGCTGTTGCACTTGTTTCTTATATAATAGGGTTCACTCCATTTCCATTTCTGATTGTGAAACATATTATAGAGGGTCAATGATTTGAATATTCAACAAAACGGTGGTAATTTCATCACAATTTCATATGTTGTGTATCACCCAAACATACCAGACCCTCCTTTAAAAAGCCACCTAATTAATTGAGACTGTTATCATTGCAGCTATATATCAAGATAACATATACAGCCAACTGATATTCATATTAATGTGTTTTATTTATTTTGTAGAAATAAGGACACCTCAAGAGATGAGTTCATATTTTATGCTAAGCGCTTAATGAGGATGCTGTTTGAATATGCCGTGTCACTCCTACCGTTCAAGGTATTTACAATAACACAAACCGTGGGGACCTACCATCAAAATTCTATTTTCACAATTACAAATACCTCATAAGAACATAGAAAGGCAAGGAAAACACTGATAGTCCATGAGCTGGTAGGACCCCTCATGCACCCCCCCCCCCCCCACAATTTAACTTCTTTGGTATTTTCATGGACCCTAATATATACTGGTAAGGAAAAGCGGTCCTATTGCCTACTACTGGGTTAAACTTTAGCCTTACTCACAGAGCCCGACGAAGCTTCGAGATTCAATTTGATTTAGAATCTTACGTTCCGATTTGATTCGTTTCGCAAGCAGTCGGGTGATTCGGGATATTTCAAATCATTATATAATGCCAGTCATAATAATGACACTGTGAGAATCTTTCGTGTTTCCTCTTTCCAACGATATATAATGCGTATGTATCCGTTTTAGTTATCTGCCTCAATTATCAAGAAGAAGTGGTACTATCTTCCATCAGGATAAAAACAATGCGTATCTTCTATGACGTCGTTAGATGTCATAATGTTAGATCACGTTAACGCTTAACCGGCCGATGCATTTGACTGTTTCAGACGTCTTGGCGATATCTCGGGCACCGATGGTAATTTATCTTTACGTTGAAACTTGATAATTAATGAGCGTGTGTATATGAGGCGCGTTTATATACTTGAGTGGAAATCAAATCGGGTTAAACTGGCGGATTTTTCCGAACGAAATTTTATGCATAGGGTATCTCGGTGTATGAAAAAGATTTTATTCGATTTCGAATCATTGTCATGATTCGATTCGAGATTCGATTCGATGTTGAAATTGCCGATTTGTTGGGCCCTACTTACTCAGTTACCATTTTTATCTGATTATTATGGGGTGGTGGAAACTGATATCCCGGTCAAAAGGTCACGCAACGGCGATGAAAACACAAATATAATAATCTGGAATTCTGATAGGGTACCCCTGCACCCCTGATCACAGGACTTGACTTCACCCCACTCATTTTCTTTCTTATTATGTCCCTCAACATTTAAGCAATGTTAACACGTTTGTAAGTCGAGGAACTATAAGTCAGTTTGATGCAAACTATTAAGAGAAAATCTTGACAAATTTATACAAATGTACATATTATTGTGAAGCTAAGATATAATGCTACCTTTTTAGGGCAAAATTGGAACTCCACATCCAAGATGGCCACCAAAATGCCCGCCAGAAGTGGAAAATATAACTATATTTCACTATTATCTTCTAAATTAGTTTCCGCTGTTTGGAACTTGTTGAGAATTGCATCTTTATTTTGTATTTTTCATGTTAACTGCTCATTGGAGCATTATCTTTCTCGCAAAACGTTACCCCTAGTAGACCCGTTTGGTGCCATCTAGATGGTCCCTCGGCGCTAAACTTAGTTTATCAATTTTGGTGCCCCTCTTCCCTTCCATGTGTCCCTGACTCGAACGGCGCCACTTTTGACATATTTAAACCATACCATCAGATTCCTTATATCATGAGGATGATTATATATAAGTTTCGTGGCAACCGGCGACATTTGTTTTCCCTGCCCCTCCCCATTTTTTGCCCCTGACAACAACCGCGTCACTAGAAAATTCTAACCCGCACCATTATCTTTCTCGTGAAAAGTTACCCCTAGTAGACCCCTTTAGTGCCATATAGATGGTCCCCTGTGAATTTCTATAGAACACAGACAGACAGACAGACAGGCAGACATTTGCAAATATAGATATAGATATAAGATTGACGATGTGTGTTGTCAATTTAGATATAATATTTGTAAAAATAACTACTTTCTCCATTTCTGTTTGATAACCCTACCGGAGTGTTTCACATCACTTTAAGCTCAAAATGGCAACCAAATTATGGAAAATGGTAAATATTGCCCCAGAGTGCCCTGAAATCAGTTACAAGTTGTGGTTGATGAATAAACTCGACTAATATGCCTTCTATACATTGAATACTAACATTGATGATGCCCTTTGTTTAATTGTTGTACTTGTAACCACTGACATATCAGAAATATTGGATTTTTCTGTCACAATCTTAAGCTTGACATCAGAATTGCCAAAAAATTAACTTTTCAATTTGGATAATCTTTTTTTTCAATTAAAATATAACTATCTTTGGTAGCAAAGGTTTTTATACCCCCACTTTCGAAGAAAATTGGGGGTATACTGGATTGACTGCGTCTGTCGTTCTATCCGTCACACTTTCTATGTCTGTCCGTCACACTTTCTATGTCTGTCCGTCACACTTTCTCCCTCCGTGTGTCGTACTGTCCGACCTCATAACTCGAACAACTATGAACCGATTTCAAAAAAAAATTGTATGCAATCTCCTTAGGACCGCCTCTCCGCATGATGCTAATTGCGGTGCGGTCCGACTTTCTTTTTTTAAGTTACGCCCTACTTTTCGACTTATTTTGACTTAGAAAAATCTGTCCGACTTAATAACTTTAACAAATATGAACCGATTTCAATAATTTTTGGTATACATGCTTCTCACAACACCCTCTCTACATGATGCAGCTCAGGGTTGGCTCGGGCTGTTTTTCCTAACATTACACTTCATTTTCGACTTATTTTGCCTTAGAAAATTTTGGGATTTTTTTTGTGTGGATGCTATCAAGTTAGGATATTTTCCGGAACTTTCATCGAATATGGGTTCGGAACAATGATTTTTACCACAGTTTTGGTTTCCGGATGATAACAGGTCAGTTGTTTCATTTTCTACCCTTTTTTGGGTTTCTGCAATCATTCGAACAAATATGAACCAATTTGAATATTTTTTTCTGTACAAGCTTTTTGCGACACCATATCGATATTATTAATCCAAATTTTTCTTTAAAGTTAAAAATCTTTTTTGTTGGGTTTACGGATAATGTGAGTTGAATTTGCCACGGTGGGGGTATGCTAGCACGCGAGTGCACACCTCTTGTTTTGTTTGATCTGTCTTAAATGTGTCACACAGCCATACAGACAACACATATATACATATACACCAACCTGTGGAATGAAGCCTCCCAATTAAGGTACACCTGTATGGCAAGCCGTTTTTCACATTTTTAATTTATTTAGACTTAAGTCCAAATATTTGGACTTAGGCCAAAAAAAAAAACATGTCTGTTTCCGATAACATGGGGAACATTTTCCAGGTAGGCAGGCAGGGTTTTTTTTTTTTTACACTTTTTTTTTTTTTTTTTAACCGGCCATTTGAAAGTGATAAAATAGTGTAGTACACCCTTTTAACATGTATTATAAAATTGGCATGCTTTTATACATGCTAACTGGTAATATATTATGCAACTTGCTGGACTATTATGTCATGTATTAGGTGTTAAAGATATTTTCTAGCTCTAGTATGTGCTCCAGTGTGAAAATTCAATGTATTAGACTATGGCCATGGGTTTAGAGTTATTCCTCTTACATACATGTAGTCCATGCAGATACCAACCCACAATGCAACAGTAGCATCTGATACCTTTATTTACAAATTACATGTGACCAGAACAATGTTACTGACTGTTCTTGGATATGCAGGAATAAACATGTTTTGTTCCAATCTTCCCCTGAATATCTCTGGTGTAGATTGGGCCTGAGGTTACACATTTTATGCCATTCTATTCATCACTGCCGACGAAATTTTTCAGGTGTTGGTGTTGACAGAGATCGTTTTATGGAATAAATACTTGCCATTTCAATAAAACCTATTGTATTTTCATCCCCTCTTATTTCTCTTCATAGATGATCATTATTTTTCAGTGACAACTTGTTCATATTACCAAAATCACTAACTTGTATTGTGGTTTCAAGTCACCTATTTCCGACTTATTTTGTTTCAATCCCGGAAAGTTTTAAATAGCAGAATTGATTACCTGCCAACTTTCAGTGTAATTAACAGCAAGTTATCAAATAATCCTTACATGCAGTACATGTATGCACATCAGATGATCAGAAATGTGTGTTCAATACTTGCATACAGTGCGAGTTGTTTCTATCAGTGGAACATTGTATCTGCTACTTGGTCGGAAAACATCAAAGAGAGTCTGTCGTAAATAGTTACACAGAGTTTATTCACGTGACACACTGATGCGTTTGGTTGGTGACACAGTGACCCAGTTGTTGTGTCATTCATAACAGACAGTTGTTTATTTAAAGTGGGTTAAAATCGGGTTTATGTGAATATTCAAGGATGCCAATGCATTTTAATCTTTGATGACGATTTCGTCATGTCAATGTTGATGGTGATTTCGGCTTTTGACGACGCTAATTTCCAGGACTGATTACGTAATACGGACTGTCATTTTCCCGCCAAAAACGCACATGCTTTTCACTGTTTTGTCGCGATCAGATGGTCTTTCAGGCAAGTTTTGCCCCAATTAGGCGAGGAAGTTAAGGGAGCTACCGGTATAATTAATACATTGTACTTTTTAGCTCACCTGAGACAAAGTCTCCGGTGGAGCTATAGTCATCGTCCGTCCGTCCGTCTGTCTGTCTGTCCGTCTGTCCGTCTGTCCGTCCGTCAACTTTTTAAAAAACATCTTCTCCTCTTAAACCATCATACCGAATTGGTTCATATTTGGTGTGTATGTTCCCTAGGTGACTCTCATTCAGATTTGTTCAAATGAGGTCACTGGGTCAAATAGTTGCGAAACCAGGGCCATAACTCTATTCCTCCACAGTAATTCTTACAACAACTTCTTGTCCATAACCATTGTGCCAATTTAGCTAATATTTGGTATGGAGAGTCCTTGGGTGACTGGTGTTCAGATTTGTTCAAATGAGGTCACCCGGTCAATTAGTTGAGAAACCAGGGCCATAACTCATAGTGATTCTTACAATGACTTCTTCTAAAAATATATTGGGCCGATTTAGCTTATATTTGGTACCGAGGGACCTTGGGTGACTGGGAATCAGATTTGTTCAAATTGGGTCACTGGGTCAAATAGGGACAGAGCCAGGGACATAACTCTAAAAACCAAAAAATTACATTTTTGCATTTTGATCATATTTGGTGTGGATGTTCCCTAGGTACCTGTCATTCAGATTTGTTCAAATGAGGTCACTGTGTCAAACAGTTGCGAAACCAGGCCCATAACTATATTCCTCCTTGGTAATTCTTATAACGACTTGTCAACAACCATTATGCCGATTTAGTTTATATTTGGTATGTGGGGTCATTGAATGACTGGGGTTCAGATTTGTTCAAATGGGGTCACTGGGTCAAATAGTGGTGGAGCCAGGGCCATAATTCCCCAAAAAATAATAACAAATTCAGGAACTCCTTGATCAATTTAACATACAAAAAAAAATATCACCCCCCCCCCCCCCACATGACCCAGAACCCCACCCTGCCCCCAACCATCAGCATTCCACCCTATCTCATATCCTAACTCACAGGTAAATAAAGTATTTTTTTTTTAAATTCCCATTACAAGGCAACTCTCCAATGAACTGATAGACACATGGCAAGGCAGATAGAGATATAATGATAGCTTCTGCAGCCTTAGGCAGAGTCCCCAGGGAGTGTATTCATGTCATCCATAATTTAAATGAGATTAATGGTGTTATCAATGAAGCACCCTTGTTGTTTACATTATCACTCAGTGGTCATTAAAATCAGATTAATTTCATTTTCTCAGAGTGCCTGGCATTTGGAGAATGAGGTTCCCAGAGGGTGAATTTAGTGACGCTATCCTACACAGCAGGCTAGCATAACCAAATACACCCTCTGAGAACCTTATTCCACTTAGGCCTCATCTTCTGGGAAGTATCTAGAGTATCAAGATCTCATTCTGCTTAGGCCTCATCTTCTGGGAAGTATCTATAGTATCAAATTTACATTGTTGTTAGTTAAATTTCCCTTCTAGGAAGTTTCTGTATCCCTTAATTTGCAGAAGATAAAATTCATGATTGAGGTGCCCAATGGGTGAACATCACCAATTTCAACTGGGGAACTTCAATCTTATTCTAGGTCTTCCATAGCAGTTGAGGGCCTTATCAGAATGAGGTCCCCAGAGGGTGAATTTAGTGATACTAGCCCGCTGTGCAGGATAGCCTCACTAAATTCACCCTCTGGGTACCTCATTCTGCAAATAACAGACAGACTATTTCAAAGCTTGATTCAAGGCTAGCATCACCAAATTCATTTGGGGACCTCATTCTGCTTAGGCCTCATCTTCTGGGAAGTATCTATAGTATCAAATTTACATTGTTGTTAGTTAAATTTCCCTTCTAGGAAGTTTCTATATCCCCTAATTTGCAGAAGATAAAATTCATAATTGAGGGGCCCAATGGGTGAACATCACCAACTTCAACTGGGGAAATTCAATTTTATTCTAGGTCTTCCATAGCAGTTGAGGACTTTATCAGAATGAGGTCCCCAGAGGGTGAATTTAGCATCACTAAATTCACCCTCTGGGGACCTCACTCTGCAAATGACAGACACACTATCACACTATTTCAAGGCTTGTTGTATAATACATTGTGTTGCTTGAGGCCAGGCATACACAATGTAGGAACAGACACGCTTTTTGTGATGCTATCCGGCACAGCAGGCTAGCATCACCAAATTCACCCTCTGGCGACCTCATTCTGCTTAGGCCTCATCTTCTGGGAAGTATCTATAGTATCAAATTTACATTGTTGTTAGTTAAATTTCCCTTCTAGGAAGTTTCTATATCCCCTAATTTGCAGAAGATAAAATTCATAAATGAGGTGCCCAATGGGTGAATATCACCAACTTCAACTGGGGAACTTAATTTTTATCCTTATCAGATTTGTGAAAATGGGATCACAAAGTCAAATAAGGGCAGAGCAAGAGACTTAACTATTTCACTACATAGTAATTCTTAAAATATGTTTGCAAGAACTAGTTGGCTTATATAGAATGGAATGTTCTTCGTTGACTGCAATTCAGATTTTTTTAATGGGGTCACCTGGTCAAATAGGGGCCAAGCGAAGGACAGTTTCCCTCTTAATATGTTTCCTTCACAAGGACCATCAGGTCTATTTGACTGATATTTATGATATGTATGAAGGGTTCTTTGGTGTCTGGGATTCAAATTTATTCAGATGGGGTCACCCGGTTAAATAGGGTGGGACCAGGGACATAACTATATGTCTCTATAGTAATTCTTAAAATGTCTTCTCAAGGGATTTTGGACTATTTAGCTTACATATAGTATGGAGGAATCAGGAAGATCCTTTAGTGACTGAGATACAGATTTGTTAAAATGAGGTCAACCTGTCAAGAAATGGCAGTCTATGGGGAGTTAACACTTTTGTGTCCAATAAAATCATAGAAATACCAAATTCATTAAAACATCTACCTTGGAACCACCTGACTGATTGGTCTGACATACATGTATTGTGTTTTGGGTCCATGGATAATTGGGCTTCAAACATGTTTAAATGGTTTTAGAAAAAGGCGCTTGTGAGATTGGAAATTTCCAACAATTGAGAAAGTTTGAGGTGTCGGTTGTGAAACTCCAACCTAAGACTTGGGAGTCTGGATCCCGGGAGGGAGGGGACTTGTTGTGATGGAGGAGGGGGTGATCAGTAGTGTACAGTTGGCAATTTCAAGGTGGTTTTTACCAAGCTACATACTTGAAGTCTCTCTAGCCACATATCCTGTTTAAATCTACTTCTTTTAAAGTGATTATGAAAAGTGCTGACTGTTTTGGTCTCCAGAGTCCCAGTCTTATCAGTCTTTGCAGTCTGGTGAGCGACCCCACAGTCATTGACTGTCTTGTTAAAATACACAGCAGTGTACACAGCCCACAAAAGACGGGGGGATTTCCGTAGTGACTCGTCAGGGTGGAGTTTGATTTAAGCCACGGTATTCACTGCATAGCATGGCCGACCTATAGTTGTCTTATTTATATCAAGAAAGCGCGATCGCGCACATGGCCTACACATCGTAACACATGCGTCAGGTGTGTATGCGATTGGTGGTTAGTTCTGCTGTTGGTATTGGGGAAAACCATAGCCATTAACTCAGACAGAAAGGTTACTTTGGACTTCGTGAAAATTAAAAAAAAAATTGAGGCCGGCAAGAAAATCTCAGCCAGGCCGGGTACCGGAAACAGAGACGTTTTTTTTTTGGCCTTACCGGCAAGTCCAAATAATTGGACTTAAGTTCTAATAATTGGACTTGAGTCCAAATCAATTCACTAATTGGACTTAAGTCCAAATAATTTTGACTTAAGTCCAATTATTTGGAATTAAGTCCAAATAATTGGACTTAAGTCCAAATAATTGGACTTAAGTCCAAATGATTTGGACTTAAGTCCAATTAGTGAATTGATTTGGACTTAAAGTCCAATTCATTTGGACTTAAGTCCAATCATCTGGTTTGAAATGATAGTCCCCTTCTTTGTAATGGTAGGCCTATATTCCTGCAAGTAATTTGACAACGTTACAACAACATATATGCTACAACACGCAGTTTCGTTTATTGTGTTTACAAGAATTTATCCCCAGCAAGTGTGTTTTTTTTTGTCAGCCATTATTAGTTGAGAGAATATTTATGAGTTTATTTCGTTATGACAGAAGGCAGAACACACGCTATTTTGGAGCCTGCATATGCAACAGAACCTGTTCATTTAACAAACGGAGAAAATTGCATGCTGAAACCTGAAATTAGGGTTCAGGCCCCTATCTGTATATAGTAGAGACTAAACCTAACTATGAAAGTTTTGTATTCGTACGACTGCACCGCGAAATAGTCCGCTTTATATTATAATTATATTTCTAAATTGTGCAGGGAAAATATATCATAGCATGGTGTGATTTCTGATAAAATCTTATGATTCGTGTAAAGTTCTAAATAAAAAAACTGAATTGTACGAGCATATATATATAGCAGTCATGTGAATTTGGTTGTTTATGAATGAAAGTCTTAACTTGAAGTTGAGCAGTAGCCAGTAGTACTAGTTAGCACTAGCACCGACATCGATTATCGGTAGTGCAAATTCACCAGCTCACGGAAGGAAGCATATCGTATGTTTTATAGTAACAAACTTCCAGTTGCTTAATCAAGTTACAGACTTCACAAACTGAACATTAAACAATTCTATTTGAGTGCTTGGGGCGCATCATTTGATCTTTTAGAAAGAGGTCGCCGCCGATTGCACGAAATACGTTGTGTATGTTGACGTTTCTAAGGATGCTGTCGCTAACAATGGTAACCAGCTGGGTGCATTCTAATGGTGCTGCATAACGTGGTTACCATCCAGTGACGTCACTCACGAACTGCTGGAGGTCAAGTTGTGCTCGTATAACGCCATTTGAGTAACCTAAATCAGTCAAGGGGCTGAGAAATGGCATGAGTTCCCTATTTGAACCCATCTGGACAGTGACCATTTTTGGATCGGGTGTATGTAAAGAGTGCCTTGGTGGCCACCCTACAATTAACACCTTTTGTTTCACATAAATATATATATTTTCGAACAAGGAATGGAAGTCACCTTCGTGACATGATTGGGAAGGGGAGGGGAGGGTCACCGAAACTGATAGTGATACAAATATGTTTAGCGCTAGTGTCCACCAAATTCATACGTACGTTCTTCATCAATGATATGATGAATCAAAGTAATTGGTTCTCAGTCTTAAATAGATAGGCTACGTACGCCCCTGTTAGTAGGGAAAGGACCATGCATGCCCATGTGTCAAAAATAAATACATTTATGGCATGTCCAGATAGGTCACCTAGTTCCTACTTAGCATTTGGATTTAAGTCCAAATAATTGGACTTAAGTCCAATTCCTCGCCGAATTCATAATTATGTGGTATTTGGACTTAAGTACAATTCGTTATTTGGACTTAAATCCAATTATTCATTCAATTCTGACATGACTGAATTACATGGCCATTATCCCACAACTCCCCCTATGAGCAAAACCAGACCTGCTTAATATCTGATGGGGGTGTTTCTTATACAGTTGAATTGGACTTAAGTAATAAATCGAAAATGTGAAAACGGCTTGCCATACACCTGTACATCCCACACATGACCATGCAGTCACTCCATATATACATAAACAATACACAGATGGCCATGTAGCTACTCTTGTTATACCAATACACCACACCATTGACCATATAGCAGGGTTTCCACCAGGGGGAAATAAATGAGTCCGTATTTCAGCCGTATTGGGGAAGCAAATAACACGACGAGGCGACCATGGTTCATTCCGTTGGGAGAAAATTTAGGTATTTTTCACTGAAAAGTAGTAATGTCCTTGCACCTGAGATACTCACAAAGCAATCTAAAGCTAAGTATATTATGCAAATTGGTCATTTCCGTGGGTGCATTAATTCTGTTGATGGTATCCAGAGCAGTGATCACGAAATTACGCACATGAGACCGCCGTCTGATTGAAGACTAAATAAAAGAACAAGCTACCAGTTATAGTGTTTACAAATTTATACGATTCCCACAGGTATAATTAAACACTAAAAAGTGTCTATGCATTGACCATTAATACCTAGCAAGGAGAATTGAATTACGTATTTCCGTTAAAATTAATCCGAAAGGATATATTCTGTCAATCGTAAAACTATTTGTGCGCTGTGACATCGCATAATATGAATGGTAGCGAAATCGTTCAAACTCCGAATGCGTAGCTTGTTCAATAGTCTGCATTAGTCCAACAACTGTACTGACGACCACTGCTATGGAACAGAGTTTTAGCCCCCGTGTTATGAAATATAATTGAGTTTTGGCGGGAAATGTGAACATGTGCGTCATTGTTTATGCATCTGTGTTTGGGGCCCCACGCGGGATAACAAAACTATCGACCGTAATTTGACTTTATCTCCATATTTGGGATATGTTTTGCATGGGATCTCCAAGCGTGAGTTGTGTCATGCACAGAAATATCCATACTCAGCAGTCCGGCATTCTTGATGTTACCGCCACATTTTCATATGTGTATTACGCTGCATATACAACATCACTAATTGAATGCACACCAAACATTGCGTTGTAGTTTTGGCGCTATTGTACCGGTAATATATTGTGCTCAATTGACCTGCCTTTTCACCAGTATTCTGTTTAACCCTCGAACTCCCGTTGCATTTGGATTTTTTTCACGATAGACTGCTATAGATTTTAGGTACATGTGTGTCTCAAACAGAGATCATCAGTGAGGGGAATGAGGCCGTTCCATGGATGCTGAGCCATAGTATCGGAAACCCTGCATATAGCCACATCAGATATACATGTACACCCACACATAACCATACTCAGACTACATGTATACCTATTCACCTCGCACCTGACAATTCAGCCACTCCTTGTATACCTAGACAAATCTTACCATGGACACCCCACCCATGACCATATAGTCATACCTGGTATGCCGATTCACATCGTTCATGATCATATAATAACTCCATGTATACCTATTGACCATACAGTCACTCCCTGGCTGCCTTCTTGACATATACCCTGAATTAAGTTGATAAACTTTTATGATAATGGGCCAGAGTAGCCACATATTATGGTCTCTCTCAGTTTGAAAGTTCTGCTCATTTCCTTTCAAAAACATGGCCAGAATCCCAAAAGAAGTTTTCAGCAAAATTCCATACTGCATCATTTAAAAGAATTTGTCATGCCTCATAAGGAACTGGGACAACCAGAATAGAACATTTAGTTGTCAGTTGATTAAGTAACATGTTTAATAACCATGTGAGTCACAATTTGCTGCCTTTTCGGAACAGCAAATAATGTTCTGGATATATTATTTGAAAACTTAACTTTTTACCAAATTTGGTTTCCATTTTGCAAGCCATATTTAAGTAATTTGGTCCAAAATACATCAGTGTGACACATTTAAGACAGATCAAACAAAAAACACCTTTGCTACCAAATATAGTTCCATTTCTGATAATTTCAGTGGTTACAAGAGCAACAATTAAATAAGGTGCATCATCAATGTTAGTATTCAATGTATAGAAGGCATATTAGTCGAGTTTATTCATCAACCACAACTTTTAACTGATTTCAGGGCACGCTGGAGCAATATCTACCATTTTCCATAATTTGGCTGCCATTTTGAGCTGAAGTGACAATTTTTGAATCCATTGAGTTGGAATATTCAAAAGTAATGGCACACCTCACTTACATTGCACAGTTCTGCTAATTTCTTATTGAAATATGACTAGAATCCAAATGGTGATTTTTGGTGAAATTATACCTCGTTCTGTAAAATCAAATTTTTGAGGGATCAGAAGGGGCTGGTACCCATAGTCGCAATTCTCAACCAGTTCCAAATAGCAGAATCAAATTTAGAAGATATTAGTAAAAAATAGTTATATTTTCCACTTCTAGTGGCCATATTTGATGTGGAGTTCCAAGTTTGCACTAAAAAGGTAGCATTATATCTTAGCTTCACAATAATATATACATTTGTATAAATTTGTCAAGATTTTCTCTTAATAATTTTCATCAAACTGATTAATAGTGCCTCGTCTTAAAAATGGTGGCCATGTCGGATGCCATCCTGTCTCATGTGTACATGGCCTCATTTTTATTCCCCGCCAAATTAAAAATTTGCGGGGGATATAGTAATGGGTTCCGTCCGTCCGTCCGTCTAGCCGTCCATCCCAAATTTGTAAGAGTCATAACTTGAACAAATGTAAACGGATTTCAAAGATTTGTGTTATATGACCATTACCTAGAATGAGTTCGCAAGCCAGGTCTGGCCAGATATTTTTACCGGAGTTATTGGACTTTGTTTATTATTTTTGTCGAATTTACCAAATAGCAAATAGACAACGTCACAGGGCTCATTTCCATAAATGTCAACGGATTTCAAAGAATTTTGGTATATGAGTTCACATGACCAGTATCTAGAACGAGTTCGCAAACCAGGTCCGGCCGGATATTTTCAGCAGAGTTATTGGTATATTCATTCCCATGACCAGTACCTAAAATGAGTTCGCAAGCCAGGCTTTTTGACAAAATCCCACCTCTTGTTTAGCAAATACCGAGAACGCAAACATTATTGAGAATGCACTTCCCCAACTGCACATTTTGGCGGGGGATACTGCCGTCTGCGACTGCTTGTTTTTCATTGCTTAAATGTTGAGGGACATAATAAGGAAGAAAATGAGTGGGGTGAAATCAAGTCCTGTGGTCAGGTGTGCAGGGGTACCCTATCAGATCCCGGACTATTATTAGCTCAACTTTACTTTGTAAAGTTTGAGCTATTGCCATGGCTTGGTATCCGTCGTGCGTGTGTGTGTGTGCGTGATTCGTCAACAATTTCCTTTAGCACGGGCTACAGTTCGTACCTTTGGTCCGATTATTATGAAATTTGTCATGGATGTTGACATTGACATGTAGATGGGAACGAGTCATTTTGGGGTCATTCGGAAAAAAAACATGGCCGCCAGTGGCCATCTTGGATTTCAAAATTCAATCCATTAGCATGGGCTACAGGCCGTACTGTTCGTCTTATTGTCATGAAATTTGTCATGGATGTTAACAATGACATGTAGATGGGAACGAGTCATTTTTGGGTCATTCGGCCAAAAAACATGACCGCCAGCTGCCATCTTGGATTTTACTCTTTGTATGACTAAATCCTTTAGCACGGGCTACAGGTCGTACCTTTAGTCTGATCATCATAAAATTTGTCATGGCTGTTGAAATTGGAATGTAGATGGGAACGAGTCATTTTGGGGTCATTAGGAGAAAAAACAATGCCGCCAGCAGCCATCTTGGATTTCAAAATTTAATCCATTAGCACGGGCCACAGGTCGTACTCTTTGCCTGATAATCATGAAATTTGTCATGGATGTTAATATTGACATGTAGATGGAAACGAGTAATTTTGGGGTCATTCGGCCAAAAAACATGGCCGTCAGCAGCCATCTTGGATTTTACTCTTTGTATGACTAAATTCTTTAGCACGGGCTACAGGTCGTACCTTTAGTCTGATCATCATGAAATTTGTCATGGATGTTAACAATGACATGTAGATCGGAACGAGTCATTTTGGGGTCATTCGGCCGAAAAACATGGCAGCCAGCAGCCATCATTGATTTTACTCTTTGTATGACTAAATTCTTTAGCACGGGCTACAGGTCGTACCTTTCGTCTGATCATCATAAAATTTGTCGTGAATGTTAATAATGACATGTAGATGGGAACGAGTCATTTTGGGGTCATTCGGCCAAAAAACATGGCCACCAGCAGCCATCTTGGATTTTACTCTTTGTTTGACTAAATCCTTTAGCACGGACTACAGGTCGGACCTTGAGTCTGATCATCATGAAATTTTTCATGGCTGTTGAAATTGGAATGTAGATGGGAACGAGTCATTTTGGGGTCATTAGGACAAAAAACATGGCCACCAGCTGCATTCTTTGATTTCAAAATTTAATCCATTAGCACGGGCCACAGGTCGTACTCTTTGCCTGATCATCATGAAATTTTTCATGAATGTTAATAATGACATGTAGATGGGAACGAGTCATTTTGGGGTCATTCGGCCAAAAAACATGGCCACCAGCAGCCATCTTGGAATTTACTCTTTGTATGACTAAATTCTTTAGCACGGGCTACAGGTTGTACCTTTAGTCTGATCATCATGAAATTTGTCATGGATGTTAACAATGACATGTAGATGGGAACTAGTGATGCGGACCGGACCGCTTTGGACCGGTCCGGTCCGCGGTCCGGACCGGGTGTCACTGGACCGGACCGCTTTTTGCCGCCGGTCCGGTACTCTCCGGTCCGGTCCACTATTTTACTTCAGTTATAATAAACTATCGCAAATATTATTGCGTATTTGCCGTCATATCAATTAGCAACGACGTATTGACGCATTCAAGTGGTTAATATATATTAAACGTTTGATGCCACGAAAACAATGTACGCTATAGATGTTCTTTGTACATGTCACTTTCCTTATGAAAGTGCCAGTGTGGATGGCCGCCTGCTTTGATGTCGCCGATTTCCGACCGCCTGATTTGATGTCGCAAAATGTTAAGCATTCTGAAAACATTTTCAAAATATAAAAATTGCTTGTTTCGTTCTAAATTGTTTTAATAACTACTATCCTACACTGGCCAACACTTTGTAGCACCCTATCAATGCGACAAACATGCAACTGAATGAGTATGGAACTATTTGTCATAAACAGTGTAACATGGCATCAACTAATCAATTTGGATGGATATCGACTCGAGTATTCTATTGTTTTTCAGTTATAATTATCGAAGAAACATGCAAACCACATTACATAGTACATATACAAGACAGTCACATTAATCCAATAGTAGTTGTACTTAGGTATATATATCTTTATTTCCTCCATCTAGGAGAGTATGTTTTACAAAAAAAATTTATAACAATAATACAGAGACGACAATTGATAATAATAGTATAGTTATTTCGTTTAAATTTCAATTTAATGAAAATAAGTATCATACGAATCATGCATATGAATAGTTGAGTGCCATGTTAGATTGGTTATAACACATTCTGACCCTAGCTATATATCTGTCCAATACATTTAATTAGTGAATGTTCGCATTACTAGAAATACTATTATCGTGCATCGTTCCCAGTATATCCCACCATCAGAGACAGACAATGATGCATACAATGTGGACTCATTGCAAATTGCAATGCACTGAACTCAGTAACCTTATAGGTTGTACTATACAGAGTAAAACTTTGAGAAAACAGAGAATTCATTAACATATAGCCTATTATAGGTGGACCGGACCGTTTTGGACCGGTCCAGGCATGTGTACCGGACCGGAATGGCCTGGACCGGACTGGACCAGCTTCGCAGTGGACCGGACCAACCAAGGTGGTCCGGTCCGGTCCGGTCCGCATCACTAATGGGAACGAGTCATTTTGGGGTCATTCGGCCGAAAAACATGGCCGCCAGCGGCCATCTTTGATTTCAAAATTCAATTCATTAGCACGGGCTACAGGTCGTACTGTTCGACTGATCATCATAAAATTTGTCATGGATGTTAATATTGACATGTAGATGGGAACGATTAATTTTGGGGTCATTCGGCCAAAAACACATGGCCACTGGCAGCCATCTTAGATTTTACTCTTTGCATGACTAAATCCTTTAGCACGGGCTACAGGTCGTACCTTTGGTCAGATCATCATGAAATTTGTCATGGATGTTAACAATTACATCTAAACGGGAAATAGTCATTTTGGGGCCTTTCGGCCAAAAAACATGGCCGCCAGCAGCCATCTTGGATTTTACTCTTTGTATGACTAAATCCTTTAGCACGCGCTACAGGTCGTACCTTTAGTCTGATCATCATAAAATTTGTCATGGCTGTTGAAATTGGAATGTAGATGGGAACTAGTCATTTTGGGGTTATTCGGCATTAAAACATTTTGGATTCTACTCTTTACATGACTAAAGCTATCAAATGTTTTTGAATTGTTGGAAAACATAGCCGCCAGCAACCATCTTAGATTTTACTTTTATATACATGTATATATATATATATCTCTTCATGTTGATAAACTAGTATTAGACATTCAACTTTCCATATTCCTAATCACTCCATCGACACTAACACATTAAATTATTCCCTTTCCAAGTTGAGCTACAGTGTCATTGACACTTTCATATTTATGTTTTCATCACCGTTGCATAATCATTTGACCTCTGGTGACATCATCAATGAAAACGTCATTGTTTGTTCTACCACTCGATAGAGTATTTGAATACCTACAAAATGACACATCAACTGTTATAATCAATAACAAAATAACATCACTTTAATATATGGGATATCAGTTTTTATGTTTACCCATACCATAGTATGGTAAACATAGTGTCGTTGCCCGGATTGACCACTCGTCGTTCGTCCGTCTGTCTGTCTGTCTGTCTGTCCGTCTGTCTGTCGAGCCGTAGACACTTTACGAGTAATGCGATAACTCAAAAATTTTCTATCCGATCAAAACCAAATTTTGTATGTGAGTTTCACAGCCCAAAATACAGATCGAGTTCGAATTTGGGTTTGATCCGATTAATTTTAAAGGAGTTATGACCCTAAAGAAAAGAAAAAAAATTTCAATTTTTTTTAGATTTAGCTCCTTGCTAAATTTAGCATATACAAATATTAAATTTTGTTTGAACTTTAACTCGTTTAGGACGGGAAACGGATATATCCGTTTCCCAAAACATTACCTACAGGACGGGAAACGGATATATCCGTTTCCCACTTCATGCACATGTTATCAGCGAATTAATTTTTTATATTTAAATGTTTTTGCGCATAGTATCATGTATTCAATATAGGCCGATCACTCAGTGAGGGGTCCATGTAGATGTAACCTATTTTTGGCGTCACGTGGGGGTCGCGTGCCGTGATTCGTGACGTCATTGTTCCAAAATGGCGGCGCCCAGTAGCCTAAGCCGTAGACGCGTAGACAATTTTTTCGGTTGTCAATCACCATGGCAGGTGAATCTTGACCCCTTCAGCAGAAGGAACAAGAAGCGAGAGCAATTTAAGTATATTCCTGGATCCAATTTTTTGGAAATTAATTACATTTGATTAAAAATTTCGCACGCAGACATCTCGTATAGCGAAATTACAGCCCCCCAAACGCAAAATTTTCCGAAAATCGGCTGCCATGTCAACCAGTCGCAATTTGGTGGAATAAACCCAAATAAAAATTTTGGAAGATTTATAGATCACGGATGATCACCCATATATTATCAGCTGTCATGTGGATAATTCTGTCATGTCAAATGGTCTGACCCAGCATTAAATTAACGCATACAGTGCTATAAAATGATATGAAAGTAAGCATTTTAACGTTAGAAAACGGGGGTTTGGCGGTCATTTTGAATGGCGCCCTCTGTCGGTGATGGGTGATTTTTGAGCAAGGCTAGTTCCAGATGTTGGCAAAATATTCCTGGATCATTTAACTTTGGAAATAATTTATATTTGATTCAAAATGTCGCAAAGGTATCGTCATATAGCGAAATTACAGCCCCGAACGCATACATTTTCGAAAATATGTTGCTATGGTAACCGGTCGCAATTTGTTGGTATCTACCCAAAATTTCTAGAAAATTTATAGACTACGGATGATCACTCATATTGTATGAGTTGTCACGCGGAGAATTCTGCCATGGCAAATGGTCTGACACAACATTGAATAAACGCATAAATTGCTATAAAATTATATAAAAATGAGCATTTCTGCAAACAATCTCGTCTGTGAGTAATGTTTTCTCAAAAGAATCACGTCCCAAACGAGTTAATAACAATAAAAAAAAAAATCAATAATAAAAAAAATTTGAAACTTTCATTTATTTTAGTTTTATACGATTAATTAGGTGTGATATCCTGTTTTGAAAATATGAAGATTTTATTGCAATAGTTTCATGTAATATAATGATATCAATAAATTACCATGTGATCATCCAACATCGAGAGTATATGAGAGGATTTTTATAGATGTTGTCATTCCAAGTGAAATCTGTTATGAAATGAGTGATGACATACGATACAGAGCTCTGGTGGGTCAAGCAAGATAAACAACACTGGTGGCTGGCTGTTTGTTTATTCTAACTGTCAAATTGATTAATGGCAGCACAAGACTGGTGTTTTTCCTATTCTTGAAATTTCATTACAGGGTGAGATAAGGGCCCCCTCACCTATATAAGTGTCTTCTAAATTCCATTAATTTGCTTCAAAAATAATTAACCCTTTCCAAGGTTTCCATAAACACATGCTATAATGTACATGGACTCTTCCTCATATCTCTTAATATCTATTGGGTATCTTTGCACTCTATTCACTTCTATCAATTTTGGTATTGACTGATTAATTGATTTTTGAAAAATATATTAACCCTTCAGACACGTGCTTTCAATTTGAAATTAAAACAACAGCTGATAGCCAATATGATATATCTATGCAATGGGAAACAGGCAGATAAATATACATGACTATTGTAAGTGATGACTTGTTTTGAAAATCAATATGGTAGATGTTAGTATTTCCAGGAACCTTATTTTCCCATTTGTTCACATTTTCATGGTTGATTGAATTTTAGGGGCCACAGAGCACTTAGAAGATTAACATTGAAGGTTGTGGCTTTTAGTGCCCAAGCTACTTGTAAAACATTGTAATGAGGCCTAACTTACTTTCTTTTATATGAACGATTTAGTGGTCATAGGGGCCATCATCCCCATCATATTATGTCTGTATAACATTATATAGATAATACTTTTGAATTGTATAAACTACATATATTTTTGAAAACCATACACCCTCGTTATGAAACACTTAATCTTATTTAATACACAGGTCAGATCTGATCTTATATCTGTCCATGTTTGATAAACAAATAACTGGGGAGAATGGGGGAAGGGGGGGGGGGTAATTAAAGTACCCTTTAAATACGAGATGGAATCCCCTACATATGTCGTTCTAAGCAGTCTGGCTTGTCAACAATTATAATTTCTCTTTAGAAGGAATAATAAATTTTGAATATCTGGCATGTCAAAAGTGGAAAAGATAGGGATTTATCACTTTTGCTTCCAATGAGTTAACTTAAACTCCTAAACATGTCCTCCGAAATCACTAAACCATTGGATCTCACAGTGAGAGGTCCTTGTGTGAATAGGGACAGAGTTATGAGATTTAAAACTACTCCTCCCCAACCCAAATACTTTAACCCTTTCTTAAGACAAATTATTTGAGATTTTGATTTCAAGTTGGGTATTGATATATGGATTAATTCCTGTGATCATTTCTGACAAATTATCAGTTATGGCTAGTCGCTATCGCCAAGGTATGGGTTAAACATCTGCCGATCGTGATCGGCCTCTCGTTGCCACCCCATAATAATCGGAAAAAAATTGTAACTCTATAAGGTTAAACTTTGACCCAGTAGGTACAATAGGACCCAAAATATTTGCTGTTAACATAATTTTTCCTGACCAGTACATATTAGGGTACATGAAGTTAAGTAGTGGGGGGGGGGGGGGGGGGGTGCACGAGGGGTCATACCAGCTCATGCATGGTTTATGAGTATTTAGAGAGAAGAGATTTGCGTTGGTGGCTTATTAAACTGATATGTTTGCAACTAAATGATGAATTATCTCAACTATGATCTTATTATTCAAGAAATATTCATTTTTGAAAATTAACTTTGTTGATTTCTATAGCAATTTTTTTTTTTTTTTATTTATTTCATACTTTGCTGGATGTGACCTAAAACTTACTCCAATGTATCGAAATCAACTGTATTTATATTTGTTCGATGTGAAGTCTCATTTTGATGGCTATATCATATTCTTTTGAGCATTTACGAAATCTATTCTAATCAGAATGGTATGCATGCATATTCTGCCTCTTATGAAGTTTACTTTACATTGTTTAGAAAACATATGTTGATACGCCACAAGGAACAACTTACAGTGGAACAAGACTGGATACCAAAACTGTGAGTATAGAAAGGCATATTGATCTTTTGTGCTTATGATGGTTAATTTGTCATAAATGGTGTGTATTGGCATATCTGTCTGTTTGTGAAAATATATATCAAGTTACAATTACACATTCCATATTTAATATCTATGAAGTTATGTAGCAAGAGAAATTTAAAATTAGTGTTTGACATGAAATCATATTCTAATGAATTTCTGAGACACTGCATATGGTAAAACATAAAATTATGACCAATAAATATTGCCTTCAGGTCTCCAGAGTTTACAAAATAATAAATGGCATCAGTTTGTCTCATAATGATTTATTCAAACTATAAACAGAAAGTGAGAAAACTTCTTGTTAATTATTTTAGTAAATTAAGATATGTTACCTCAAAATTGTTGCCACTAAATGTCACATAATCCAAGTTATCTATAACATATTTATAACATTATATTATTGACATAATTCTCACATCGCTACAGCAACAGAAATTGCAACAAAAAGCTAAATCATTGTTGTGGTTTGTTATCCACCCAGATTTTGTGGTCACCCATGACCCACCACATCAATGTGACATCATATTAAGCAGAACAAACTACCTCTTCTGTTACGGCCTAGCTACATTTTCTAGTGATGAGCCGATTGTCAAATAAAGCCTTGCGCCGATTATTTGAGATCACAATCGGCCGATTCAGGTGCCGATTTCGATTATTGTAATAATTATACCAGAATATGTTATATGTGTTAAATAATACTTAGAATTAGAAGCAAGCAGCAACCGTAGTAATATGCCAGTACACAGTATACAGAAGTGTACGTTTGGGTAAGTATATAGCCTATAGGTTGGTATGGGCGGACTTGTGATCGAATACAGGCACATGTCCTGCAGAGGCTGTGGTACGGGCCTCGGTGTATTTATTGTAATGACAGTCACTAATGTATTGTATCGACGAATCAAAAATGCAATGCATTAACTTACCCATGTATTCTAGGCTATTCCACAACAAATTGTTTGAAAGTTTGATGTAGCCACATGCATAACGACATGTCCACAGCCCGTTTTTGATAACAATTCATCAAACGGTATTTTTCTTTGATCCCAATTCAAAGACATCACATCAAAGGAAATGAGCCGACTGAACTAGTTGCAAGTTACACCATGTTCATATCAATTTTGCAGACACGATTTGATTGTCGATTTCGGTGTGGTCATCAAAATAATCATTGGTGGTGACCTATACGTGACGTCACACGAGGCTGACTGGATGGAATGACATTCTCTTCGACTATTTAAAGTTAATCATTAATAGAAAGTTGTGTTGGGTGAAAGACTTTGAAAAGATTAATTACAGATAGTAAAATTAATAAATAATTTTTTTTAATTCTTTTTAATATCTGACTATTTAATGCTTGTACAGTTTTTATTCCTGCGTCCTGACAACTGATACACATGTTATAATATGCTCAATTTAATTGAACAAACAGTGAAGTCAGCTGCGCAATTAAATGTCACGTGACATGCACTTTCGGTTTCTACAGTTTATACCTGTTTTACGCTGTGTGTACTACATGTATATAGATAGCTTTGTTGTGCTTCGTAAGCATACATTTTGAGTTTTGATAGTCTGACATACATAAATCAAAATGTCTACATGTTGACGAACAATAAAGTTACCTATCGGCGTACATGAGTCCCATGAGATGTACTTTGTGTACATAATCATATAATTTATGATTACGCGCAATCACGGCGTCATCATCGCAGCCTCGCTCTAACCCAAAGTATCCCCACTGTAATATATTGTTCAAACATAGACCCAGGTAGGGCCAGGGTATTGGCTGTATATCAAGTTTGTGTTTGGTAAATTGGTATCACTTTCCCCATGTTTACTGGTCATTTATTCAACAAAACATCATCATATTTAAAACAGTTTATTGAAGAAAAACAAGCACCTGGTTTTTAGCTCAACTTTACTTTGTAAAGTTTGAGTTATTGCCATGGCTTTGTCGTCCGTCGTCCATGTGTACGTTTTTAGCTCACCTGAGACGAAGCTATAGTCATCACTCCTCGTCCGTCGTCCGTCCGTCCGTCTGTCCGTCCGTGTTTACTAATGACTACTTATGTGGCTAAGATTGTGTAAAATGGATATTTATGTGCATAACTTCCGTTGCGTGGCTAGCCACGTAACAGCTTTCAGATGGACGTTCTAAAATGATCTATTTGGCCTAATCAGCTTATTTAATTTTGTAGTCACTCAAAATTTGGAGAAAAAAAAGTCCATCGATTTAGACATCCATGACCCGTCAATAGGAGATGTCGGACACTGACAAGACATTTATGTGGCTAGCCACCCAATCACGGACCTGTCAGTTTCTCCTATTCCACTGTCCCAGTTGCTGTGAGCAAGTTTTTTAGTTTTAATCAGCTTCTTCTGCTATAATTCCAACATGTTATGAATCCATAATCTGGAGTTTTATCACTATCTACTACTTGATAGCCACTTAAAATTTTATGGCTACTTGAGAAGCCACATAAAAACTAAAGCCACATTACCATTTCTAGCCACATAGGTCGAAGCCACATATCTACCCATTTGTTGGTACGTCCGTCTGTCTGTCCGTCCGTCAACTTTTTTTTAAACATCTTCTCCTCTGAAACCATCATACCAAATTGGTTCATATTTGGTATGGATGTTCCCTAGGTGACTCTCATTCAGATTTGTTCAAATGAGGTCACTGGGTCAAATAGTTGCGAAACCAGGGCCATAATTCTATTCCTCCACAGTAATTCTTACAACAACTTCTTGTCCATAATCATTGTGCCGATTTAGCTAATATTTGGTATGGAGGGTCCTTGGGTGACTGGTGTTCAGATTTGTTCAAATGAGGTCACCCGGTCAATTAGTTGAGAAACCAGGGCCATAACTCATAGTAATTCTTACAATGACTTCTTCTACAAAAATATTGGGCCGAATTAGCTTATATTTGGTACTGAGGGACCTTGGGTGACTGGGAATCAGATTTGTTCAAATTGGGTCACTGGGTCAATTAGGGGCAGAGCCAGGGACATAACTCTAAAAACCAAAAAAATACATTTTTGCATTTTGATCATATTTGGGGTGGATGTTCCCTAGGTGACTGTCATTAATATTTGTTCAAATGAGGTCACTGTGTCAAACAGTTGCGAAACCAGGGCCATAACTATATTCCTCGTTGGTAATTCTTATAACGACTTCTTGTCAATAACCATTAAGCCGATTTAGTTTATATTTGGTATGTGGGGTCATTGAATGACTGGGGTTCAGATTTGTTCAAATGGGGTCACTGGGTCAAATAGTGGTGGAGCCAGGCCCATAATTCCCCAAAAAATAATAAAAAATTCAGGAACTCCTTGATCAATTTAACATACAAACAAACAAATATCACCCCCCCCCCCCCCACATGACCCAGAACCCCACCCCAACCAACAGCATTCCACCCTATCTCATATCCTAACTCACAGGTAAATAAAGTATATTTATTTAAATTCCCATTACAAGGCAACTCTCCTATGAACTGATAGACATGACACATGGCAAGGCAGATAGAGAGATAAAGAGAGCTTCTGCAGCCTTAGACAGAGTCCCCAGGGAGTGTATTCATGTCATCCATAATTTAAATGAGATTAATGGTGTTATCAATGAATCACCCTTGTTGTTTATATTATCACTCAGTGGTCATTAAAATCAGATTAATTTCATTTTCTCAAAGAGTGCCTGGCATTTGTAGAATGAGGTTCCCAGAGGGTGAATTTAGTGACGCTATCCTACACAGCAGGCTAGCATAACCAAATACACCCTCTGAGAACCTTATTCCGCTTAGGTCTCATCTTCTGGGAAGTATCTAGAGTCTCAAGATCTCATTCTGCTTAGGCCTCATCTTCTGGGAAGTATCTATAGTATCAAATTTACATTGTTGTTAGTTAAATTTCCCTTCTAGGAAGTTTCTGTATCCCTTAATTTGCAGAAGATAAAATTCATGATTGAGGTGCCCAATGGGTGAACATCACCAATTTCAACTGGGGAACTTCAATCTTATTCTAGGTCTTCCATAGCAGTTGAGGGCCTTATCAGAATGAAGTCCCCAGAGGGTGAATTTAGTGATACTAGCCCGCTGTGCAGGATAGCCTCACTAAATTCACCCTCTGGGTACCTCATTCTGCAAATAACAGACAGACTATTTCAAAGCTTGATTCAAGGCTAGCATCACCAAATTCACCATTTGGGGACCTCATTCTGATTAGACCTCATCTTCTGGGAAGTATCTATAGTATCAAATTTACATTGTTGTTAGTTAAATTTCCCTTCTAGGAAGTTTCTATATCCCCTAATTTGCAGAAGATAAAATTCATAATTGAGGGGCCCAATGGGTGAACATCACCAACTTCAACTGGGGAAATTCAATTTTATTCTAGGTCTTCCATAGCAGTTGAGGACTTTATCAGAATGAGGTCCCCAGAGGGTGAATTTAGCATCACTAAATTCACCCTCTGGGGACCTCACTCTGCAAATGACAGACACACTATCACACTATTTCAAGGCTTGTTGTATAATACATTGTGTTGCTTGAGGCCAGGCATACACAATGTAGGAACAGACACGCTTTTTGTGATGCTATCCGACACAGCAGGCTAGCATCACCGAATTCACCCTCTGACGACCTCATTCTGCTTAGGCCTCATCTTCTGGGAAGTATCTATAGTATCAAATTTACATTGTTGTTAGTTAAATTTCCATTCTTGGAAGTTTCTATATCCCCTAATTTGCAGAAGATAAAATTCATAAATGAGGTGCCCAATGGGTGAATATCACCAACTTCAACTGGGGAACTTAATTTTTATCCTTATCAGATTTGTGAAAATGGGATCACAAAGTCAAATAAGGGCAGAGCAAGAGACTTAACTATTTCACTACATAGTAATTCTTAAAATATGTTTGCAAGAACTAGTTGGCTTATATAGAATGGAATGTTCTTCGTTGACTGCAATTCAGATTTTTTTAATGGGGTCACCTGGTCAAATAGGGGCCAAGCGAAGGACAGTTTCCCTCTTAATATGCTTCCTTCACAAGGACCATCAGGTCTATTTGACTGATATTTATGATATGTATGAAGGGTTCTTTGGTGTCTGGGATTCAAATTTATTCAGATGGGGTCACCAGGTTAAAAGGGTGGGACCAGGGACATAACTATATGTCTCTATAGTAATTCTTAAAATGTCTTCTCAAGGGATTTTGGACTATTTAGCTTACATATAGTATGGAGGAATCAGGAAGATCCTTTAGTGACTGAGATTCAGATTTGTTAAAATGAGGTCAACCTGTCAAGAAATGGCAGTCTATGGGGAGTTAACACTTTTGTGTCCAATAAAATCATAGAAATACCAAATTCATTAAAACATCTACCTTGGAACCACCTGACTGATTGGTCTGACATACATGTATTGTGTTTTGGGTCCATGGATAATTGGGCTTCAAACATGTTTAAATGGTTTTAGAAAAAGGCGCTTGTGATTTTGGAAATTTCCAACAATTGAGAAAGTTTGAGGTGTCGGTTGTGAAATTCCAACCTAAGACTTGGGAGTCTGGATCCCGGTCGGGAGGGGACTTGTTGAGCTGGAGGAGGGGGGTGATCAGTAGTGTACAGTTGGCAATTTCAAGGTGGTTTTTTACCAAGCTACATACTAAGTCTCTCTAGCCACATATCCTGTTTAAATCTACTTCTTTTAAAGTGATTATGAAAAGTGCTCACTGTTTTGGTCTCCAGAGTCCCAGTCTTATCAGTCTTTGCAGTCTGGTGAGCGACCCCACAGTCATTGACTGTCTTGTTTATGTAAGGCGTCAACAATGCAGGCTACAGGTCGTACCTTTGGTCGGATCATTATGAAATTTGTCATAGCTGTTGACATCAACATTTAGACCAGAATTATTAATTTTGGGGTCATTCGGACAAAAAACAAGGCCGCCAGCGGCCTTCTTTGATTTCAAAATTCAATCCATTAGCACGGGCTACAGGCCGTACTGTTTGTCTGATCATCATGAAATTTGTCATGGATGTTAATATTGACATGTAGATGGGAACGAGTAATTTTGGGGTCATTCGGCCCCAAAACATGGCCGCCAGCAGCCGTCTTGGATTTTACTCTTTGTATGACTAAATTCTTTAGCACGGGCTACAGGCGTACCTTTAGTCTGATCATCATAAAATTTGTCATGGATATTAACAATGACATGTAGATAGGAACGAGTAATTTTGGGGTCATTCGGCCAAAAAACATTGTCGCCAGCAGCCATCTTGGATTTTACTCTTTGTATGACTAAATCCTTTAGCACGGGCTACAGGTCCTACTTTTAGTCTGATCGTCATAAAATTTGTCAGGAATGTTAATAATGACATGTAGATGGGAACGAGTCATTTTGGGGTCATTCGGCCAAAAAACATGGCCGCCAGCAGCCATCTTGAATTTTACTCTTTGTAGTCCAGGCACATAAGGTTTCACTAGTGTAAAAAATCGGGGAAAACTGATTTTTTCAGGGATCAATAAGAACATGTTTATGAACAACGTGGCAAAAGTCCCCTAAAATCCGAGTTGAGCTTTTTGAGATATCTTGATTTTTCGGAATGGTTCAAATTCTGAAGCATCTCCATCAGGCCATATGGGAATGCAGTCATGTGTAGATCAATTAATTCCAAATTCATAATACATTGACATACATACAAACAATGCTTAGCCGTGAACCATATAAGTTGAATTGAAGTCCCAAAATGGCCGCCAAAATGGTCAAAATAGAATGAAATTTACATTTTATGCATAATTGAATAGCTAGTCCCATAAGAGTGACAACACGCTCGAAATATGTGAGGAAGAATGATTGCAGAGAATAAGAGAAACATTTTATCGGGTATGTGCGAATTATCTCTAATATATATCGCGAGAGATATAGCGAAAAGCAAGGTCTCATAAAATGGTTAAATCTGGACTTTTTGACCGCAAAGAAACGGGAGAATAAGGCAAATTTTTCTGCACTATTTATCTTGAATCGTGTGATATATATGTACACTACACTGTAAAATGAAATTTAATAGCGAAGAATTGATTCTGTGACCTTTCATAGAAGCCGAAATATATGTGCTCATAGCAGTATCACTAATGTGACCGGTCATCGTTTCTTTTGATATATACACCATCAAACCTTTCGAAATACACTGCTATAGAGCAGTATGAGAGATATTCATAGAGTAATGGGTGAATTGTGTAGATTATATTCTCCGTGTCTTAAAATATTAGTAATTTTTGCCTAAGAATAAGTAATAAAACACGAATATTTCGCTGTTATCACAAGAATGCATGGTGGTATACTATGAAAGCAATTTATCAAAACACAAAGGAGTACCATATACTTTCTTTAAAAAAATCTAAACTTGACCAAAATTGCCCACATACTCTGTGACACAGACTGTCTTTATACCTGGAAATAATATTTGGTTATATTCACCAAGGTCACATATACGCGAAGGGTACTATGTTTTCTGCAACCGCATTACCGTGTGTATCCCTTCTCCCTAATGTTACACATATCTGCTGAACTAACAACCATAACTAGCAACATTGAGTCAATGTTCAACGCTGAAATAACAGCTTTAAACGATGATCACCTGATATTTTGCACAAGTTCATGGGTGGTTTTGGCAAGATATTTTCAAACAACAAAATACGGAAAACTAATATTGTACATTGCGTAATAGCATATTCCAGTTGTAAGTTGCCGACTGAAGTAAGTTGAACAAATTGTTTACTAAGAGACCGGTTTGGAAGCAGCACGAAAATTAGTCGTATATCAAATGTACGATGTGCTGTCTATTTGATCTGGTGTGATGCAGTGCTAATCTTTTGAAGAGGTGGCGGTTTCTTTGCAATATAATAAGAATTGCAACATACGTGTGTGGTTTATTGTCATGTACAGTGATGAACAATCCGGAAATGTAACTACTATTTATACCGCAAGGATATGCACTTAAGTTTCTGCGTTCCATTCAATAATTTATCATCACGCCGAACGAAACTACCATACACTGTGTGGCGAAACATTACTTCGTATGTTGCATGCCCGAAATTATTATTTTTGGCCCCGACTGTAAACAGAAAACCCGAAATTTTAAAGACGTAATTCATTGGGTTTGACCTGCGTTGCAATGGCCGATAAATCCTCCACATGGGCCTGTTTTAATGAACTGTGTACCTTTAAAGATATTTAACAACAGACTTGTATATTGTTAATACGTATTTTACCTACTAGGTGGTTATATAATAAGTTGCCATCATTTCGGCTTAGCTTGGTGGTTGCGGCCATTTTGACAGCCATTTCATGACCGCGTTTGTAGTATTCTGATCGTGTCACTATATTCGCTCTCGTACTCATATTTCACATATACTGGTATAACTTAGTAATGCATATGACTAGCTTAGACAAAATAGAATATCAAAATACGACCAGATCGTTGACAACCAGTTTCGGGGGTAGGGTTATGTTTTTACAAGTTTTGACAACTTATGATGTGCGTACTCGCTAGTTCTGTAGCGACGGGGTGGTGTCTGTGCAGTTTTTAAAATAGATAGCTTGCGCCTATGTTTTGAGAAGCCTGAGAAATCCGACATCGAATACATCAGTTTGTCTTCAAAATCGTCAGTATTTTGGCTCAGTGTTTTATTTCATATCTATATATGCGAAATTCATTCGATATTTCCCTTTGAATGGGTGTCGTTGGTTCGAGAATTGTATATCGAACAATATTGAGTGCTTTTTGTATACGTTTCGGCTGAAAAATTGTTGCAACATCCAATTATTTCCATCATTGTGAAAAATATTGTTTTGTTTAATTATATGGAAAAAATGATGTAACTCAGAAAGCTCAAATCGGATTTTAGGGGACTTTTCGTGACGCGTCCGCGATGTTATGGCCAAAATAATATAAAAAAATCAGCTTTCCCCGATTTATTTCCTTACTTTTCCACTTCCATGTCTAATGTGCCTGGACTATTTGTATGACTAAATCCTTTAGCATGGGCTACAGGTCGTACCTTTAGTCTGATCATCATAAAATTTGTCATGGCTGTTGAAATTGGAATGTAGATGGGAACGAGTCATTTTGTGGTCATTCGGACAAAAAACATGGCCGCCAGCGGCCATCTTGGATTTCAAAATTTAATCCATTAGCACGGGCCACAGGTTGTACTGTTCGTCTGATCATCATGAAATTTTGTCATGGATGATAATATTGACATGTAGATGGGAACGAGTAATTTTGGGGTCATTCGACCAAAAAACATGGCCGCCAGCAGCCATCTTGGATTTTACTCTTTGTATGACTAAATCCTTTAGCACGGGCTACAGGTTGTACCTTTAGGCTGATCATCATAAAATTTGTCATGAATGTTAATAATGACATGTAGATGTGAACGAGTCATTTTGGGGTCATTCGGCCGAAAAACATGGCTGCCAGCAGCCATCTTGGATTTTACTCTTTGTATGACTAAATCCTTTAGCACGGGCTACAGGTTGTACCTTTAGTTTGATCATCATAAAATTTGTCATGAATGTTAATAATGACATGTAGATGGGAACGAGTCATTTTGGGGTCATTCGGCCAAAATACATGGCCGCCAGTAGCCATCTTGGATTTTACTCTTTGTATGACTAAATCCTTTAGCACGGGCTACAGGTCGTACCTTTAGTCTGATCGGCATAAAATTTGTCATGGCTGTTGGAATGTAAATGGGAAAAATTGGAATGTAAATGGGAACGAGTCATTTTGGGGTCATTCGGACAAAAAACATGGCCGCCAGTGGCCATCTTGGATTTCAAAATTTAATCCATTAGCACGGGCCTCAGGTCGTACTGTTCGTCTGACCATCATGAAATTTGTCATGTATTTTAATATTGACATGTAGATGGGAACGAGTCATTTTGGGGTCATTTGGCCAAAAAACATGGCCGCCAGCAGCCATCTTGGATTTTACTCTTTGTATGACTAAATTCTTTAGCACGGGCTTCATGTCATACCTTTAGTCTGATCATCATAAAATTTGTCACGAATGTTAATAATGACATGAGGGATGGGAACGAGTCATTTTGGGGTCATTTGGCCAAAAAACATGGCCACCAGCAGCCATCTTGGATTTTACTCTTCGTATGACTAAATTCTTTAGCACGGGCTACATGTCATACCTTTAGTCTGATCGTCATAAAATTTGTCATGGATGTTAACGATGACATGTAGATGGGAACGACTCATTTTGGGGTCATTCGGCCGAAAACATGGCCGCCAGTATCCATCTTGGATTTTACTTTTCTCTTCATGTCTATAAACTAGTATTCGACATTCAACTTTCCACATTCCTAATCGCTCTATTGACTGTAATACATTAAATTATTCCCTTTCCAAGTTGAGCTACAGTGTCATTGACACTTTCATTATTTAGACAATCGGAAATGCCGATGGGCCATAATCGGCCACTTCCGATTGTCACTCCCGATCATCGGCTCATCACTAACATTTTCACATGTTATATATAGTTGTGTCCAAGACATGAAGAGTGTTGCCCTGTGTACATACTGGGACTATATAACAACACATTTATAGAAGCTACACATGCACATGCTTTACATTGGGTGGGATTCAAACCCGACCCGTGACAGCAAGCATACCTTTCGACTCAAAGTTGGACATCAATACAACATGGCCACCGAAACCACCCCATTTGTCTTTCATTCAGAAACTCGGCATTGAACAGATATATCTCAGAAAAGAAACCACATGTAGCAAATTAAATTTCAGTATATCTTAAAATAATTTGAGTGATGCAAGTAAAGAAGTATATCAGAGTTCCATCTCCTTATAATAGCATTAACAAAGACCAACATAACTCAACACATACAAGTATTAACCTCTTCGCTGCTATGACGTCCATAACTATTATGGACGTAAAAGTGCACGTCGTACCTACTTCAGCACACTAAACAGTAGGCCATTGTGAACGATAATAGCATTTCAACTGAGTCAGTTTTTGGAATATTCCTGTTATATTTTTCCGCTGGAAAATGGCAATAATGCCAACAGCCCAGCACACAACATCATAACGTCATTTAGCAGCGAAGAGTTTAACAATGCTGCATATACCAGTAACACCAGCTTATCCCAATTGATGGCAAGGGATTTAGACCCATGTGATAGTTTGTTTCATTTACCCATGTTGAAAGTCAAAGCCAAAAGTAGGTTCATCGACTGGTAAGACTCACTCTGAGATTTAACTTCCACCATAAACATTCGGAAGTGAGTGTTTAAGGAAGACTACCTAAATCCATCCATTTTATGGAGCCATCTCCTCTAGTCAACAGAAAATATGCAACAAATGGATGAATTTGAGTTAGGGATGAGTGCAAAATACACTAATGTGCTCTATAAAGGATGTAAAACAACATGATAATTACAATGAGAATGAGTAAATGGCTTAAGCCATTTTAATACTCATTGTCTTTATAGTTATCAGGTTGTTATATGTGGTTCTTTGTTTATGTGAGTGTATTTAACTCTCATGCTTGACTCATAATAATTCTTTTATTGGATATTTTCTGTTGAGTATTATAGGAGATGGCCCAATAAATGGCAGGATTTAGGTACAGTCTCCATTTAAGTTTGATTTCATTCAAAAAAGCCGGACTCAGTCGAAATGGATGGAAATTAATAGTTAATAAATCTTTATCATTTGTTGATCAGAATATCATTATGTAGACATCATAAACATTACAAACATTGAAATTAAATTAACTCAAGTTATCTTACAGATTTGTGGTGTGTCAATATTGCGAGCTGGTGAAGTGATGGAGCCAGCTCTGTGTGAAGTGTGTAAAGATGTCAAGATTGGCAAAATACTCATACAAACGAATCTGGATACAGGAGAACCTGAGGTAATGTAATAATTATACTATGCTCAAACTGATATTAACCCTTTCTTGATCCAAAATATAACTACAACAAGATTCAACTTCATACCTGCAACCAATTAAATGCTGTGCAATACATATTTGTTAGAGACATAAAATTTTTAAATTGCATCATTAGCTCAACTTGACAAAATCAAGTTTGAGCTATTTCTATGGGTTGGCATCAGTCGTCCATCAGTCAACAATTTCTTGTAGCCTAGCCTACAGTCCACATCCCTCATCCAATCTTTAAACAACTTCACAAGAATCTTCAGGCCGACCACTAGATGGGAGACATCCAAAATTTGTTAAAAACATGGACCCCAACAGCCATCTTGGATTTCAAATTTGAATCCAACATCACACCCTGTAGCTAACATTTATTGCAGAAATGTTTCAAGAATTTACAGGCCTGTTTAGGATCACCTCTAGATTGGAGCTGTCAAATTTGAACAATTTTGGTTTTATTCGTTGCATTACTAAATCCTTTGGCAATCCCTACAGCCAACTATTTTCATCTGATTGATATCAAACTTCACATGGATCTTCAGGGTAACTGATGGGAGCTATTGAATTTGTATTATTTTTTCGATTCAGTAAAACCATGTCTGCCGGCAGCAATCTTGGATTTTACTCTTTGCATAACTAAATCATTAGGCAACATCAGTTTGCATCAGATTCATCCAAAACTTATTATGAATCTTCTGGGTGCCTTCTGTCAAATTCATCAGAATGTCATAAAAAAACATGTCTGTCAGTCACCATCTCAGGTATTACATTGAATATGTTGGCACACCCTGCAGCCCACATTTATTGAAGAATTTTTTTTTTAATTTACCGGCATGTTTAGAACTTTAGAATCACATCTGGATGGGAGCTATCATATTTTCAATAAAAAAAAACACGCCTGCCGGCAGCTGTCTTCAATTTTACTCTTTGCATGACTAAATCCTTCTGCATGCCCAACAGCCAACACTTTTCATCTGATTAATCCCAAACTACATATGGATATTCGGGTTGACCTCTAATATTACTTTAACTTTTCAATTTCCGCATTCCGTATGTGCTCTATTGACTGTAATGTATGATATTGACCTATCTCCAAGTGGGGCTACAGTACTAGTGTCACTGACACTTTTATTTTTAGTCGAGTTCAAAACTTGTCTATTCAATGATATGGCGAGGGACAGTTGGCGGGCGGGCAGCAACAAACCTATATAACATAGCCGTTTGTTGATTGATTCTGACAATATTTGGTATGTCAGTTAATTGTCATGTGCAACAGCTGTATACATGAAACCAGGTCAGCCCCAACTTTCTAACCAGAGTTATGTGACTTTTCTATTTATAGAAATTTTATGTCCATTAGCGTGATAACTTGAACAAATATCAACCATAACAATATAACAGTATATCAATTGAGTTCGAAAACCAGGTTTGTCAGATTATTTTCACTTGAGTCATGACCCTTATTTCATCTATTTTTAGCAATTTTAGGTCTGTTAGCATGCGCATGATAACTTGAACAGTCATCAACTAATTTCATTCATATTTGGTATATGGATCTTTTACATCAATATCTCGAACGAGTTCAAAAACCAGATTCATCCAATCCTTTTTACCCGAGTTACAGCCCTTAGTTCGTCTATTTTTTAACAAACGCCAACCAATTTCATTTATATTTGACATATGGATATTTTACAGCAATATCTCAAAACGAGTTTGAAAACCAGATTTGTCCGATGCCTTTTACCTGAGTTACAGCCCTTAGTTTGTCTATTTTATGACCATCAGGCAAAAACCTGAACATGTCAACCAATTACGTTCATATTTTATATGTGAACCTTTCACAACAATATCACGATCGTGTTTTTATTCCAGGTTTGTCCGATCTATACTACCTGAATTACTGCCCTTAGTTTGTCTATTTTTAGAAATTTTATGACTGTTAGTGCGAAAACTTGAACAAATGTCAACCGATTCCATTCATATTGGGTATATGAATTTTTCACAACAATATCTTGATTGTATTCAAAAACAAGGTTTCTCTGATTGTTTTTTTTATAAAATTTATTTTTTTACCTATATTTGTTTATATTCTAATGAACAGCTACATTACCTAAGACTGCCAAAGGACATAAAGAATCACTATGTGATGCTGATGGATGCTACCGTGGCGACGGGTGCAGCAGCAATGATGGCCATTCGAGTGTTGTTGGACCATGATGTGCCAGAAGAGCATATAACATTCTGCTCTCTGCTGATGGCAGAATCCGGTCAGTCTAATAATGTCATAATTGACTGTTTCTTTATGAAATACTCATTAGGATTTGTTCAGATAAATAAGTTCAACAAAACAGCCATGTATAATCTGTTCGTCTGATTATATTTCCTGCACATCCCTCCTATAGAATAATCAAGCCTTGAAATAGGGTGTCTGTCATTTGCAGAATGAGGTCCCCAGAAGGTGAATTTAATATTGCTACCCCGCATAGCGGGCTAGCATCACCAAATTCACCTCTGGAGACCTCATTCTGCTTACACCTCAGCAGAATGAGGTTCCCAGAGGGTGAATTTGGTGATGCTAGCCCGCTATGCGGGGTAGCATCACTAAATTCACCCTCTGGACCTCATTCTGCAAATGACAGACACCCTATTTCAAGGCTTGAGAATAATAGACAATTTTATGAATGGGTAAACAAAGGGTCATAATTATCATAGGGGTGATAGGAAGACAGTCAGTGATGACTATATCACCTTTTACAATATACATGACTATTGAATTGTATTTGTATTTGTACTTTTCATGTCTATATTGTAAATATAAAAATTATCCTGTCATATTCTATCTTAAAATGGCGGGCAGGTTATGCATCATAAACTGATGGAGTCCTTGGATTATCTCTCACTGAGAGCTTTCCGATGAATGGCAACAAGCCATATTTCCGACTAAATCCTGAAAAATTTCCCATAATTCTGCTGTGGTTAAGGAGTCGATTATTTAGGACATTACTGTATCTGTGGCTTTGACTAATGTCATTTTTTTATTCCAGGTGTACATTCTGTAGCTTATGCATTCCCGCAGGTCAAAATAGTCACTACTGCTGTAGATAAAAAAGTTAATGAACAGTACCATATTCTTCCAGGCATTGGTGAGTGCACAACAATTATTCAGCTATTGGCTATTATACCTCAACATCGAGAGGATGTCTTGGTTTTACTGCAAAACAAATAGTTTTTTTTATCCCCGCAAAAACAAAGTTTGGCTGAGATATAGAAATGGGCTCCCATCCATAACAACTTTGAAGCTCTATATCTTGGTCATTGTCAGTCGGATTTTAATGATATTCGATATATTGTTGAATCATCATGGGGAAATAGTATTTACAAACAGCTGGTTGCCATAGGTTGGCGTCCATCCATGCATCTGTCAACAATTTCCATTAGCACACCCTACAGGTCACATATCTCATCCGATACCTACCAAACTTCATATGATATATTCGGGGTGACCTCTAGATGGGAGCTTCCTATTTTGACCGATATTCGTTAAAAATCATGCCCTTTACTCTTTGCATGACTAAATCCCCTGGCACACCCTACAGACCACATCCCTCATCCGATCATCACCAAACTTCATATGGATCTTCGTGGTGACCTCTAGATGGGAGCCTCCTATTTTGACTGAAAATCGTTAAAAAACATGGCGGCCAGAAGTCATCTTTGATTTCAAATTTGAATCCATCGACACACCCTGAGCCCTCTTTTATTGGAGAATTGTTTTGAAAATTTACAGGATTGTTTGGGATCACCTCTAGATGGAAGATAAAAACATGGCCACCAGCAGCCATCTTGAATTTTATTCTTTGCATGACTAAATCCTTTGGCACACCCAATAGACCACATCCCTCATCCGATCGTCGCCAAACTTCATATGGATCTTTTGGGTGACCTATAGATGGGAGCCATCAAATTTTTCCAATTTTTTTTGAAAAACATGGCAACCAGCAACCATCTTGGATTTTACTTTTTATATATCTCTTCATGTTGACATCTAGTATTACTTAGACATTTAAACTTTCCGCATTCCTAATCACTCTATTGACTGTAACACATGAAATTATCCCCCATTCAAGTTGAGCTACAGCATCATTGGCACTTTCATTATATATACCCATACTATGGTATGGTACTACACATAGTGTTGACATCCGGATTGACCAATCGTCTGTCTGTCTACACTATGCATGGTGCGATAACTCATAAACATTTTCTATCCAAAATCAGTAATAATCAAATGGAATAATGTCAACTTATCTCTACTGCAGTAGAAAGGAAGAATGACCTGGCCTACCATTCCAATATAAAAATGGAGATCACATGGTCCATGAAGGATAATACGTCATCTATTGGGATTACCACGGACCATGAATAAATGTACCAATTTTGTAGAATGTAGAATTTTCATACCGTTTTCAACTGTTGGTTTGTTTCTACTGAGAATAGGAATATACCATATAGTTTAGTGGGCAAAAAATACTTATAGGAGATATATAATTTACTTATTTAGAAAAAAATATTGTTTCTCAGCCACAAATACAGATCGAGTTTGAATATGGGGTTTGCTCTGATCTGTTTTTCTGGAGTTATGGCCCTTTTTCGACTTAGAATTATCCAGATGATATTGCTGATAACTCAAGTTTGTGTTTCTTGATCAAAATTTAATTTGGTATGTGAGTTTCTCAAACCCAAATTCCAGGTCAAGTTCTAATTTGGGTTTGGTCCGAATTTGTTTTACTGAGTTACGGCCCTTTTGCGACTTATAATTTTTTTAATTTAGGCCATTAAAATAAAATTCCAGTGTTCTCAGGCACCTCCCGCGTCTCGAAAATGTCGCCGCATCCAAAAATTTTATACCCCCGGTGCAATATTTTTATGTACCGGTTACTGTTCTGTCCCATATTTTCATTCACCTCAGGTTTCATTTCATAATAAATACAACCTTTCACTTAAAGGTACTCAATCCGAACAGAGGGTCCCCATCTCAACAGATTCCAACAACACCAATCCGATCAGAGGGTCCTATATTACTATTTCTTTGGCTTTGGGGGTAAAAAATATTTGATTCGAGTCGAGGAACCCATCAAACAAAGCTCAGAGTTATTAGATATTGATTTTTGAAATTTGTTAGTTTCTCGAGATCAGTACTAATAATTGCCACCAGTTTCGTAACCTGCGCGAGATGTGTACACCAAAACACTATTCAAACAGACAAGGATGGATAACTCTAAAATCAAGTGGTAATAATAACGCAATTTTGACTGAGTTCTGGGCCAGAAAGTATTCCCGATAATGAAAAATAATAGATTTCTAAAATCGATATCTAACAAATCTGAGCTTTGATGGGTGACTTCCTCGACTCGAATCAAATATTTTTGACCCCCGAAGCCATCATGATTGAAATAGTAATTGACAGGAGTTTTATCGGATGGAGTACCTTTAAAATATCAAAGTATAAATGAAGCAGGGACCAGCCCAGACTATATTTTAAGGGTAAAGTCAGTTCTCCCTGCCCTCGGGCTTGTCTGATCCTCATTTCCATACATTATCTCTTCTATTTTGCATATTTGTATCATCTGTATATTATGTTATGTTGGATTTGGAAATAAAAAGATGTTTACATTAAAGGAATAGGGTGCTGAAAAAAACAATAATATTTTCTTCAATATACCGATAATATATATATATAATGTCCATTGGACGCATATAATCTAATATTCGGCCGCCATTCGTATTTTTATAACGATTATAAAAAATTCCGAAGTTAGCAGAAGATTTTGTTGTAGACGAAGTCACGTGATCATCGACCCGATCACGTGATTGTCACATGTAAACAGAAGCATAGCACGTGATCGATCACGTGGTAACCCATCGACAACGCATAGATACGCTACGGCAGTATTTTAAGTTTGCATGTAGTCGATCGCGGCCTTTGAAGATTGTCGCGTTATTACACTACGAATGCAAAACTTTGCCGAAAACATCGCCGTTCTCGTAATTAAATGTCTTTATCGTGTTATTATTATTATATGTATCGCGATGTGTTGTTACTATAAAGCCATGCATGCCCGTATATTATTCAGTTTTGCGCGTGTTTATATATTATTTTTTCGTTACCGGAATAGTCCAAGTTATATTATATATTATATATTCATATAAAGATTGCATATATATGCGAAGACTTGTTCAGTTATTAGGCAATTATCATCTCGTAAACATTCCAATTTCCAGATGACCTTTGTCTTGTGTCAATAAAGAGCGTTTAGTTTTAATTTATTGTAACGCGGTAAAACAAAACAAAATTGGTTTATTGCTGTCGGATTTAATCAATTATAATCAAGTCATTCATTACCAATATGATACGATAAGTTCATTTTTCTTGGTTATCAATCATGTATATATTAGGGCAATATGGTGTTTATATATATTTCGGAATATTGCTTCCCCTACCCCCAAACTATCTTGCCGACTGTCACTGATGAAATCACTGCGTTTATGCATGGTTATTGGCCTATAAAATTAACACTCTAGCGATGCGGTCTATTGAATATGCCGGTCATAACTCGACCTCTATGTGTCAATTATGCATAACAATAGGATTATAAAATATATAAACGTTCGCCGTGGTTCGTTTAAACATCCAATCATAAATAACACTTTTTGAAGGAGGGATAATAATCCTGTTCAAAGCGTTCTTTATTCGCAATATATCGTAATAGTGAACGCTCTTTATTGCGTCAAGGTAAAGGGACTGAACTTAGAACAGTTGTCATCGTGATTTTTTTTACTGATTTCACCAATACAGGTCAATACATGTACACAATCTTCCGATATGCATGCTTTATATATCCTTCCAAGTCATAGCAATTTCCGCTTTATTAAACTCTTTTTATTCGTACCATATTAGGAAAACTCTTAACATGGGACGCTCTTTATTGAGCCATGGTGAAGGAAATGGGGAATCGACTTAGAATAGTTGTTATCGTGAATTATTCAACATACTCTCCACTTTAACTGCAATTGTATGTATTCGTAACCATGACTGACTTGTCAAATTAAACGCTCTTTATTTGGTATATGTAATCGGTTTCTGATTTTGCGCAACAGGTTTCCCACAGAAATCCTGCCAAATGGCACGTAAACGAACATCGTTTGGAAATGAATACAGCATTATACCTAACTGAGAGTCACTAGAGCGGCCACAGCCGAAAACACTGCATTTATATGGCATTGTTACGAATGAATGATTGTAAATACGGGACACTCGGGGCATATATACGGAAAATTAAAAAAACATCGTGAACACGCGCCCGGATAGAGTTCACATGCCTGCTCGTGTTTCTATAAGCTTTATTTTTGACACGAAAGTGTGTTACCTACCCCGCTCAATCGGCCTTCTATAGTTTTTTTGTCAAAACAGCGCTTAAGACAAATCACCAGTGAATATAACTCACCGCGCAATGACAATTAACCATGTGTACACAATGCTATTGATATGCCCCGCAGTAATTCCATCACGCTCACGCGCTGATGTCTATTCCGGATTTTCCATCGTCATATAGGTAGACACAATTAACTCGGACTCCGTGTTTTTAATTAGTTTACCTCGCTTGACGTCATGCGAGGTTTTGCGACGGAGATAGCCGACAACTGGTGGCGGTATTATTTATTTATTTCTCGGCTTATTTATCATGTCGAGTTATCTGTGACTAAAATATACTCCCAGCACTAATGCAGGGCGCCTGGGTGTGAACCGCACTGGCTTTATACCGTACGGTGACTCCAGCATACAACCAGTAATTAATTAGCTCTCCATATTCCTTTCATATCTCAGCCTGTGGGAGCATGGGCAGGGCACCGTGGCAAATTAATCACCGTTTATTATTCGATGTATAAAATGTTAAATTGTATTGTTATTTTTAAAGGAAAAACAGAATTGCAATTAGCCAATAAAACGATAAAAACAATTATGACGCAGCAAAACAAAGTTATCAAACGAATTATATTTTTTAGAAAATTAGCAAAATATAATTGAATTAGTTTCCAAAACGCCAATTTAACGCTTTAGTTCGTTCAATGCAAACGGAACCCAAAACCATGTATTTCCTATAAACAATGCGAAAACGATCGTGCATGAACATGTTTTTATCGCTAATTGTATGAATTCAGTTCTTTCTAATTTCGGGTGTAGATTATGTTTTTATTTATACATGCACATGGGTAATTTCCGTATTTATCAACGGATTCGAGCCATTGAAGTCTCAATTATACACTTGGTACATTTCGTTTTTGTCAAAAGCTGAAGTTTAATGAAATAAAACAAATGCGATATATAGTATCAGCTTATTTTTCAATGTGTCACATGATTACTTAACTTACCCACATGCCAGAGAGCAGACTGCGGCGACATAACCTTTGATCTACCGCCGACGGACTGGGCCTGGTAAAGCTATTTTTAACATGGCGTAAGGTAATTAGCCTGTCACACGGACTTCTTTTTTAATGGAGCGAGAACGAAATGCTGGGTGTGGGTGCGGACAGACTTATTATACCAAAGGCTCGCGCGGCTGCCCAGAATGCTTCACTCCGAAACCGCTATATCGTGAAATATTTAGTCAACCTATATGAATATCTTTATTGGATATTATAGAGCTATATTCTCCCGACATATAGCCGTTTTCCAATCGAAAATATATCCACGGGAACTTTGATTTATTTTCAATTTACCAGACCTGGGTGTGGGTGCGGTTCGGATATTCACAGTCATCGGCAAACTATTTAATACTTCTTATACACAAGGCTCGCGTGGCTGTCAGAACGTTTCACTTTGAAACCGTTATATCTTGAAATATTAAGTCACAGCATATGATTCTATTTATTGGATATTATAGAGCTATATTCTCCCGACATATAGCCGTTTTCGAATCAAAAATATATCCACGGGAACTTTGATTTATTTTCAATTTACCAGACCTGGGTGTGGGTGCGGTTCGGATATTCACAGTCATCGGCAAACTATTTAATACTTATACACAAGGCTCGCGTGGCTGTCAGAACGTTTCACTTTGAAACCGTTATATCTTGAAATATTAAGTCACAGCATATGATTCTATTTATTGGATATTATAGAGCTATATTCTCCCGACATATAGCCGTTTTCCAATCGAAAATATATCCACGGGAACTTTGATTTATTATCAATTTACCAGACCTGGGTGTGGGTGCGGTTCGGATATTCACAGTCATCGGCAAACTATTTAATACTTCTTATACACAATGCTCGCGTGGCTGTCAGAACGTTTCACTTTGAAACCGTTATATCTTGAAATATTAAGTCACAGCATATGATTCTATTTATTGGATATTATAGAGCTATATTCTCCCGACATATAGCCGTTTTCGAATCGAAAATATATCCACGGGAACTTCGATTTATTTTCAATTTACCAGACCTGGGTGTGGGTGCGGTTCGGATATTCACAGTCATCGGCAAACTATTTAATACTTCTTATACTGGCACGGTATATTTGTTTGGTTCCTATTTTGTCGGTTCATAGATGCCGACCAAAATATTATAGCTGAGTTTAGGCGGAGAAAACTCAGAAAATTTTCGGAAGATTAGTTTGCTACCAGTTACCATTAAACTTTGAATTTAAAATTTAAAATTATAAACTTGCAATGAAAAAGACAGTTTTATGGTGTATATTAGGCTGGACTGAGGATCTAAAAACGTAACAAAAAAAAACAATTTAAATTTTAAAATTAAAAAAATTCAATTTGAAACGTGATATACATTGCTTATGAAGACATATCTAAGCAGCTGACTGCAAATTAATTAGTATAACAAGCCTTAAAGGGTAAACATACGAGCTGTGTTGTCACTGTGATTACCGGCACCGGCCGTCAGCGTTAGTTAATTAGACAGCGCTGTCTAATTAACTAACGCTAGCGGCCGGTATGCAATAACCCAGTGCGGTTCAGATGGCTCTGGATTTAGTCACAGTTAACTCGACATGTTACGCGATTTTTATGGGACTTGGATTATTGTGATCACAATAGGGGTGGCTTTCCGATAGAGTTTTGTTGTTTCATGAGCATTGTAATCCTTTAAGGAACAATTATCAGAGGTGCCATGTTGATAACCTTCCCTTAATTTTGTAACTTATTTTAATTAAATAAACTCACTTCAACTTCTATAATATACCATTTGAGATTACTAGATCAATGGATCTCATAGATTGGGATTCACATTTGGTTCTAATAGGGGCAGAGATAGGAGATTTAACATTCCTACACCCACTTTGTCTATGTTTGGTACTTGCATATAGATTCATATATTACATGTAATAATTTTGATATATACCAGTATAATCAGTAAGGTTTTGATAAATTTCCAAGAATTGGAGATTTTGAAGTACCAGTTGTAATTTAATTTGGTCCAGTTGGGAGGTAATGGGCAATTATCAATTGGGGGAGGGGGATGGACGTGAAGTTAGAAATTTCAAGGTGGACACCCCAATATCCCCTCCCACCGTTCAACAAAGACCCTCTATCTGTTTATAACTACTTGTTTTAAAGTGATTTGACAAGTACTGACTATTTGTAGTCTTCAGAGTCCCAGTCTTCTCCGTCTTTACAGTATGGTGAGCGACCCACAGTCATTGACTGTCTTGTTATGCCCCCGATCTCCGATGGAGATTTGGGGGTATATAGTGGAGCCCTCCGTCCGTCCGTCCTTCCGTCCGTCCGTCCTTCTGTCCGTCCTTCCGTCCGTCCGTACGAACGTTTCAACTCATAACTTTGGTTTCGCTAACTCAATTCAGTTGATCTTTGGTATGCTAATAGACCAGCCGGGGGGACAAGATTTCCCCATAACTGCGGTTTCGTCCGCCCATTTTTTCCAGAGTTACGCCCCTTTTTGGACTTAGAAAATTGTCCGTACGAACGTTTCAACTCATAACTTTGGTTTCGCTAACTCAATTCAGTTGATATTTGGTATGCTAATAGACCAGCCGGGGGGACAAGATTTCCCCATAGCCGTGGTGTCGTCTGCCTATTTTTTCCAGAGTTACGCCCCTTTTTGGACTTAGAAAATTCAGGTTTTCTGATACTTTTTTTGGTTTCCAGATGATAACTTGATTTTGGATTGTTTACTCATGAATAACATAACTTTACAAAGTGCCATTTAATAAGCATTTGCACAAAAATAAGAAAAATCCTCTCTGATTGTACAGTCGGGGGCGTTACCTCCGCCCAGCGGTGCACTTGTTAATTGCACAACAGTATGAAAGTATTTCAGTGGTATAAATTAGCTTCTGAAATTTGTACCACACAACGAAGAAGATCGAAGCTAGAAGGCCAACTTTTATTCTTGCAGAAACAGCTCAATTATGTTTCGCAGTATTTTCCGCTCATTGGACTTCCGCATAAATTATATCATTTCACTCCACTTTTATCATTTCAAATACACTACTTCAGTCATCATTATTTGTTATATAATCTAATATTCTAGCAAATCTAGTTCATAATCAGCACATTCAACCAGTTTATATATATTTATTGATCGCTATTTATTTATCGTATAAGGCATTGAATCGGAGAGGTTGCGATATTTCATATGTAATTATCAACTTGTGCGATTGGTGGAATTATTTTAAGCTCCGCCTACCACTGTCATCAACTAATCGGTCATGTGACTGCATTGTAGTAATGTGATCGCGCTAATCAGTCATGTGACTTACCTCAGTAAAATCTTTGGAAATTTCCGCAATTTTTTTTTATATCAAAATAATAACAAAAAATATTATCTGCTCGATTTTGAATTTTCTTCGCGAAATGGGTCTTTTAGACATATATAATTAGTATTATGAAGAGAGAAAATTATTTTTTCACAAAATATTTCCTTTAAATGATATATACATGTACCAGTATTGTCTTTCTCATAATTCATGTTCAGAAATAAATGTTATGAATACTTTGAGTACTGAATATACTTGTTATTTCTGCAAGGTTTTTTTTCCATATGCTTCGACAGAACTGTCAGATGGTTATTTTCATCGGTTCTGTAGTAGATTGTTTCTATGCGTCTAACAATCAAATTGTTGACAATGCGGAGCAACTGCAATCATGTTCTGTTCTGATCAAATAAAATATTGCTAATTGATCATTTTGTGTTATTGGTGTGAAATGGTGTGTTATGTGTTGCTGCTTGAGATTTTGATCACTCATTTCGACAAAATGACATTTTGAATTTGTTTGGAGCAAAATCGAAGCAGTCAATGTCACAATTAACATTGATCGATATGAATTTGGGTTGTTTGATATTTGCCATGTGTGTGATGTTTTGCCGACAGACCAATCATTGAAACACAAAATCAGTTTTAACCTTTGAAGTGGTGTATTTTTGGCATCGGTGCAGGTGGTGATCGGAAAGTCAAAGACAACTGCACCCATTCAAAACAACTTTGATTACATTGATTCATGCAGCCCCCATTTTTGTTTTCTTCATTTTTTTAAATTTTATATGGCACCAAAACTGGGTCCGTTTATGGAAACTCTGATATATGTTTATTCATAAAACTGGTGTTGTGGGCTGTATTAAACATTCATGTTTTTTCACGGTTTTGTCATTTTAGTTCCAATGCTGCCTGTATAGGTCATGTACAGTCAATTTCAGTTAATTGCATATCACTTAACTGCATATTTTGGATATTTGCATATCGCCTGCACCAAACCATTTTTAGCTCAACTTTACTTTGTAAAGTTTGAGCTATTGCCGTGGGTTGGTGTCTGTCGTCCGTCTGTCAACAATTTCTTTTGGCTCACACTACAGGCAGCAAATTTCATATGGATCTTCGCAATGACCTCTAGATGGGAGCCATCAATTTTTTTTCCAACTTTGTTGAAAAATAAGGCCACCGGCTGCCATTTCATTTACACCCTGCAGCCTGCATTTTTGGAGAAATGTTTTGAAAATTTGCAGGCATGTATAGGATCACCTCTAAATGGGAGCTATCAAATTTTAGTGATTTTCAATGAAAAACATGGCCCCTAGCAGCCATCTTGGATTTTACTCTTTGCATGACTAAATCCTTTGCTCACCCTACAGGACACATCCCTTATCCGATATCACCCAACTTCATATGGATCTTCAGGGTAACCTCTAGATGGGAGCCATCAATTTTTTCCGAAAATTGTTAAAAAACATGGCTGCCAGCAGTCATCTTGGATTTTACTGTTTGCATGACTGAATCCTATGGCACACCCTGCAGGGCACATCCCTCATCCGATCATCACCAAACTTTATATGTATCTTCGGGGTGACTTATAGATGGAGCCATAAATTTTTTCCGAAATTTTTCCAAAAAATATCTTGGATTTCAAATTTGAATCCATCGGCTCAAACCGCAGCCCACATCTATTGGAGAATTGTTTTGAAAATTTGCAGGCATGTTTAGGATCACCTCTAGATCGGATATACAGGACATCCTTCATCTGATCATCACCAAACTTCATATGGTTCTTTGGGATGACTTCTAGATGGGAGCCATCAATTTTTTTCAAAAATTCCTTAAAAAACATGGCCGCCAGCAGCCAATTTGGATTTCTCAGCCCACAGCCTGCATTTATTGGAGAATTGTTTTGGAAATTTGCGTGCATGTTAAGGATCACCTCTAGATGGGAGCCATCAAATTTGAACTATTTTTGATGAAAAACATTGCCGCCGGCAGCCATCTTGGATTTTACTCTTTGCATGACTAAATTATTTGGCACACCCTACAAACCACATCCCTCATCCGATCATCACCAAACTTTATATGGATTTTCATGGTGACTTCTAGATGGGAGCCATCGATTTGTTTTTCGAAGCCAGAGTCAATGTGGCAACCACACACCTTTAATTAGTTTTAACCAATCATAGTAACGTATTTCCATTTATACAGTCAAATCTTGATAACTCATTTTCCAGGGGGCCGATCGATTAAATCGCGTTATCAAAGTGTTTGAGAGATTGAAAATGTCACCTCGAATGATCTATCAAACTCACCTGTCTCCCCATTTCAGCTGAATTTATGACAAATTTAATAATGACAAAATGATTTGCTATTTGGTTTATTTCTTTTATTCATTATAATGGAAGTACAAGTTAACAGCATTATTAAACATATTCGGTCATGAGGGCCTTTCTTGTCGAAAGAATATATATAATAGTGACCGATGTTGTTGCTCTCATCAGTAGGGTCCTTGTGGTTGTGGAGATACCTCAGCATGAATGATGATGATTTGAAGAATGCAGTCGCCACCCGGTTTAAATAACCAGGATGTCACCTGACATCACTAATAATCAAAGAGTTTTTTCTTATTTTCAAACAGGTTCTCAATGAGAAGTGTCCAGGCACTAAAACAACACCTTGTCGAAACTCTTTATCAGCACTCATTAACTAATCAGTTATTGCATACAGACATGCAAGGAAACCAATTACATCCAGCGGTCCGCTTCAGTGACATCCAGGTTTCAGAAATTACCTAATTGCTGCGCTTACCTAATCACTGATCTAATCGGGACTCGTATTCAATGTCAAATGTTTGAGGTTTTTCAAGTGATTATCAAACATTGGTTTAATGGGATATGATTTGGGACCAGTCGATAATGTCGAGGGTTCAAGGGTGAACGAGAGATTGACATACGAATTATCGAGATTCAACTCTAGTGGGAAAGCAATAGGGAGTGAATTATAATTGTTTGACTTCATGCTGGCACTATCGATTTATAAGCAAAATATATAATGCTGCTAACCAATGTTCTGTCTTTTCTTCCAGGTAACTTTGGAGACAGATATTTTGGCACTGATTTTATCTCCACCTGAGTGATATACTGCTACACTATTCCAATTAAGAGGATTGTGAAGCTTGATGCTTCCATTTACAAGATACATTCCGGCACAGATCGTCAACGAAACAGCCCTGTGTGCATGGGATGAATTGGACACATCAAATTCACTATCACCCATTCACTACTGCAAATTTTCATATTTAATTTCATATTGGATTTTGTTGAATTGTGATAGGATGGTTTCCATCTTCTATGTGCATGCATGAAGTTAGATAATATTACATTTATGTTACTGTGGTATCCAGTCCACAACTATCACCCAATTGTCATGAAACATCACATGCTTGTATATCGTCAAAGATAAACAGCAGCTGCTAAAAGTATTGTCTTCTCCTAAAACAGCAGCAATCTGTTGTTGATTGATTCATCAGCATATACATTAAATAGCTAACATTCATCAGCATATAAATTAAATAGCTAACCTTTTAGTAGGATTCCTTATGAAGAAAATAGTCGTGCAATTTTGGAATGTTTAAAGAGATCTGAGAATGATTTCTATACCACTAGAGTGTCTATTTTCAGAATTTCATAACTATATACATATACACTTGAATCGAACACTGTTCAGAAATTAGAAATCAAATCAAATAAAAAATCTCATAGTCTTGGCGCCCGCAATGTATGAGATAGACCTTTTATGGTACTGTTGCTATAACGATATAAATATATGTCTGTGCATGAGCATTGTGGCATGAGTTATATGCCTATATGCATACTGTTGAACTGGACTCATATAGACTAATGTAATTCCAATCTGAATGAATTATCTCAATGTGAAAGTTTATCATAAAATCATCAGATGAATTATATTGATGACTGCATTTTCGATTTTCTTTCCAAAATATTAAGACATTGTATATTCTTGAAAAGAACTACTGCACAGTTGCACCTACCATAACAATCTACAGGATCTCTTGGTCATATTCCACAAACAACTCAGATACAATTGATATATAAAGATATCGCAGAAAATCTAACCCTACCCCCACCCTCGCTGATTTTACCCTCGCTGACTAGTCAGATTCCTTATGTCAAAAATAATGTTGCGGATTTTCGAAATGTTAAACATGACATGAGAACAGTTTCTATACATGTATCACCAGCATGTCTACTTTCTTAGTCTACCTGTTTCCAGTCTGACATTTTAGTGGAAGCAGGTTTTTTTATGGTTTTAAGAATTTAAAGAGCGTTTCCTGATTATAAAAATCACAATAATTAGCCTCATCATGGACTCTGCGAGTTGAAATTTAGCACAAATACCAAGGTAGAAATATATTTTTTGGAATGTTGATGTCCTCAGATAAGTCTTGTTGAGTACAGTTGAGATCAAAATTTAACATTGTATGGAGATTTTGGCGATTTGCTCAAATAGTCACTGTGATACCACTTAATGGCCATCATATATGCGTTTTTAATAAAAAAAAAACTGGCTCTTACATGTAATATAAGTAACCTTCCTTCTTCTGGTGAAGAAGATCTACTTGGTGGCACCCGACTTTACTTGATTAGCACAGCTATAGATGAAGCCTTCACATTAATTGTGAAGTTGGAATTTGGATGTTGAATGTTTGGTTTTTCACTGTGCTTAAAGGGAGATTGTACCTAAATCTAGCCATTTATGGGGCCTACTCTATTCAACAGAAAATGCAACATATGAATTAAATTGAGTTGGGATGAGTACAAAATACACTAATGTACTCAATGATCGATGTCAATCAAAATTGTAATTATAATAAAAATGAGTAAATGGCTTAATTCTTTAACTCATTTTCCTTATAATTATTAGGTTGTGATAGGTTTTTCTTGTGTACGTGAATCACATCTGAATTTTCCAAACTATGTCTGAGTTTAACAGTAAGTGTTTTTGAGTAATTACAATCCGCGCATATTATCATAAACAAATGGTTTTATTTATCGAAAATAATAGGGTTCAATGTTAAATTTTGATCACAACTTTTGCCCGCAAAAATCAACTGATCACATCCAAATCCACTGCATTATTTTAATTTGTCAAAGTCCATGGTATATAAGATTAATATTATCCATCATTTGTCTTCCAACCCAAGAGCCTCATTCTGATTTTTTGTTTTATACCAATCTTTGGCTCATTCCAGTAGGTTAGTAACGATACATCTGGGGAGAATTCTGATGCAATATTTGATATTATGGATTTCAAAACAAAGAGCGTGGGTAACGCGCGCATGGTTAATATGAATGAAATGGCTATGTCACATCTTTGCACGGATTCCAAGAAACGCACATAATGATATGAAGTCTTTACAACTAGACTAACTCTGTTTGCCATGGGAAATGTCCCTATTGCTACCATTAGAAAAATGTTAGTTTGATGTTTTCAATAATTTATTGAAAGGATGTAAATTTTACGCATGTGGAACTATTTCGTTCGTCATTTGTGAAGTGGCTATTGTTACAAAATATACAAGTAATGCCAGTTTTGCTTTGGGGCCTTCTGTTTGATCGAATGTGTTCACAAAATTAGTCATTTATAGTGCATGTTATGCAACTCTGAGTTTGCAAGTGAGCCTATGTTGAAGGTTCTCCATGTTTATTAAACCTGTTTGAGAGATATCTCGATATTTATTAGCGTCCACGAATTCATCCATATTTATTGACTTAGAACTTGAAGCGTAACTGGTTGGTCACCATTGTTTTAGTATACACAAGACATGCTGATGGCTCATTAAAATAGTTCCAGTGGGGTGAGATAGTAGTCACGTGCTGCGTGAGATAGAAAATTCTCCCACCCCCTACACATTTTAGCACAGGCAGCTCGTGTGAGACAGCTGGGAGAGATTTCTCTGTCTCACCCAACACGTGACCAGCTGTCTCACCCTACCCACATGACTGCTTTACCTATTTAATTAAGAGCCGGAACTAATTTAACAATCCGTCATCATGTTTTGTGTCAACGAAAACAATGGCGACCAACCAGTTTCGCTTCATGTTTCAAGTGGACGAATTCGTGGATGCTAATGCAAATGAGAATAAGCCGCCAACGTGATAATCACGAAGAACCTTCAACATAACCTCACTTGCAGACGCAGAGTTGCATAACATGTAATATAAAAGGCTAATTTACGAAGAAATTCCTTCAAACGGAAGGCCCCAATCGAAACTGGCATTACTTGCACATTTTGTAACATGCAAACAATATACGCTTCACAAGTGACGAACGAAATAGTTCCACATTCGAACAGTTGTCATCGTAGCAATAAATCGTCGGAACGTGTCTAACTAACATTTGTCTGTCATATATACACACGTTTCCTTTTCTAATGGTACCGATATGGACATTTCCCATGACAAACACGATTAGTCTAGTTTTACATACTTCATATCAATACGCGCGTTTTTTTGAATCTATGCAGGTGCAACGATGTGACGTATTCATGTTGATTTCACAAGACGATGTCGATTTCACTCTAACGTATTAACCCTGCGCGCACGGGTAACGCGCTTTGTTTTTACATTATATACCTTTGGTATATACCGAAACCATCCCAGATAATCACGAATATCGCATCAGATTTCGCCCCAGATGTACCATTACGAAGCTACTGGAATGTACCAAAGATTATACCAAAAAAATTCGGATTGAAGCTCTTGGGTTGGGAGAAAAATAATCCATCATGACCTGGGATGTGGGCATGGAAAAATCTCACCCGAGGGGGCCAGATATTTGGTCCGGACACTCGGCAAGCCTAGTGTCCGGCCCAAATATCTGGCCCCGAGGGTGAGATTTTTCCATCCCACACCCCAGGTCATGATGGATAATATTAATCTCACCCAGCTATATCACACGGGCTGCCTGTGCTAAAATGTTAAGGGTTGGGAGAAAAATATGTCTAACAAATGAGGGAACGTTCCTGTCTTGTTCACTATGTAGTCTATATTATGTATATGGAGCCATTATTATCATGCCATATAGTTGCCATATCAGTATAGAATGTTACTGCAATTGACTGCTATCTAATACTTCAATCTTATCACTTTCCCCATACAGCAAACCAAGTTAACAGCTCACTCTTTCAGTCATATGATACTGATTGTAAATGTAAAATATCTTGGTAATTGACATTTCTAAAATCAAACAGATACAGTGCAAAATAAGAGGGCTAACTGTTTGGAAGTTTTAATATGATGAATACTTTGCCAAAAAAAATGGAAACTTATTCAAATATAAAAGTGGGCCCTGTTACCAGTAACATTACCACTAGTCCAGATAAGTTTGAGAATGAGATGTTGTACCCATGTCAATCATGAGGACTCAGAAAATATTGTGGAGCATAACAAAAGATTTATTCATGTTTATGTTTTTGTCAGGATTAAATCTAGGTAACATGTCTGCATTCAGCTGAATTTGTGTGAGACTATATGTTATATTCCATAGAATTTTAAATATTTGTGCAATAAATTACATCATTAATTACAGAACCATTATTTATTCTCTAACAAACTTATTCCTGTCTTTTGGTAGAGTTTTTTCAAAAATTATATACACACACTTGTAATCGAACCGAGGATTCGTTGTGAGCATGTAGGATTCGATGTAAAGTGTGGTAACTCACACATGTATAGGCCGTCAAATGGGTATAGATGGTGCCGGGTATATATATATCCTGTTCACTAGTCAGGTACTGTCAACAAATAAATCAGTGCACTTAATAAAAACCCTCGATAATTCCAATTAAATTGTCACAGTTTTGCATTATCTAAGACATGTGCGAATAGGAGGATATACTGCCAACTCGCACTTTGATTTTCAGCTCATAACTCGTTGGAATGTCCAATATAATTTAGCAGAAGTGAGGCAGGGTATAAACACAAATGTCAATGCGGAGGTGTTATATATAAACGATTGTCAATGAGGATAACTGATTTTTCAGTAGATTTTTAGTAAGGCCAAAAAAGGGGGTTTTGGTTATCGGGCCCTGTCACATTGAATAAAAAGGGCCACATTATGCCTGATGTTATGACAAAAAAAACTTAAAGGGGTACTGCACGCCATTTTCAATAAATTCCCGGTAATAACAATGATTTAATATCGATAATATATACAAAAATAAGTAATTTGAGTCGAAGATGTATTCTCTAAACGTTTAGGTTACTATGGTATCTTATAATCAGAGTTAATAATACCTTATTCTACAATTCAGAGACTATAAACCAACAACAACATTTGAGTACAGTATCCCTTTAAGAAAAATAAATTTGAAAAAAAAATGTGTTTATGTTTTTACCAAAATGTCGAAAACAGGTCCAAACATTGGAATATAAGGGTGGAATTGGGTTTGTGGGTGCGTAGATGTCCATTCTATGTGTATTTAATATTATGTCAACCTTCGATGTCTTATTATACCCCCACCAACGTTGGGGGGGAGGTATACTGGAATCGACTTGTCTGTCCATCCATCCGTCTGTGGACACAAATTTGTCCGGAGTTTTTCTCAGTCGTTTTTTAGTCGAGTTTTTTTCCAAAACTCGACTTATAGTTTGATGAGGGACGGCGGGCGGGCGGGCGGGCGGCCTGTTTTGCTTATAACTCAACCGTTTATTGACGGATTAAAAAAAAAAGTACATATCCATGCACGTAAGCAGCAGACAAAAAATCGGGTTCGTCCGCACATTTATTACAGAGTTATGGCCCTTTGCCATTTTTCACTGATTTTAGGGTCGTTAGCGCAACAACTTCAACAAACGTTATCTGATTCGATTGAAATTTGGTATATAGGTGTCTCCCAAGAATGTCAAGTTCGAAAACCGGCCAGGTCCGATAAAATTTGCTAGAGTTATGGCCCTTAATTAGTCATTTTTTCACAAATTTTCAGCTCGTTAGCGCGATAATTTAACAAACATCATCCTATTTGATTGAAATTTTGATATATAGGTGTCTCCCAAGAATACCTCGGACGAGTTAGAAAACCGGCCCGGTCCGATAAAATTTGATAGAGTTATGGTCCTTAAGTAGTCATTTTGTACGAATTTTGAGCTCGTTAGCGCGATAACTTCAACAAACGTCATCCGATTCAACTAAAATTTGGTATATAAGTGTGTTCCAATAATATCCTGGACGAGTTCGAAAACCAGCCTGGCCCAATAAAATTTGATAGAGTTATGGCCCTTAATTAGTCATTTTTCGTGAATTTTTAGCTCGTTAGCGCGATAACTTCAACAAACGTCCTCCGATTTGTTTAAAATTTGGAATAGACGTACTTGCCAAGAATATTTCGGACGAGTTCGAAAACCAGCCTGGCCCGATAAAATTTGATAGAGTTATGGCCCTTAATTAGTCATTTTTCGATTTTACCTATTAATTAGTCTACCGATACTGATGCACACCAATTGGCGGTATCCACCGGCGGTAATCCACCGAAAACGAGACACAGGATCTCTGATGCCACCTCTTGTTGATCATTTTCTGTGAAACTTGGCACAGACGTCAACCACCAGGAACCTGTGCACCTGCGATTATGACGTCTGTCAGACATTTTTTGATGGAGTTATCCCCCTTTTTCGACTTTGTATAATTTTGTTCGAGTTTTTATTCCTACATTTTTAGGTCAATTTATTTTAAACTTGGCACAGATATTAAGTACCATGGGAACCTGTGCACCTGTGATAATGACGTCTGTCCGACTTTTTCTGGTGAAGTGGAGTTATACCCATTTTTAGCTCAACTTACTTTTGTAAGTTTGAGCTATTGCCATGGCTTGGCGTCAACAATTTCCTTTGGCGCGGGCTACAGGTCGTACCTTTGGTCTGATCTTTATGAAATTTTGCATGAATGTTGACATTGACATGTAGATGGGAACGAGTCATTTTGGGGTCATTCGGCCAAAAAACATGGCCGCTGGTGGCCATCTTGGATTTCAAAATTCAATCCATTGGCGCGGGCTACAGGTCGTACTGTTCGTTTGATCATGATGAAATTTGTCATGGATGTTAATATTGACATGTAGATGGGAACGAGTCATTTTGGGGTCGTTCGGCCAAAAAACATGGCCGTCAGCAGCCATCTTGGATTTTACTCTTTGCATGACTAAATCATTTGGCGCAGGCTACAGGTCGTAGTTTTGATCGGAACTTCATGAAATTTGTCATGGATGTTAACAATGACATGTAGAAGGGAACGAGTGATTTTGGGGTGGTTCGGCCAAAAAACATGGCCGCCAGCAGCCATCTTGGATTTTACTCTTTGCATGACTAAATCCTTTGGCGCGGGCTACAGGTTGTACCTTTGGTCTGATCTTTATGAAATTTGTCATGAATGTTGACATTGGCATGTAGTTGGGAACGAGTCATTTTGGGGTCATTCGGCCAAAAAACATGGCCGCTGGTGGCCATTTTGGATTTCAAAATTAAATCCATTGGCGCGGGCTACAGGTCGTACTGTTCGTCTGATCATTATGAAATTTGTCATGGATGTTAATATTGACATGTAGATGGGAACGAGTGATTTTGGGGTCGTTCAGCCAAAAAACATGGCCGCCAGCAGCCATCTTGGATTTTACTCTTTGCATGACTAAATTCTTTGGCGCGGGCTACAGGTTGTAGCTTTGGTCAGAACTTCATGAAATTTGTCATGGATGTTAACAATGACATGTAGATGGGAACGAGTGATTTTGGGGTCGTTCGGCCAAAAAACATGGCCGCCAGCAACCATCTTGGATTTTACTCTTTGCATGACTAAATCCTTTGGCGCGGGTTACAGGTCGTACCTTTGGTCTGACCTTTATGAAATTTGTCATGAATATTGATATTGACATGTATATGGTAACGAGTCATTTTGGGGTCATACGGCCAAAAAACATGGCCGCTGGCAGCCATCTTGGATTTTACTCTTTGCATGACTAAATCCTTTGGCGCAGGCTACAGGTCGTAGTTTTGATCAGAACTTCATGAAATTTGTCATGGATGTTAACAATGACATGTATATGGGAACGAGTGATTTTGGGGTTGTTCGGCCAAAAAACATGGCCGCCAGCAACCATCATGGATTTTACTCTTTGAATGACTAAATCCTTTGGCGCGGGCTACAGGTCGTACCTATGGTCTGATCTTTATGAATTTTGTCATGAATGTTGACATTGACATGTAGATGGGAACGAGTCATTTTGGGGTCATTCGGCCAAAAAACATGGCCGCTGGTGGCCATTTTGGATTTAAAAATTCAATCCATTGGCGCGGGCTACAGGTTGTGCTGTTCGTCTGATCATCATGAAATTTGTCATGGATGTTAATATTGACATGTAGATGGGAACGAGTGATTTTGGGGTCGTTCAGCCAAAAAACATGGCCGCCAGCAGCCATCTTGGATTTTACTCTTTGCATGACTAAATTCTTTGGCGCGGGCTACAGGTTGTAGCTTTGGTCAGAACTTCATGACATTTGTCATGGATGTTAACAATGACATGTAGATGGGAACGAGTGATTTTGGGGTCGTTCGGCCAAAAAACATGGCCGCCAGCAGCCATCTTGGATTTTACTCTTTCAATGACTAAATCCTTTGGCGCGGGTTACAGGTCGTACCTTTGGTCTGACCTTTATGAAATTTGTCATGAATATTGATATTGACATGTATATGGGAACGAGTCATTTTGGGGTCATACGGCCAAAAAACATGGCCGCTGGCAGCCATCTTGGATTTAAAAATTCAATCCATTGGCACATGCTACAGGTCGTACTGTTTGTCTGATCATCATGATATTTATCATGGATGTTAATATTAACATGTTGATGGGAACGAGTCATTTTGGGGTCGTTTGGCTAAAAAACATGTCCGCCATCAGCCATATTTGATTTTACTCTTTGCATGAATAAATCCTTTGGTGCGGGCTACAGGTCGTAGCTTTGGTCGGAACTTCATGAAATTTGTCATGTATGTTAACAATGACATGTAGATGGGAAACGAGTCATTTTGGGGTCGTTCAGCCGAAAAACATGGCCGCCAGCAGCCATCTTGGATTTTACTCTTTGCATGACTAAATCCATTGGCACAGGCTACAGGTCATACCTTTGATCAGATCATTATGAGATTTGTAAAGGCTGTAGATGGGAACAAGTCATTTTGGGGTAATTCGGAAAAAAACATGGCTGCCGGTGGCCATTTTAGAATTTACTCTTTGCATCAATAAATCCTTTGGCACACCATAATCACCACATCCCTGATCCGATCAATATGAAACCTGTTATGAATGTTGATATTGACATGTACATCCAGTCTTACTTAGACATTTCAATTAGCACTTTTCCTATTCCTCCATTTACTGTCGACCATTAAATTATTCCCCTACCTAAGTTGAGCTACAGTGTCATTGACACTTTCATTTTACTTAGAAAAGTTTTTGCAACATGCATAATTTTGTCCGAGCTTTTATTCCTACATTTTTAAGTCCATGTTTTTGAAACGTGGCACATATATTTAGTACCATGCGAACCTGTGCACCTGCGATTATGACGTCTGTCCCACTTTTTTTTGTGGAGTTATTCCCATTTTTCAACTTAGAACATTTTCGCAACATGCATAATTTGTTCGAGCGTATATTCCTATATTTTTGGGTCAATAGGGTTAGGGGTTAGGGTTCTGCATCTGCAATGGGAAACTGTTATTTTATTATTTTAACTAAAAGTTTACTGACATGTGAAACATCTTAGTGTGTTAAAAACATGGGGGTATCCTTAGTCCCATTGGTACAGTCACATCTCTAGTTTTTAGCTCACCTGAGACGAATTCTCCGGTGGAGCTATAGTCATCACTCCTCGGCCGGCATCCGTCCGTCCATCAAGAATCGTTTTCTCCTCCAGAACCGTAAGACCGAATGGGTTCATATTTGGTGTGGATGTTCCCTAGGCGAATCACATTCAGATTTGTTCAAATGAGGTCACCCAGTCAAATAGTTGCGAAGCTAGGACCATAACTCTTTCCCCCCATAGTAATTCTTACAACGACTTCTCAAATTTCATTGGGCCGAATGGGTTCATATTTGGTAAAGGGTCCTTGGGCGACTGTGGTTCAAATGAGGTCACTGTGTCGAATATGGGCGGAGCCAGTGACGTAACTCCAAAAAAAAAATTCAGATTGATCTCCTTGCTCAATTTAACACACAAAATTTTTTATTATTAAAAACATGTTATTAAATTTGAAAAACTAACACCATTTTAACATCCTCAGAGTTAGGAAACTTTAATCTTTAATGAAATCACAGAAACTTTCAATCACCCCCCCCCCCCCCCCCCCCCACACACACACACACCCTTGTTTGTATTACATACGTTGTGGGGACATTTCTTTAGAAATTCAAACAATACCGTAGTTGTGAGGACCTCGTTATTTCGTAAATATATCCAAACTCGGAGGGTACCTTTAACGAAATAACGGCAATCTTTGTGTAACGCATGCGTAGTATCATTTCCGCCTAGTGCGGACGAAAAAATTTCAAAAAATACAAATTTCCGTCGCCTTAAGGGAAAAAAATGTTAACATTGTGAGGACATTGTTTTTACTATATGAATGTCCTCACAGAGTTGGGTTGACACACCCTCACCCTCACACACACACATGACACAGGCACTCACCCTGCCCACAACCAAAGCCCCTTCACCCAATATAAAGCCCCTTCACCCAATATCATTTCACAACTTACCTCTCACCAGAAGCAGTTATTACTAGTATACCTGCCAATATTATAACTGCCAGAAGACTCAGTCTGGTAGCTTCAGCCAGACAAATTCAGGTCATTAATTGAGATCAGAATGACAGATTAGAGATTAGAATGTTGTTGGACAGGTTTGTGTAAACAACACTAGCACTGGTGCTTGTTATAATCAAATCAAAATTTAAGTGTGTCTGACATCTGGTGATCATTGAGCGGAGCACACGATAAATTTTCTTTGTGTGCTTGCTGTTCCGATCATCAGACGTTGGCGCGAGTGAGTTGTGTGGATTGTGACCTTCGGGAAGCAGCCGCCCTCGTGCTAACGCCGGAGTGAGATGGTTTTGGATTAGGCTCAGGACGGATTATGGAGCTAATCCCCGACGCCGCGTTAGCTGCTATGCAGAGGAGCCGGACTGTGGACACTGCCAGCTGGTCACTCCAGGCTGACAGGGGCTCTCTGGTCCTCTGCATCGAATTCCGGGCAGAAGATGCTGGCATCCAGAGGTCTTCTGCCCGGGACAGGAACGCCGAAACCCGCCGTACCATGAAGCAAGGGCTTCCATCTAGATGGAGAAGGGACGCCGCCAGACGGGCGAAATGGAAGAAGAAGATGGGGGTGACCGTTGATCTGCCAGTCACCGCTCCCTGTGTGGTCCAGCCGACGTCCAGTGTCACAGCCGGTAGGTCGGAGTTCTCTGAGAGACGCCCAGATGACCCGACATGCATGGAGACAGACAACATCACAACAGCTAGCAGGGACTCCGTTGATCTGCCGGAGGTCCCTGCTGACGTCATCGAGGCGAGCGGAGACAGGGACGAGGACACCACCCCCGATGTTCCTGCCGCCAGTTTCGATGTGGAGTTGGATAGTTTACCACCTCGGACACCGGAATTCCATCTCATCCCGGTGTCCCCAGCTCCACCACCAGCAACAACAACAACATCTCACCGAAGGAAAGTCGCAGCCTGTATACAGACGATTGCATCAAAGCAATGGAAGCGTCCCTGGAATGTTGTGCTCCAGGTTCCGACCACGACCGAGCAGTCTCAATGATTGAGAAAACACGGACAATACGATAACGGATGGCAGCTGCTACAGCCAACAATAACAACAACAACACCACACCACAAAAGAATGAACCACCCTCCAAAAGAAGAAAAAAGAAATAAAATTTTGTAAAATGCTATATTTCATGTATTCTTTTTTTATTTTTTTTTTATTAATCTAAATTAAAGGCAAAAATATGAGGGGTTAGGGGGAGGACCATTCGGTCCTTCCGACAATCCCAGGATCAGCCCTCCCAAACACTACCTATATATGTGTGTCTGACATTTGCACATGAGGTCCCCAGAGGGTGAATTTTAATAGTGTTGCTACCCTGTACAGCAGGCTAGCATCACCAAATACACCATCCAGGGACCTCGTTGCTTAGGCTTCATCTTCTGGGAAGTATCTTGAGTATCAAACTGATATGTTGTTTTAGTTACTGTTTAGCTCACCTGAGACGAAGTCTCCGGTGGAGCTATAGTCATCACTCCTCGTCTGTCCGTCCGTCCGTCAACAATTCTTTAAACATCTTCTCCTCTGAAACCATCAGACCGATTGGGTTTATATTTGGTGTGGATGTTCCCTAGGTGACTCTTATTATGCCCCGACTTGAAGTCGGCGGGTATATAGTCGACGTCTCCGTCCGAACGTCCGTCCGTCCGTACAAACATTTTGCATTATTGTTCAGCAACCGCTAAGCAGATTTAGCTGATATTTGGTATGGTGATAGAGCAGCGTGGGGGAACAGCTACATGCATAGCGCGGGTTTCGTCCACCCATTTTCACCAGAGTTATGGCCCTTTTTTTACTTAGAAAATTCAATTTTGTCCGTCCGTACAAACATTTTGCATTATTGTTCAGCAACCGCTGGGCAGATTTAGCTGATATTTGGTATGGTGATTGAGCAGCATGGGGGAACAGCTACATGCATAGCGCGGGTTTCGTCCACCCATTTTCACCAGAGTTATGGCACTTTTTTTACTTAGAAAATTCAATTTCCTCTTGTTTTTTGGGTTTCCAGATGATAGCGTGAGCTTTGGTGGCACGATTGCAAATCCCGTATTTTTGTGGATCGGTTATATGAAAATACATGTCAAGTGCGAATTTGGGTATGATCTGGTGATTTTTGCGAGAGTTATGGCCCTTTTTTCAACTTAGAAAATTTCAATTTGTTCGTCCGTACAAACATTTTGCATTATTGTTCAGCAACCGCTGGGCAGATTTAGCTGATATTTGGTATGGTGATAGAGCAGCATGGGGGAACAGCTACATGCATAGCGCGGGTTTCGTCCACCCATTTTCACCAGAGTTATGGCCCTTCTTTGACTTAGAAAATCAATTTTTCTCTTGTTTTTTGGGGTTTCCAGATGATAGCATGAGCTTTGGTGGTACGATTGCAAATCCCGTATTTTTATTGATCAGTTATATGAAAATACATGTCAAGTGCGAAATTGGGTATGATCTGATGATTTTTGCCAGAGTTATGAACCTTTTTAGCTCACCTGGGACGAAGTCTCCGGTGGAGCTATAGTCATCACTCCTCGTCCGTCCGTCCGTCTGTCGTATCGTCCGTCCGTCCGTCAACTTTTTTTTAAACATCTTCTCCTCTGAACACATCATACCGAATTGGTTCATATTTGGTGTGGATGTTCCATATGTGACTCTCATTCAGATTTGTTCAAATGAGGTCACTGGGTCAAATAGTTGCGAAACCAGGGCCATAACTCGATTCCTCCATAGTAATTCTTACAACAACTTCTTGTCCATAACCATTGTTCCGATTTAGCTAATATTTGGTATGGAGGGCCCTTGGGTGACTGGTGTTCAGATTTGTTCAAATGAGGTCACCCTGTCAATTAGTTGAGAAACCAGGGCCATAACTCATAGTAATTCTTACAATGACTTCTTCTAAAAAAATATTGGGCCGATTTAGCTTATATTTGGTACTGAGGGATCTTGGGTGACTGGGAATCAGATTTGTTCAAATTGGGTCACTGGGTCAAATAGGGTCAGAGCCAGGGACATAACTCTAAAAACAAAAAAAATACATTTTTGCATTTTGATCATATTTGGTGTGGATGTTCCCTAGGTGACTGTCATTCAGATTTGTTCAAATGAGGTCACTGTGTCAAATAGTTGCGAAACCAGGGCCACAACTATATTCCTCCTTGGTAATTCTTATAACGACTTGTCTAGAACCATTATGCCGATTTAGTTTATATTTGGTATGGGGGGTCTTTGAATGACTGGGGTTCAGATTTAGTTCAAATGGGGTCACTGGGTCAAATAGGGGTGGAGCCAGGGCCATAATTAAAAAAAAAAAAAAAAAATTCAGGAACTCCTTGATCAATTTAACATACAAATTTTTTTTTATCACCCTCCCCCCACATGACCCAGAACCCCACCCTGCCCCCAACCAACATCATTCCACCCTATCTCATCTCCTAACTCACAGGATCTCTCCAACCAGCTGATTAAGTCAATTGTATTAGCTACAGACAGAGAGAGAGTTAATATAAATACACACAGTCATCAATTGAGATGTTTATCAGGCTGACAGGTATGAACTAATGCTTAGCTAGCACTCATGCCAATTAGTCCAGGAGATATTGGTCGACCTCTTCACCCCCCCCCCCCCAGGACTTAACTGCACCCCACTAATTTTCTTCCTTAAGGTCTCCTCTAATTTTTTTCACTTGTTAACAAGAAAAAAAAGTGGCCGCAGAGACTCCAGACAAGATGGCGTCCATCATGGCGGCCATTATTTTTAAATGCACCAGGTCTCTTTGATCGCCATTATAGTAAAGATGATAGCACATGCGGTCTTGTTTTCCGCTCGATTCGTTATGCTAATATACAACCCTTACAAATTAGCCAAAAATCCGACCCCAGAATCCAATATGGCGGCCAAGATGGCCTCCGAAATGTGAAAATATGCTATTTTTCTGACATGTTACCACCTTTCGTTTGTCTCTGTGGGAAAATGTTAGAATTTTTGCGTCATGTTATACATTTATCATATAGAGGAGTCATTGGCGAATACATGGGGACCATAATATGCATTCATTGCGGGATATTTTTGTCCGATATCACGTTTTCCCAAATGCCGGTATCATAGGTCAAAGCCGAATCTCCGTTAATAACGCGATGTTATGTTTCGAATCAATGAATGTTATTGCTATTATAACAACACCCATGCACATATATTTGCAGGAGATACTCGAGCTAGGATTCCTCTTATACCTGAGTTGAGGAATATTTACCCAAATCCAAGATGGCGGCCAAAATGGCCACCAGAAATAAAACATCGCCGAAAATCGCTGATTTTAACATCAGTGAGCATTATTGTCATGACAACTCCACACCTGCTTACTATTGGGAACACTTAGGCGAAGAACTTTCCTTGTACCATATCCAAATAAAAGTCCCCCAAATCCAAAATGGCGCCCACAATGGCGGACATATTTTGAAAAATCACCGAAATTCCCTCATATTCACATCATTGGGCATTATTGTCGAGACAACTCCATTCATGCGTACAATTGAGTTGGAAATACTGAGGTGAAGTAATTACCTTACATCTCATGCAAGAAATGGTTTTCCAAATCGAAGATGGCGGCCAAAATGGCGACCGAAATTTGAAAATAAGTCTACATTACTTTACTTTCTTAGGATGGGCGTTATTGTTTCGCGATTTCTACCCACCATTACATGTTGATATGTATGAATTATTCATTAGGGTTTGGCAAGTGATACTCACAGTCAATATGGCGGCCAACTGGCGGGCAGAAATTGAAAATAAGCCGATATTATCACATACTAATTTCAACTTTTTGTCATAATATTGATTTGTATAAACGAAACGTTACATAATATAAGCCATATATTAGTTCCAATGTAAGTCGTAGCCTTTTGGAAGGATGAAAACCCACAATCGCAATGTGGCATTTCAAAATCCATTCTCCACTAAGGGCTCATACTGGCCGTAACCGTATATAGGTGCGCCGAATAGTCATATTATGACTTCCAAGAATCAAAACAACAGTACCTGAGCTTATTCTGAATTGCCACATTCAGCATTATCTAGACTCGTTTCCGTCTCTTCGTCAGATTAATCTATCTCACTCACAACAACAGTTCAGTACTCTTCTTTGTAGGAGGGTGCCACTAATCGGAATGTTTAAAACAATACATATGCCGGTGTCCAGCTCACGTGTTGGTTTCGAAAGCTTGGAATTCTTAGCGAGCTTCATTCGTGGTATAGCTTATGGTGTAATTCAGATGCTACATATGGGGTATATGCGTCATCTTTTGCGATACACTATACAGGTATTCGGTCGATGCGTATACTAGCTTTCAGAAGGACCTATCTATCTGCGTATTGTCAGCTTTGGTGACCTAATGGGGTTAACAACGTGTACAGCTGGTGATCTTCCAAAAGAGCCACTTCTCAATATATGGTTCATCAATTCACATACTCATCTAATGCACTGACGTACCCGGACAACTTCTGTATATGGCTTCGAATGTTGAAAGCCCGATATTTGACGGATGCATTTCTGCTAAGGCGTAGAAGACCATAATGCATAATATATCCAAACTCCTTGAACATGATCATAAGAACAAGCTTGTTGGCGTCCAGCAATCGTCTCACCGAACAGATCCAAGCAGATGATAACAATACACACGGTGCTAGTTTGTGGGCATGTGTCATGATAGTGGAAATGAAATTGGACCATGACTGCACCGCCCCTTATTTTGTTATGTTTTAGATTCAGACATGATCTCATGTGTGGCTTTGCTTTCCTTGTATGCTAAGATTGTATGTCCCCATCCGTTTGGAAGCCGTTCCTAAACAACTGGACCAGGAGTATGCCATTGGCTACTGCTGTATAAGCCCCACCAAGACTGGGGTGTAGTCTTAAAGGCGATACCTTTGATAGTTGGTTGATATGTCATACTCACGCTGGGTGGTATGGTTCAAGAAAGTACAAATGCCATCAACAAAAGGGTGAAATGTTCAACGCGAAGAACATCCAGAGGAATGTTACGTTGATGAGCTCTTGCATTCAGTTCAACAAACGTTGGTACACCAAGTGATTTCTTGGTAACATCACCAATGCGACCATGTTCCTGCATGAGACATTAACTACTATATTCTAAAGTTATATATATATAAAGCTATATGATCATAAAGGTCGCGTTCCCCAACGGCCACAGCCATTGCCATCGAGACTGTAAATTGTTCTTTAAATACATAGTGAAATAAATGCACCACAGTTCCTGACATTTTATTGAATAATACCGCCCACATACTGACACTAACCCCGAGAGAGGATAACAAAACACGCATACATTCATGCTATAAAGACATTATCCTTTAGTCCATCCGACTGTTTTGAGGGAGGCTAGCATATTATTATCCAGACAAAAGTGTACGTAGTTGAATCAGAAAGGCTTCGAAACGGATGTGGAAATACAATCTTACCACACCAAATAAAACCGACACGCACGACATTCGATATCTTAAACATGCACCAGGTGTAGGGGTGGTGTATACAGTGGCCCATTTCATTCCCACTATCATGGCGCATGTCCACAAACTAGCACCGCGAGCATTGTTCTTCTCTGCTGGGAGATATTCGACGAGACAACTGCGGGGCATCACACAGTTTGCTTCGGATAATGGTCAAGAAGTGTGGGTAGTCTGTACACTCGGGTCTTCTCCTTAGCAGATAGACATCTGTCCAAGTGAATGAGACAGCTAGCAACCTTCGAAACACTGTCGAAGTTGTCCACATATGCCAATGCGTTCGCGGAGTTTGTGAGTTGACGAACCATCTATTGAGAAGTGACTAGTTAACTGGTTCGCCAGGTGTACATGTCGTTATCCCATGGGGTATGAGACACATACATAGAGATGACCTTCTGTAAGCTAGACACCGGAAAATGAATTGTTTGAAACGTTAAGATTAGAGGGACCCTACTCCCAGGAAGTGGTGAATACTTTGTCGGTGTGCGCGACCTAGATTTTTTAGACAAAGAAATGGAAGCTGGTCCAGATAATTATGGACGTGACGTGGCATATCAGAATCTGTTATCATGTAATTGTTCTGATATAACTATTCGGCGCACCTACGCTTACGGCCATTATCGGCGCTAAGTGGAGACTGGATTTCGAAATGCCACATCGCGATATTAATTGTGGTGTTTCATATTTCCAGAAGGATACGAGCTATGTTATGCGTTTTGATACCTTTAAGTTAAATAGTAGATGGTTTATGTACAGTTTCGTCCATACATACCGATATTATGACAAAAAGTTGAAATTAATATGTGAAAATATCTTTTTCTTTTCAATTTCTAGCCGCCAATTTAGCAGCGATATTGGCTGTGAGTATCAATTGCCAAACCCTAATGAATACTTCATGTCACTATTCCATATCAACATGTAATGGCGGATAGAAATCGCGAAACAATAACGCCCATCGTAAGAAAGTAAAGTAATGTAGACTTATTTTCAAATTTCGGTCGCCATTTTGGCCGCCATCTTCGATTTGGAAAACAATTTCTTGCATGAGATGTAATGTAATTACTTCACCTCAGTATTTACAACTCAATTGTAAGCATGGGTGGATTTGTCTCGACAATAATGCCCAATGATGTGAATATGAGGGAATTTCGGTGATTTTTCAAAATATGTCCGCCATTGTGGGCGCCATTTTGGATTTGGGGGACTTTTATTTGGATATGGTACAAGGAAAGTTCTTCGCCTAAGTGTTCCCAACTTATAATAGTAAGCAGGTGTGGAGTTGTCATGACAATAATGCTCACTGGTGTTAAAATCAGCGATTTTCGGCGATTTTTTATTTCTGGTGGCCATTTTGGCCGCCATCTTGGATTTGGGTAAATATTCCTCAACTCAGGTATAAGAGGAATCCTAGCTCGAGTATCTCCTGCAAATATATATGCATGGGTGTTGTTATAATAGCAATAACATTCATTGATTCGAAACATAACATCGCGTTATTAACGGAGATTCGGCTTTGGCCTATGATACCGGCATTTGGGAAAACGTGATATCGGACAAAAATATCCCGCAATGAATGCATATTATGGTCCCCATGTGTTCGCCAATGACTCCTCTATATGACAAATGTATAACATGACGCACAAATTCTAACATTTTCCCACAGAGACAAACGAAAGGTGGTAACATGTCAGAAAAATAGCATATTTTCACATTTCGGCGGCCATCTTGGCCGCCATATTGGATTCTGGTGTCGGATTTTTGGCTAATTTGTAAGGATTATATATTAGCATAACGAATCGAGCGGAAAACAAGACCGCATGTGCTATCATCTTTACTATAATTGCGATCAAAGAGACCTGGTGCATTAAACAAAAATGGCCGCCATGATGGACGCCATCTTCTCTGGAGTCTCTGCGGCCACTTTTTTTTCTTGTTAACAAGTGAAAAAAATTAGAAGAGACCTTAAGGAAGAAAATTAGTGGGGTGAAGTTAAGTCCTGGGGGGGGGGGGGGGGGGTGCAGAGGTCGACCAATATCTCCTGGACTAAATTAATGTGTGTTATTAAAATAAAATCAAAACAAATTATTGTTACTCTAACCTGAATTTAGTGTGTCTGGCATTTGCAGAATGAGGTTCCCAGAGGGTGAATTTAGTTATGCTACCCTGCACAGCAGTCTAGCATCACCAAATACACTAGCCAGGGTCCTCATTCTGCTTAGGCCTCATCTTCTGGGAAGTATATAGGCACTTAAATTGACATTTTTACTTAATTTTTCCCTTCTGTTTAGTTTCTATATCCCCTAATTTGTGAATATAAAATGCATAATTGAGGTGCCCAATGGGTGCACATCACCAACTTTAACTGGAGAACTTCAATCTAATGCTATGTATCCCATAGCAGTTGAGGCCTACACAGAATGAGGTCCCCAGAGGGTGAATTTGGTGATGCTAGCCCCCATTGCAGGATTGTGTCATTAAATTCACCCTTTGGGGACCTCATTCTTCAAATGTCAGACACTATGTTCAGGCTTGGCTGTTCGAATATTATGTTCTTAACCACCAGTATCCAGTTGAACTCATTATACCCTGATTTTGCAAAGAAAACTTGGGGGGTATATTGGTTTGAATTTGTCAGTCTGTTTTCCCATCCATCCATCTGTCATTATATCTCTATCCGTCCATCAATTGTTTTCTTCTCCAGATACATATTAAAGACCAAATGGGTTTATATATTTAGGTGTGGATGTAAATCCTTGTTTTGATCACAGCTGTATGAGTAACACAATACATTGGTATTGCTGGGCAAAATGTTTGTGCCATCATTAATTATCTCCATGTCAACAGGTCTCCCAGACATTCTGGTAGCTGATAGTGGCTTTATGAATGGAATTTTATCCCATGTTTATCTCAGATACAAATTACCTGTTTGACAGATAAAGTTTATTTTTACTATTAATATTAACCATTTCATGAGCAGAGTTCTGCTGGTGAGAGCAATGAAGACCCTGTGCTTGTGCATTCTCTTATATATGCTCCCATGGGAAGCCTCCCATATAAAAGAGAATGCACTGGCTTTCATGGTCATGGTAATTTTGTTAAGCCAATAGGCATTCAAATATATCATGTATGTCATATTCTTGCAGGGATGTCGCCACTGTGTTGGGGGGGGGGGGGCGGGGGGGGGGGGGGTGATTTACAGATTTGTTCAATGAAATGTAATTTTTGAGCTCACATCTTCTCTAGACTGAATGGGTTCATATTTGGTGTGGATGTTACCTAGGTGACTTACATTCAGATTTGGTTAAATGAGGTCACTCTATCAAATGGTTATGAAGGCAGGGCCATAACTCTTGCCCTCGATAGTAATTCTTAAAAACTACTTCTTCTGCTGTACCATCAGGTTGAATGGGTTCATATTTGGTATAAACAGTCCTTGGGTGACCCGGAGTTCAGATTTTTTTTCAAATGGGGTCATTGATTTGAAATGGGGTCACCTGGTCAACTAGGGGTCAAGTGACAGTTTTCCTCTTAATATGCTTCCTTCACACAGACCATCAGGTCTATTTTACTGATATTTAGTATGAAGAGTTCTTTGGTGTCTGGGATTCAAATTTATTCAGATGGGGTCACCAGATTAAATAGAGTGGGACCAGGGACATAACTGTATGTCTCTATAGTAACACTTAAAAATGTCTTCTCAAGAGAGGTTGGACTATTTAGCTTACATATAGTATGGAGGATCCTTTAGTGACTGAGATTCAGATTTGTTAACATGAGGTCAACCTGTTAAGAAATGACGGGGCTATGGGACTTCACTTAAAACATCTACCTTGGAACTACCTGACTGATTAATCTGACATGTATATGGTGTTTTCGGGTTCATGGATAATTGGGCTTCAAACATGTCTAAATAGTTTATAAAAAGGTGCTTGTGAGATTGGAAATTTCGAATTAAGAAAGTTTGAGACGTCAGTTGTGAAATTCCAATCTAAGACTTGGGAATCTGGAGCCCGGTCAGGAGGGGATATGTTGAGCTGGAGGGGGGGGGGGTGATCTGTAGTGTTCCATTGGTAATTTAAAGGTAGATATTCACTGATCGACATGAAGCCTCTCTAGCCACATATCCTGTTTAGATCCGCTTCTTTTAAAGTGATTATGAAAAGTTCTGACTGTTATGGTCTCAAGAGTCCCAGTCTTTGCAGTCTGGTGAGCGACCCCACAGTCGTTGACTGTCTTGTTTCAACTTAGAAAATTTGAATTTTTGCTTGTTTTGGGGTTTCTGGATCGCTTGTTTTTGGGTTTCGGAATTTCTAGTACGAACTTCTTTTGGAATGGTCATATAGACCTCCTCGGATATCCGCAGTTTCGTCCATGCTTAATCCGAATTGCTACGGTCGGGGGCAAATGCCACGCGACAGCGTACCTCTTGTTCAGATTTGTTCAAATGAGTCACCAAGTCAAATAGTTCTGATGTCAGGACCATAACTATTTTTCCACATAGTAATTCTTAAAACGACTTAAAAGTTGTCGGGCCGAATGGGTTCATATTTGGTATGAGGGTACCTTGGGTGACTGTGGTTCAGATTTGTTCAAATGCGGTCACTGGGTCAAATGTTGGTGGGGCTATGGACATAAATCTGAAGATTTTTTTTTTTTATAGATTTAACTTATTGCTCAATTTAACCAAAAAAAAATAATTATATATATTTTCTTTTTAATAAATAATTTGTTTTTATTAAATAAAATATTTTTTATTTAAATAAAATAAAAAACATTTAATTAAAATTTTGAAGAACTTATGACATTACATCTTCGGGGGTAGGTACCTCTAGTCACCCCCACTAAATTTGGTTGAAATCAGGGGTTTGGGAGAAAACATCAACAGACAGATGTACAGAATTGTTCAGTAAATTCCTTTTAATATCTATGTATTCCCATTACAAGCCAAGCCAACTCTTCTCTGAACTGCCAGGCTGACAGACATGACACATGTTGTTTATAATCAGGGCCAGATAGATAGATAAGATAACTTCTGTAGCTATAGGCAGAGTCCCCAGGGAGTGTATTCATGTCATTCATAATTTAAATGAGATTAATAGTGTTGTACATTTGTTTTCTAAAGTTGTCAGTAGCACCATCATTAGCGAGTTTGCGATTTCAAACGGGTACGGGTACCGGTACGGGTATTGGTAGCTACCCGTACCGGTACACGTTTTGAAATCGCAAACTGTTTTACGGGTAGAATTAAGCATATCGACGGGTAGTGTATGGTGAGCCAATTGCAGCACAATATATATGATGTAGAGAAATTGTTATTCGCATTCGCTTTCTTGGCCGACGTTATACTTGTTGTTATGGTTATATGATGGACATCTGCGTGGATAATGGATTGCATTAACCAGGGACAAGGCGAAAGTGGAAGGGGTTGGCGTCTTTCTTTGACTCATTTTGGTAACATTTTCAATAATTAGCTTTCATAAGTAATTTCCCAGACCGTTCGAGTGTCGTCTAGAACAGATGGAATTTTCTGACTGAGAAAATATGTTATGATAGCACAAATATACAATTACGCTAATTTAATAATCCAACCATTTTTCGGTGTAAAATGTGTTGGTTTAGACCCAGGGTCCAAGAATGTCCTACATGCATGCACTTTTAGTCAGATATAAGACCGAAATTGCCCCTTATATTAGTTGGGGAATATTTAGTCATATAACTGGTAATGGGTTGGAATCTTTCGAAGGGTCGGGCAAGGGAATATTCATCCCAAGAACTTGGATATTTGTCTGGGTCTAAACCCGGATGTAGGTAGAACAAGAGCTACACTGGGCGTGCAAAATACCCCCTCTCTTGGGTCGGAGGAAACTGGTAAAAAAGGGGCATAACTCTGGTAAAAATTGGCGGACGGAACTCAAATTTGAACTTGACCTGTGTTTTGGTGGGAGAAAAGTAATATACCAAATTATCATTGAATCCGATAAGCTCTAGTAAAGTTATCATCCGGAAAACAAATTTCAGGGATTTTCTAAGTCAAATTACGTCAAATAAGGGGCATAACTCCGGTGAAAATTGGTGGACGGAACCCAAATTCGAACTTGAGCTGTCTTTTCTCCTAATAAACCCACATACCAAATTTGATTGAAATCGGTTCACTCTAACTAACTCTGCCAGAACCCAAGTTCGAACTTGACCTGTGTTTTGGTGGGAGAAAGTATTTAATATCTATATTAAAATGAGAAATCAGTCACCACCACATAAGGTACAATAACTGAACGGTTGTATTCAATCGTGTAACACATTCACGGTGTACTTATGCACAAAGGGTCGATAGGGGACGTGGCGAGAGGGTGGGTGTATCACCCCAACTTTTGTCAACAGTTGGATATTGCATATACCTAACACACCAAAACATACGTTGAAATTATTCTGTCAATCAGTTTGATTTCCAAAAATGTATTAGTGCGGATTTTTTTTTTTAGTTTTAGACCAACATTTGCAAATATTCCTACTTTTGGTAGAAAAACATTCGGGCTATATGGTCAACAGCAGGTTGGAAATATCCAACAAATGTAAAGCTTGAGGAAAGTCAATAATTTATCAATTTTCATGTTCAGATTTCAAAACGTTCTCACACCAGACCGAACCATGGTCGACCCGGTATGCCCTGGTCTAACCACATTCAGTGGCTCGTCAATACTGATCATTGATTTGTGAAAAACAAACCAGGGCGTGAATTTGCCTGGTGTTAGACCACTATATGTTATGATTTTGCAATTTCCAGGTTTATATCTACAAAACTGTTCTCGTACTGTATGGTCGGCAAGGTGGACCCCCCCCCCCATCACAGGACTTCTGCAACAAGACTACTGATCCATTTAGAACAGTCCACAATAATATTCAGGACAGTGAAGGATCAGTTGAGGGGAATCAGAGCCCAACGGCGTGCACAATTTGAATTACGCACAAACCTCTGTTTGGTGTGGTTTAAGGGGGTGTATAGTTGGGAATTTGAAGGTGGACACACCTTCTCAACGCTGAGACCCCCTATAATTACGTCCCTGTGTCGAGACTACGTATAGCACCGCCAACTCACTCTAATAATCATAACATGTCGAGAATCCCGGGGTTAGCCCCCCCAAATCACATTCCCAAAAAATAACATGTCATTACTTGAGTGAAGACAGTTGTCAGTAAACAAATCGGCGTTCCATAGTTATCTTAGTGTTAGAAGCCGCCTCGATACTTTGAACATAAAACATGGCTTAAATGACAAATGTATCAATGAGATTTGGCAATTAAATCGTGCAATAAATAGATTAATGCATAGCTGACTGTTATTTCGTAGAACTAATGTACTTTTGAGTGAGAAAACTTTAGCGAAAGACTACCAGTCAATGAGATACATCTACCCGTTCCAAATCCCTATCGCTTTATGTGCTGCATTCAAAGTACGCAAATGACCGTGACGATTTTCACCGATCTACCTGGATCTACCGGTACCCGTACCCGTCCGACGGGTATCGCAAACTCGCTATTGTTTACAATACACTGGTCATTAAATTCATTTTCTCAGAGCTTTAAGTGTGTCTGGCATTTGTAGAATGAGGTTCCCAGAGGGTGAACTTAGTTATGCTACCCTGCACGACAGGCTATCATCACCAAATACACCCTATGAGGACCTCATTCTGCTTAGGATTCATCTTCTGGGAAATATCTAGAGTCTCAAATTGACATTTTTAGCAGCTCTTTTCCCTTCTGTTCAGATTTTAAAATGCATAATTGAGGTGTCAAATGGGTGCGCATACTGCCATATGTCAGTAATGTCACCAACTTCAGCTGGAGAACTTCTGTCTGTCCCTAGTTCTCCCATAGCAGTTGAGGACTAAGTAAAATTGGGTTCCCAGATGGTGAATTTGGTGATGCTAGCCCACCTTACAGAATAGCATCACTACATTCACCCTTTGGGGACCTCAGACACTAAATTCATGCTTGGCTGTTCCAATATTATGTCCATCCATCCATCAACAATTGTTTTCTTCTCGAGATCTATATGAATTCCCTACCTGTATGTGACTCACATTCAGATTTGTTCACTAATAAGTTCATCAGGTCAAATAGGAGGGATGCCAGGGCCATAATGTTTTCCCTCCATAGTAATTCTAACAACTATTACTATTCAAGAACCATTAAGTCTATTTAGCTTATATTTGTGTATGCAGGGTCCTTGGTGGCATGTTTAGATCTGTTCCAATGGGGTCCTTTTTGGAAAATCAATTAACTTCAACTCTTAAAAGCGAATGTTTATAATTATAAGATGAATAGATATCAGAGATGGGGATTCATGTTTGTTCAAATAGGGGCAGAGACCCCACCCACACTACCTGTATCTATGCTGTACGCTACTGGTATCATAAGATAATGTCATATTCTTGCAGGGATGTCCCCACAGTGTTGGGGAGGTGATTTACAGATTTGTTCAATGAAATGTATTTTTTTAGCTCACCTGTGATGAAGCTATAGTCATCATTTCCCATCTGACACCTGTTCATCTTTCTGTCCGTCCATCAATCTGTCAACAATTCTGTGAACATCTTCTCTAGATCATAAGACTGAATGGGTTAATATTTGGTGTGGATTTTACCTTGGTGACTCACATTCAGATTTGTTCAAATGAGGTCACTCTTTCAAATGGTTGTGAAGCCAGGGCCACAACTCTTGCCCCCCCCATAGTAATTCTTAAAAACGACTTCTTCTCATCTACCATCAGGTTGAATGGGTTCGTATTTGGTTTGAAGGGTCCTTGGGTGACTGGAGTGCAGATTTGTTCAAATGGGGTCACTTGTTTTAAATGGAGTTTCAAATTTATTCAGATGGGGTCACCAGATTAAATAGGGTGGGACCAGAGAGATAACATTATGCCTCTATAGTAATGCTTAAAATGTCTTCTCAAGAGAGGTTGGACTATTTAGCTTACATATAGTATGGAGGATCCTTTAGTGACTGAGATTCAGATTTGTTAACATGAGGCAACCTGTTAATAAATGACGGGGCTATGGGGACTTAACACTTTTGTGTCTAATAAAATTATTAAAATACAAAATTCATTAAAACATCTACCTTGGAACTACCTGATTGATTAATCTGACATTCATATTTGCTGTTTTTGGGTCCATGGATAATTGGGCTTCAAACATGTCTAAATAGTTTTATAAAAAGGTGCTTGTGAGATTGGAAATTTCTAACAATTGAGAAAGTTTGAGATGTCGGTTGTAAAATTCCAATCTAAGACTTGGGAGTCTGGAGCCTGGTCGGGAAGGGAGGGGGGGGGGGGTGATCAGTAGCGTACATTTGGTAATTTAAAAGTAGATATTCGCCGATCTACTGTAATACTTTCGACTGTACATGGCATAAGTATGGTTAATCCTAGCTGAGAGGTTATTGTCCTGGCCTGATGATGGGATCAACAACTCTGAGGTGAATGATATAGGTCATTGACTCAAGAGTTCACTGCTTTCGTCAAAACAAGTTATTAATTGTCCACCTGATTTGATGGGAGCGGCGCACACGTGTTCCAATCAAATCACGACATCTGGAGTTCAGGGCGTTTTCCTCTCAGCGTATATATACTAGACAGAGCCAAGCTCTCTGCCTCTGTCTTGACTTGACACTCTCTTCTGTTCGACGAACGCTTCGTCGTAGTAATTATGTTTATGTATTATCCGTGGCCACCTGATGGTGTGCACTTGTATATAGTTGTACAATAAATTTCATCAACGTGTTTCCAAGAATTCCAACTTAATGGTTAGAACCTGTGGGACCAGTATCCCGAGAGAGTGGTACACTACATACATGAAGCCTCTCTATCCACATATCCTGTTTAGATCTACTTCTTCTAAAGTGATTATGAAAAGTTCTAACTGTTATGGTCTCCAAAGTCCCAGTCTTATCAGTCTTTGCAGTCTGGTGAGCGACCCCACAGTCTTTGACTGTCTTGTTTACTTTTTCCCTTCTGTTTAGTTTCTATGTCCCCTAATTTGCAGAAGATAAAATGCATAATTGAGGTGCTCAATGGGTGTGCATCAGAAACTTCAACTGTAGAACTTCAATCTGTTTCTAGGTTTCCCATGGCAGTTGAGGCCCTGATCTGACTGATGGTGAATTGGTGATGCTAGCCTGCCTTGTGGAATAGTGTCATTAAATTCACCTTTTGGGGACCTCATTCTGCAAATGTCAGACAAATTAAATTCAGGCTTGGCTGTTTCATATTATTTTCTTAACGGCCACTTATCCAGGTGAAGAAAAATTGGGGGGTATATTGGATTGAATTTGTCTTCTGTCTGTCCTGCGGTCCTTCTATCCCCGTCTGTTGGGGTGTCTATCCATGCGTCTATCAACAATTGTTTCTTATCCATATTAATGACCAAATGTGTTTATATATTTTGGTGTGCATGTTCCCTAGGTGACTCACAATCAGATTTGTTCAAATAAGTTCATCAGATCAAATAGGTGCAAAGCCAGGGTCATAACTCTTTCCCTCCATAGTAATTCTTAAAACAATTTCTTCTCAAGAACCATTGGGCCTATAGCCCTATATATAGCTTATATTTGGTGTGGAGGTACCTTGGGTTCAGATTTGTTCAAATGGGGTCATATTTAGGAAAAAAGGCCCCCAGAGGGTGAATTCTGTGATGCTAGCCCACCTTGCGGAATAGTGTCATTAAATTAATCTTTTGGGGACCTCATTCTGCAAAAGTCATACACACTAATTACAGGCTGGGCTGTTCCAATATTATTTTCTTAACCACAACTTATTCAGGTGAAATCATACCCTGATTTTTTAAAGAAAAATGGGGGGGGGTATATTGAATATTGGGGGGGGGTGTATATTGAATGGATCTCATAGATGGGGATTCACATTTGTTCTAATAGGGGCAGAGATAAGAGATTTAACTCTCCTCTGTGCTGTTTGGTACTGTCATAATAATATTGATTTCTAGGCAGCCTGGTAGGGGCAATGTTTGAGGCAATGGGGAGGGAGTATAGAGGGGATGGAGTTTTGATCCCGATCTGACCTTGAATTGATCATTTTGAAGGTCAGGTCGGGGTAACGATTTGACGGTTTTTAGCACACCATACAGGTCATATCTCTCAGCCGATCGTCAGAAAACTTCATACGGAATATGGATCTTCGGCACACCATGCAGCCCACAATTATTGGTAAAATGGTTTTATAATTTATAGGCATGTTTGTGATCACCTATTACATAAACATACCAACTTTCCGCATTCCTTATCACTCCATTAACTGTAACATTTGACATTAGCCCATCTAGAAGTTGAGCTTCAGTGTCATTGACACTTTCATTGTTAACATTATTTACTATTGGTTTGTTATTTCATTTGGAGCAAATATACGATTGGAGGCTATTCTGAAGAGTCTGTATGTCACTGGCCAAACTCAGGCTGGCCCTCTCCAATGCTTCCCAAATCGGATTGGTCCCGCATATGTAATTTGACAAGGAAGGCCATCTGTGGCAAAGCTAGTGAAGCACAAACTGCTGATTTGTTTGCAATATTTAATCTCCATTTCTTATACATTTGGATATTGTCAATAAAGACTCACAACTCAATATGAGAACGTAGATTTGAATGCTCAAGTGATGTTTGGAATTTTGTCAAAGTATGGCATTACTAAAGGGTCTCAAGTGCCTTCGAAGTAGGTTCATGTGAAATAACATAAATTTTTAAAGTCTGTAAAACAACTATCATCAATAAGTACATTTAAAAATACTAGATTGACTTGTTCTAATTTTTCATTATTAATAATCAATCAATCAAAAACGAGATTTCGCAAACAAATATCAACTGATTTTTTAGTATAGTTAAAACTTAAACCGTGGTTTGACTTACCCTTATAAAAACAGTCTGGTAAACAATTATGAAACACTCGGGTATTTACTCTGGTGATTGGTACAGATAACATTTTGTAATTTTACGAGGCTGTTACTCTGGTAAAATTTGTCTAGTGACTCGTCACTATATTATACGCACACATGTCGACCCATGTATTGATTCTCTAGTAAAATAGACCCATTCCACCAAGGTATTTTACCGGGATATAAGTATGTTAAACTTACATCATAGATAGCGTTGTTTGTTGACAAATCAGTGTAACATTTTTGTTTACATAACAATGGTTTTAACACACGATATTTCGTTGTTGGAGAACTTTAATTTTTTGTTTTATTAATAACTTTATTTACATGTTAACTTGAAGATACAAAAGCATAGTCATGCATGCATGAAGTATATTGACACACACTCCATGTGTTCAAGTTAATATGATAACTTTAAATAATGGTTATATCAACACAGTTTATCTTTTGGTTATATCAACACAGTTTATCTTTTGGTTATATCAACACAGTTTATCTATTTCTCCATGCATGTTCTTCTTGACGTTTTCAGTCATATACTTTTTGCAAATTTACCCACTGCATGTGCATTTGGTCCCTTGCTTGCTGGAATGAATTGTTGGAATCATCAACTACCAATTTTTCACATTGTGTTATGTCCAGACATCCAAACAAGTTTCCTCTGACCACCAAATGCTTACACATAGTGGTTTAAGATTCCTTCACAATGCTCCTGTTGACCTGATGTGTGTTCTGGCTCGCCGTTCTCGAAGATGTATTTCTGAAACAAGTTATCTTCACTATTTATACTATTAAAATAAATGACCGAGTATTAAAGATACGGTAAGTATTGGCGGTGCCTATTGCTGTTAATAGTCACATCCGTTAAAACCGCCATAAACAGAAAGACTATTACATAATTTACATTATAGGCAAATTGTGTTCTTATAACAACATAAATATCGTGTAAATTGCATGGTATATTGTCTTATTCCAAAACGATTAAGCAACTCTTAAACAAAGCAAACAGAGCTATGTTTGGTCTGCTAAATAAAGCGCGAAAGATGAATATTCCCCCGGATCTGCAAATTGAACTATTTGCAAAAACTGTAAAACCGATTCTGCTGTATGGGTGCGAAATATGGGGCTTCCAGCACCACGAAGATCTTGAGAAACTACAGCTAAAAAAATTTAAATGTGTCCTAGGGCTGAAACCAAGCACGCCAAGTGTTATGGTATATGGTGAAACAGGTGTATACCCACTTGTGATTGATATTAAATGTAGAATTTTAAACTATTGGGCTAATCTTGTTTTTAATAATAATAATATGAAGATTAACAAGATACTGTACGAATACTCCCTGCATAAGTCAATAGGACAACCACCTTATGACCCATGGATTAGCCATATTGAACATCTTTTATCGGAATTAGGTTTGTCAGATATATGGATCAATCAATTTTCAGAAAGTAGCAATCCCCGCTTGTTTAAAGAACACATCAAGACCACATTTGAGAACCAATTTAAGATAAAATGGAAAAATGATATTAAAAACATGAATAAATGTAGAACGTATAGGCTTTTTAAGATAAGATTTGGCAGAGAAAAATACCTCTCAGTATTAAACCAAAGAACAGCGCAAACATTGTCAAAATTTCGAGGTTCCAACCATTGGCTCCCAATAGAAACCGGATCGTGGCACAATATAGACATAGATAAAAGAGTTTGCACATTATGCGACAGTAAACCGATTGGAGACGAGTACCACTATCTATTTGAGTGTCCGGAAATTAGCTCGCTCAGAAGACGTTTCCTCCCATCATCATTAACTGAACTTAATAATTTGTTTGGCTTTGAAAAAATAATGAATCCGAAAGATATAGTACCATTAAATAAATTATGTTGTTTTATCAGACAACTTACCAGAAAATTGGATCACCGCTGAGCTGAGCACATGTACGATTCTTGTTAATTCGGCGCTGGTGGGTGTGGGAGACGGACCTGTGTCTCGTGTGTTTCCCCACACCGAGCCCCGGTCAGTCGCCCTCACACACACAGCGCTGAATAGACCAAGTTGGAGATGAATTATTATCATGTTACCCATATGTATGTATGTATGTACGTATATGTGTATGTACGCGGGTATATGTATGCATGTGTATGTATGCATGTGTGTATGTGTATATGTATATATATATGTATGTATATGTATATGTGCGCATGTATGTATGTCCCTCTTGTCTGCACCTCTTGACATTGAATGTGTTATGTTTTTCATATATATATGGCTCTATTGTCGCATTATAATTGTATATATGTGATTTATGGGCAATAAAACATTGAATGAGTACTCTGTGTTATGTAAACAAACAACATGTTATGTAAACAAGCAGTACGCAAAGAGTATGCTATAAGAAAAACACTCAACGCCAGGGAGACCCCACTACTGAACTTTGGTTAGATTTGCCAACAAGTTATTTACAACATACCAGTATAGTGTTTGCTAATTGAATGGGTCACCGCGAACCACTCTCCTAAAAAATCGCCACGGTGTTGAATGTTTTGCATATCACTCACCCTTTGCATGCTGTATATAAACAAACGCTCGGCTCACACAAAGTATGTTTTGTGGATAATATCATTATACTATACTATTAGTATATATACTTGAAATTTTCGTAATTTGGTAACTGTTATTTCTAAATTATAGCATATAACGAAGGCCACCCGTACCTTTAGGCGTGTCATTACTGCAGACAGGATAACTATTGATTATTTTGTTGAGATACAAAATCCAGCTGTATTATGTGTTGGGATTGTCCTTTAAATGTGTTCACCACATTAGCTTTTGATTGCAATAAAACAGTGCATCAAGTTGAGTTTCGACAGGTATGGAAATTGGATTGGATCTCGATTAAATTTCTCATACCACAACATAACCTGCCAATTCCTGACAGTTAATCAAATGGCATTTGAACGCTTAAAAAACACTATACTCTAGCCCAGTTTAAAATGCCACACGAATATCAATGAAATTGTTAGGGACCCCCATATTCCAAATACGTACCCCCATGCAGTCCGCTTATACGCGTATACAAATATCACAATGAATTGTGGTTATACTTGTTATAGCAAATTGTTAGCAGAATAATTCAGTACACACCTCCAGTTCTTCAAAGCTTGTTTCCTCATCCTCAATCTTCTTGCCGATCCCACTGGAGTATGACACATACCTATCCTGTAAACAAATTAATGACTTGTGATTATTTCCCTCAAGTTGATATGCCTCTAGGAGTTTTTCCTTTGCATCGCAGTTATACACAAATATTTGTTATAAACTCTGCATTGAAAAACATCAACGGATGCAAGGTAATACCCACATTATCTACACAAGCTGAGCTTCACTTTTGAGTATATGTTGCAAAGTGACAAATGAGCGAGACTCATGTTTTAGAAATGACTCACGAAAGTGTATTACATTTAATCTGATCTAGGAATGTTTTCTTTCTTCTTTATTTAGAGGGGCGGCCAAATCCAAAAAGGGCCTTAGTTTTCGAGATACCCCTACCCTCGGTAGAACAAGTTGAAACCAACTTTTTCTGGAAGGTAAATCTATATTGTTTACGAAAATGATTCTTGGCCCTTTCGGAACTCATGGTGGCAGCTATGCATGGTAAGACTATTTGTGAAGGTAACCTATTTTCAGCGGTTGACCAGCAATATACAATTGGTTAAAATTGCTGGTCTGTTTGAGATTTCGCGACGTCATTGTAAAAAATGTGTGGTTCTGCGTCAAACAGTCATGACGATTCAATAAAACTGTCGACGCCAACTCTAAACAAAACTAACACGCTGGACCTAGCCCATCTTATCATATATGTTTGGGTGTTTGGGAAGAGTGAAGTATTTGCAACCTGGAGGTATAAACTTTATTGTCATGACCGCCCCCCCCCCCCAATGTCATAAAATTCGAAATATAGCCATCGCCGGAGATTTGATCCAAGAATGATAGAATAATGCGTAGTATTTGCCTTCAGTTAATGTAGAACACACATAGCAAGTGTAAAATGCGAACTTTCCATCCATATTCACTATTAGAAAAGTATCAAAATCCATGATGGCGTCCAATATGGCATTCAGTTTTAATTTTAAGACTTTGTGAGCGACATACGAAACATCCAGAAAAGGAACATCCCCAGTGGTAAAATGCATATTATTGTAATGACCACATAGAATAACATTTCATATCAAACATTAGTTTCACCATTAATACATCTTATCAGTTGGTAAAATAATAATCAAAAATGTATTCCGCCGTTCAATGTCATAAAATTCGAACTAAAGTTATCGCCTGGGATTGGAACCATGAATGATCGCATAATGCGCAATATTATGTTTTATTAATGTAGAATACACATACGAATTAACAAGAGAAAACTGCCATCTAAATTTGTTATTAGAAGAGTATCATAATCAAAGATGGCGTTCAATATGGCGGCCAATTTTAATTTTAAAACTTAGTGAACGGGCCTACGACAAATACAGAAAAGGAACGTCTGCAGTGGTATATTATATATCATTGTACAGACTACATAGAATATTTCATATCAAACATTAAGTTCACCATTAATCCATGTTATCAATTGATGAAATAATAGACAAAAATCTTAACCACCCAAACTGTCACAAACTTCCACACAAATGCACCACTGAGGATTGTAGTACAGGCCAAAAAGAATTGAGCATACATTTTGGAATTCATTTGTGCTGAATACGATAAAGAAACAAAAAAGTTTTAAATCATATCCACTATGGCGCCATAATGGCGGCCAACATTGCAGTTTAGTTTAATGTGAACACTTTATGAACAACTAATACGATATGCGGACAAAGAACGTCTCATATGGTATTACCTGTAGCGATGTATAAGCTAGAGTGTGTCTTTTCATTATTAAATGGCAATTTATTGTTTGCGTGATGACGGAGACCAAAATATGACGGTCAAGTATATAAACAAATGAAAGTGTCAATTACACTGTAGCTCAACTTGGAAAGGGAATAATTTAATGTAATACAGTCAATGGAGCGATTAGGAAAGTTGAATGTCTAATACTAGTTTATAGACATGAAGAAAAAAGTAAAAACCAAGGTGGCTGCTGGTGGCCATGTTTTAGGCCGAATGACCCCAAAATGAGTCGTTCCCATCTACATGTCATCGTTAACATCCATGACAAATTTTATGACGTTCAGACTAAAGGTACGCCTGTAGCCCATGCTAAATAATTTAGTCATACAAAGAGTAAAATCCAAGATGGCTGCTGGCGGCCATGTTTTTGGCCGAATGATCCCAAAATGACTCGTCCCCATCTACATGTCATTATTAACATTCATTACAAATTTTATGATGATCAGACTAAAGGTACGACATGTAGCCCGTGCTAAAGGATTTAGTCATACAAAGAGTAAAATCAAAGATGGCTGCTGGCGGCCACGTTTTTTGGCCAAATGACCCCAAAATTACTCGTTCCCACCTACATGTCAATATTAACATCCATGACAAATTTCATGATGAACAGTACGACCTGTGGCCCATGCTGAAGGATTAAATTTTGAAATCCAAAATGGCCGCTGGTGGCCATGTTTTTTGTCCGAATGACCCCAAAATGACTCGTTCCCATTTACATTCCAATTTCAACAGTCATGACAAATTTTATGATGATCAGACTAAAGGTACGACCTGTAGCCCGTGCTAAAGGATTTAGTCATACAAAGAGTAAAATCCAAGATGGCTGCTGGCGGCCATTTTTTTCGGGCGAATGACCCCAAAATGACTCGTTCTCATCTACATGTCATTGTTAAGATCCATGACAAATTTTATGATGATTAGACTAAAGGTACGACATGCAGCCCGTGCTAAAGAATTTAGTCATACAAAGAGTAAAATCCAAGATGGCTGCTGGCGGCCATGTTTTTTGGCCGAATGACCCCAAAATCACTCGTTTCCCATCTACATGTCAATATTATCATCCATGACAAATTTCATGATGATCAGACGAACAGTACGACATGTGGCCCGTGCTAATGGATTAAATTTTGAAATCCAAAATGACCCCAAAATGACTCGTTCCCATCTACATGTCATTATTAACATTCTTGACAAAATTTATGATGATCAGACTAAAGTACGACCTGTAGCCCGTGTTAAAGAATTTAGTCATACAAAGAGTAAAATCCAAGATGGCTGCTGGCGACCATTTTTTTGGGCCGAATGACCCCAAAATTACTCGTTCCCATCTACATGTCAATATTAACATCCATGACAAATTTCATGATGATCAGACAAACATTACGGCCTGTAGCCCGTGCTAATGGATTGAATTTTGAAATCCAAGATGGCCACTGGCGGCCATGTTTTTTTTTCCGAATGATGATCAGACTAAAGGTACGACATGTAGCCCGTGCTAAAGGATTTAGTCATACAAAGAGTAAAATCAAAGATGGCTGCTGGCGGCCATGTTTTTTGGCCGAATGACCCCAAAATGACTCGTTCCCATCTACATGTCATTATTAACATTCATGACAAATTTCATGTTGATCAGACTAAAGGTACAACATGTAGCCCGTGCTAAAGGATTTAGTCATACAAAGAGTAAAATCCAAGATGGCTGCTGGCGGCCATGTTTTTGGACAAATGACCCCAAAATTACTCGTTCCCATCTACTTGTCAATATTAACATCCATGACAAATTTCATGATGATCAGACGAACAGTACGACCTGTGGCCCATGCTAATGGATTAAATTTTGAAATCCAAGATGGCCGCTGGCGGCCATGTTTTTTGTCCGAATGACCCCAAAATGACTCGTTCCCATTTACATTCCAATTTCAACAGCCATGACAAATTTTATGATGATCAGACTAAAGTTACGACCTGTAGCCCGTGCTAAAGGATTTAGTCATACAAAGAGTAAAATCCAAGATGGCTGCTGGCGGCCATGTTTTTTGGCCAAATGACCCCAAAATTACTCGTTCCCATCTACATGTCAATATTAACATCCATGACAAATTTCATGATGATCAGACGAACAGTACGACCTGTGGCCCATGCTAATGGATTAAATTTTGAAATCCAAGATGGCCGCTGGTGGCCATGTTTTTTGACCGAATGACCCCAAAATGACTCGTTACCATTTACATTCCAATTTCAACAGCCATGACAAATTGGCCATCTTGGACGGTGAGTTCCAATTTTACCGTATAATGGTGGCATTTTATCTTATCTTCACAAAAATGTATACATTTGTATACATATGACAAGATTGTCTCACTATAATTTGCATCAAACTGCCTTAGTGACCCGTCTGAAAATCAGCTGGAACCAGCTGGATTATGATTAGGGATATTGTGGACAATATATGTGCGAAGTTTGATGCTTTAATCCGGAAGTGAACGATTCTTCTGTTATTGTGCGCTACAATGTTTTTATACGCCTTTAGCTGGCGTATTCTTGCATCTAAGATTATTGAGCTATAACCTCATACGTAATGACATTAAAACGTATGGAAACATATCAATTGTGTGGGCTGCGTGACGTGAATATGTATTGGGAAATAACATCACACGTAATGACATTAAATCTCAAGGAAACCATCGAAAAAAAAAATCATTTATTGTTTCAATGTTTTATGTTATTTCCTTCATAAAAAGAGTCTTCGTGATAAAGAACCCTCTCAATACTTTAGAATATAGAATTAACCTTTAAAATAACAAAAACCTTCGGAATAGCGAACCTTCGGAATAGTGAACCTTCGGAATAGTGAACCTTCGGAATATCGAACCTTCGGAATAGAGACATGTCCCCAAGATAAGCAAGGTCCAGCGTGCTAGTTTTGTACAAAGTTGACGGGCGACAGTTTCTCTGAATCGTCATGATTTTTTGACACAGAACATTACATTATCTACCATGACGTCGTGAAATCTCAAACAAACCGGAACAAATAAGAACGTTTCGATCTAGTATCACCATGTATCCCATAATAACAAATAGAATGTTCTGTTTTGGTGATGTGATTAACTTTTAACCAATTGTGTATTTCTGGTCAATTGCTGAAAACAGGCTAATTTTTCGGTAAGGTACCTTCACAAATAGTCTTACCATACATAGCTGCCATCAATTCCGGCAAGGCCAAGAACCATTATCATAAATGATATAGATTTACCTTCCAGAAAAAAGTTGGTTTCAACTTGTTCTACCAACGGTAGGGGTATCCGACCACTTTTGGCATTTGGCCGCTCCGCTATATTTTGTATGCATCATAATGTGACTGTGTGTGTGTATATATGTAATAACTACTGTTCAATCAACATTAAAAGACAAGTTAATTAGATGTTGCTGCATAACGTATTAGAGACGCTCCAAACCTTGTATAAGACATAGCAATCAACATTTACGGGATCAGTGTCACCTATGCCAACACTTAGTTGTATAATATTATGTACTATCACCCAAACTTCCAACAAAGTTGCAGTGTTACAAGTTTTAAACACGAGCCTTTAAGTGTTTCTCCATTATCCCATCCTCGACGATTTTCGCAGCATTTCGAAGTCCTCGCGCAAATGTGTCCATGGCTCCTAGAAGCAAGAAACAATAGTAAAAGACCAGGAAAACGACCATTTTATGCCAGATGTTTAACGATTTAGCTAGCTGGAATTTGGCAATGATTTACTCAAATAATATAACTAAGTAGTGTTGCTGTGAGTACAAGCTTTTGGATTCTAGCTATTTCATCAAGACAAATTATTGTCTACATGTATATTAATTTAGAATTAAAATATAGACACATAACTGACATAGATTTCGTCATACAACATGTTGTCTATCGACCAATATACTTGGCAATGTGTAATATATAGCTTTTGATTCAGCCAAGACATTCAAACAAATCTATTTAATTTAACAAGAACAAAGCGCTCAGATAATGTTTTTTTCTGAAATTGTTCATGCACATTGAAGACATTGAATCAGTGAACACTCATACCGAGACTCATACCGAGTTGTTGCCTCTATAAATCTGATAAATCTGTAAGAACTTGCATTGCACTGGTGCCATGCATGTAACATATTACTACCTATATGAGCGGTGAACATATCTCGAAGGTTCGTCGATTCTCTTCTCACTTTGCAATCAAAATTTAGACCACCTGGTTGGATTCCGCCCTGTTCGACCACTGTCTGAAAAGGAGATTTGGAACAACGTAGAAGTTCGCACGTCGATTGTGGAAGGAAGTTTGAATATAGTTCCTCATATATAGATAAGCATAGCTTCATTAACCCTTCCATTACCAAAATGGACCTCACATTCACTATATAAATACTGGAATGGTATATTTTCAGTTGGAAGGTGGTCTGATGTATGGAAGCCTATTAGGGTCACTTGCTAATGGCGCTTTCGGCGCGCGTGGAAAGCGACAAAAAGTGCGCCATTAGTAACGCGCCGAAAGCGACAAAAAGTGCGCCATTAGCGCATGTTTCGGCGCGCGACGAAAGCGCCACAAGCGACAAAATGTGCGCCGTAATGGCGCACATGTTGTCGCTTTCGGCGCGCCCAAACATGCGCTAACGGCGCACTTTTTGTCGCTTGTGTCGCTTTCGGCGCGTGCCGAAAGCGACAAAAAGTGTGCTATTAGCGCATGTTTTGGCGCGCGCCGAAAGCGACAAAAAGTGCGCCGTTATGACGCACATTTTGTCGTTTTCAGCGCGCCGAAACATGCGCTAATATAGCACATTTTGTCGCTTTCGGCGCGTTACTAATGGCGCACATTTTGTCGCTTTCGGCGTGCGCCGAAAGCGCCATTAGCAAGTGGCCCTAATAGGATTCCATACTGATGATACAAGTACATGGTTCCCATTAATTAATGTATATACAATGATCAGATACTAAAATTGTTCATTTAACGTTCACTAAAGCTAGGCCTAAGGCTTAACATTCACCCAGTGAGCAAAACATCACACGGCACAATCGTTTTAACGATTCTACGACCAATTTCACGATACTGTGGCTTGACAACCACGGTGCTACGGCAGTTTAACGATTCTACGACCTTATTATACGTGATATTTTATGACAAACTTAGATATAGGAGCCTTTTATTGAATTTGGACGACAAAAGTGGGCTTCTTGTTTTCGTTGTATGGAGTAGACGTTACAGGTCCACCAGGTTGACTCACGGAATACATACGTGGCTCAGGCAGAGGCGGACTGGGCCAAAAAACCGGCCCGGGAAATTAATATAATACCGGCCCATCTGTTTGGGGGGCGTCCACAGTCCACCTTGGGAAATTCCTACTGCACCCCCTCCCCCCCCCCCCCCCCCCCATGAATCAGATGCAGACCAAATACATGTTTTTGCATAATTCCATTTGCACCTCTGGTCTAATATCCTATACATTCATAAACCATGGTTCTATATATTCCCGGTATGAGACCATTCAGATATTTTTACCTGAAAAATTGCATAAATTCTAACATCTAGCGGTCTAACTCCAGACAAATGCACACGGCTACGGACAAGAGACCAGGACGCACCGCGGGGTGAAAAAAAATTGAAAACTATACAAGAAAATCGCGAATCCTAGCATCTGGACTGACATCAACTGAAGCGTTCCTATTTTCTTGTAAATTTCAATTGGGGGAGGGTCCGGGAGGGGTGCGTGAGAATTTTTTGGCAATTTACAGCTGGGAGTTACCGTTAAAATCTCGAGATTAATGGGGTCTTTACGTGGTGTTATATGATGCCGACAAGTTCATTTAATGTCAAAATTACGATTAGCCAATTCGGCTGGTTAAACAACACATGTGGCGGCCCACGTCCGGAATTTTCCCGGTCTCCCGATCGGCCATGTAGTCCGCCTCTGCCCTCATGAATTTATGTGAGAAGAGTACCATCTTATTGGATACACGGCTGGTTAAACAACACATGTGGCGGCCCACGTCGGTTTCATTTGCAGCCCAACCACATATACCCCCCCCCCCAAACCGTAAAAAAAACCCTCGGATTCTCGCTCGATAGAAAATCACGTGGAATCATAATTTTTCCGGCCTCCGGCCCATCGGGAAATTTCCCGGTCTCCCGATCGGCCAGTCCACCTCTGCGTGGCTGAGATGTATACATAAAATGAGCCACAATCGGCTCGGTCAAATCGGGACCATCAGATCAAACCACGAACCGATCGCTAAAAGTCATTTCTTGGGCTACAAGGGGACAATAACAGTGCGAAAATTAACATCCAACGTAAGCTTTGATAAGCATAAATGTAGGATTTGTCAAATTCATACCTCAATTGAGGCAATATTCGATTAAACTCACACAGAAATGCAGTAACAATGTTAACTATTTGGCAACGCCCCGGGTTCGACCATGACAACACGATTGTGCGACTCGTTGAATTGTAATTTTCATTTGTATACGACGTATCTGACACTGATCGGGCAGCTTAGTTCTGCATTAAGTCCTTGTATGCTGCATCAATAATATTAGGCACCGTACCTTCGTTGTAATGAACAGATCATGGATTCAATGCAGTACTGTGTCTATACTGATCCCCACATGTGATACCATAGAGACCAAGTCACATAAGAGATGTCCACCTGTCACTAACCCAGCATTATGACATTTGAACATGATCAAATGTTTTTTTCTATATAATTATTATCGATACTATATCGTTGTTATTACCGGGAATTTGTTGAAAATAACGTGCAGTAGCCCTTTAACGTAAGCATTTTAACAAGTAAATATATAACCGGTATAGGGTCGATTTTCGACAGAAAAGGATATTCTATAATAATTTATTTATTTGTGATTAAAATGTAGTTATCTAAAATATAATTCCTTCGCAGTCAATATTTGCCTCAAGATATGACATTTCTATGACATTTATTTCCACTCTCAACTTCCCACGATGTAAATTTGTAAACTCATTTGTAGTATGCACACTGGTCATGTCTACCACAATACATATATTACCCACCAAAACACCCCATGTTAATAATATACCGGCAAATTAACGTCCGAGCCGGGGGGGGGGGGGGGGTCATACACCCAGATGTGTATAGGGTTTTTTTTTTGCCAAGTGTTCTACTATTTTATTTTTTTATACGTTTTTACTGCATGTTTTCTGGTATCCATCCTTTTTATTTTTATCTTTAAAAAAATGTTGCTTATTATTTTCAGTTTCAGGTTTCAGTTGTCAGAATGCTGGTTTAGTGATAGGTGGACATCTCTTATGTGACTTGGTCTCTATGTATATGGCATCACATGTGGGGATCAGTATATACACATGCAGTACTGCATTGAATCCATGATATGTTCATTACAACATTATATTACATTATATATAACATTATTGATGCATCATACATGGGCTTAATGCAGAACTAAGCTACCAGATCAGTGTCAGATACGTCGTATACAAATGAAAATTACCGTTCAACGAGTCGTACAATCGTCGTTGTCATGGTCGAACCCGGGGTGTTGCCAAATAGTTGACATTGTTACTGCATTTCTGTGTGAGATTAATCGAATTTGCGTCAATTGATGTACGAATTTGACAAATCCTAAATTTATGCTTATCAAAGATTACGTTGGATGTTAATTTTCGCACTGCTATTGACCCCTTGTAGCCCAAGAAATGACTTTCAGCGATCGGTTCGTGGTTTGATCTGATGGTCCCGATTTGACCGAGCCGATTGTGACTCATTTTATGTATACATCTCAACCCCGTATGTATTCCGTGAGTCAACCTGGTGGACCTGCAAAGTCTACTCTATACAATGAAAATAAGAAGCCAACTTTTGTCGTCCCAATTCAGTAAAAAGCGCCTGTATCTAAGTTTATCATAAAATATCACGTATAATAAGGTCGTAGAATCGTTAAACTGCCGTATAGCACCGTAGTTGTCAAGCCGCAGAATCGTGAAATCGGTCGTAGAATCGTCAAAACGATTGTGCCGTGTGAACATATCACCGTTTTGTCGCGCTGAGTCGAAGATACCATGAATCGCCTGTGTCGGCCACAAAGGAATATACAGTATAGAATCAATTGGTCAGTGTGATAATCATTATTCGATCATTCATGGTCTATACATTACATTGCGGAGCATACAAGACACTGAACTTGTTTTACTCAAGGGTACATCAATGGTTGTAGAATTTTTCTACAATATAAAGATACGGATGGCCTTGTATATCACTATTCACTAAAGTGAGCTTGATATTACCTTCATAACAAGGGTCGCGTTCTTGACGTCCATAGGAAACTGGTCGGTGTCCCAGCCCAGATCGGGAGACCCTGTGTTCGAATCGATCGATCCAAGAGCCCCGAATCTGCAAGGACATGTGAGTGATAATTACAATTTAATTTTCTGTTTCGACAGACCCACCATTCAATTCAGGTTATAGCTAAAATTCCATAACTTGATTCCAGTCCCCCATATGAAACAAATTTGTTGGTACAAGTACGATGGTGAATGTACCCAGATCATTTGGGCATTTTACAAGGGCACCATCCTCGTGTATATCCATGGTGCAGGTACCCATGTATATCTTGGTATCAACAAAAATAAAGCCTTGTAGCTGTACCCAAGTTTACCCAGGTCATTTTGACATTTAAGAGGGTACTATACCCACATGTGTACCATGTGCAAGTATATACCAAAGTAAACCCTCGTACCTGTACCCAAGGTAAACTGAGTTTACCCGTTTCATTTGGGAATTTTACAAGACTACTGTACCCATATATACCGTGGTGTAAGTGCCCAAGTATCTACCAAACTACTTTACCATTTAATTTGAGACAACAGGTTGGGGGTAAATAATGGTACATGTGATTACATAAGGTCTTCAAAATTTTCTTGACTTAGCCGTCTTATAACAATAGTCTTGTTACATTCTGTTAACTTTTGAGTATGAAACCGGTACATTTGTTTTTGCACAGATTAACTAATACAATATGATTTTCTTCTCACAAAAAGACCAGAAAACAAATCAACTGCGTAATGTGCTATTGTGAAGTATCCTGGCACTACCATGATACATTATCCTGGTACTACCATGGTACAATACCATGGTAATACCGTGGTATTACCATGGTTCGTTTCTATATGTCAAAGGGACCATTGTCGGTCCAGATAGATGTCAAAGTCGCGGACCAAGGTGTCACTAAAAGCGGATCTTCTGCATGTGTAGTAAATATGCGTAGCACTTAAGGAGTTCTGATGAGTTTTCGCGTATTTGTAAGTATATCTGATACTGATCAATTGAACTGAGAATGTTATCTGAAATATGAATCCATAACATGTTCGAAATATTGTGTACATATCTATTATGAATGGATTTTAATTGAAATTAATTGAACATCCATCTCAGCATTCAAATTTGCGATTTCAAATGAATGAATGATAACGTGATGCCTTGATCACACGCATGTGAACGATGTCGTTCGTATGCATGCAGCTAGTCGGATATTCGTTTTGTATTAACATACTTTGGGTTTGTATATAGACCACACATGCAGGACGAAACGCTACGAAATATCAACGATTTGATATAATCATGCTATTTTACAGACATTATGACTCGTTCCCACTCGAGTAGACCGTTACACGACAATGAAACCGACTCATCTTATCGAATATAGAGATATAATATAGCTACAAATTATACAATGTCTGGCTTTTCAAGAGTCATCAGATAATATTGTGACGATTCTATTTTAACCCTAAACATCCATACACATATGATCATAATGTATTATGTGTGGCACACTTGTGTGCCTTCTCATCTGGATTGTCGATGGGCCTGTCACCTCTTTATTGTGTCTGTGTAACTATGTGGTCAGCGTGGGCTTACCAAGCTACAACGCCACGTATAAACAAATTCAGACTCAGAAAGGATTCTCCAATCGCCGGACGTGTTCGGTATGACCACTTAATGCGCATAAGATTGTCCACTTATAAATGGACAATCGGTACCTAAAATGGTCATTAATAAATGGACAATCCGACCACGCGTGGCACGCTCTTTAAAAACACTTCTTCGAATATTTCCGTTATTTCGTCAACAACTCTTCTTCAAATCTCTCCGTTATTTCGTCAAAAACACTTCTTCTCATACAAATCACCGTTATTTAGCAAATTAACATTATTTATAGAGTTATTGCCCTTCATGCAGGATTAACAAAACATGTCTTCATTTAGTGGACAATCCCAAGCTCGCGTGCCACGCGTGGTTGGATTGTCCATTTATTAATGACCATTTTAGGTACCGATTGTCCAATTATAAGTGGACAATCCTTGAAGAATTGCCTGGTATGACACAGTATAAATATTAATACACAATACATACATGTACTTACATATATAATCGTGCACATGCAAACAATATAGCTCAGAAATCGTGTACACGTGCAAATGGGGGTGGGTGTGTGTTGTGGGTTGGGTTTGTTGTGGTGGGGTATAGGGTGTATGCATGTGGCCTTTCCCTCGTGCATTTCGCTGTATGGACGCACGTGTATGTTGGTTGGGAGTCAGCCTGGGGTATTCGTTCGTGATTGCGCGTTGGTTGGGTGGGGATTTGGTGCATGGGGTGGAGTGGCTGAAATTCGGATATGTGTGGTGTAACGTATACATATATAATGCGCTTGCCAATACACAATTGAAAGTAATGACACACAGCAATTAGCAGTTACATGTAGGAATCCAGAATCATCCTTTGTTATCGATTTACCCTGTGGATATATACATACTATATATACAACATACTTACTGTCATTGGTAATATACACTTCACTGTGAAACACGTTTATACTATCAGTATTGTTATGTACACATGTAAATTACACAATAGTTTATAACTTTTCTAATTTAGGTCTAGGACCACATGCAGTGGGCATAATATTTACATAAGACTTTACTATGTTATCGTATAGGTTGTATATACTGTAATTGATATGTATGTTTAACCGAAATAAGTCTTATCTTATCAGCGGACTCCGTCTGAGCATGCATTTCAGAGTTTAGTATATTATTCTAACTAAAATTGTTATGGACGTTTAGCGTCACGATGACTTTCAAATCGTATTGTTCGCAGATTTAGTTTTCGGTTCAAGAATTATACAGAGACCCTCTAGCCACGTCCCTGCTAACTCATGCTTTACACTGATTAATGTTTCCATTAGTTGTACGGTTCCGGGCCTTGAATAACACATAATAGCCTATACTACTAATATGACATTAGCAAATAAACACAAACAAACAAACACGTTTTCGCCCTTGCACATACACCCTCGCCCTAAAGATGGTCCCTGTGTCGGCCTGTCCGAATGATAATGGGGATATTTTCAAGCAGACGATCAAAATGCGACGTATATCATCCGCATCTTTGACATCCCAATTCCGGTTTGGCGACCTCTCATCCAGGAGTGAAAAACAAAATAATTAACTCATTGAGAAACAAAAAATTAAATTAAAATTGTCATGTTTCTGACTATTGCCGAAATTTGCTGCAAATGCAGCACAAGTGTCTCGGAACCTGTTGCAATTGCTTTTTCGAACAAAGCCATGGGACGAATGCCGCCAGTGGCGGGCTAACCTGCTAGTCTACTATATAATTTGAGACTTCTATATATATATATATGTGTGTATATATGTGGGTACTTCATAGAATCCAAAACTCGTGTACAGATTGAGCTCAAATTTCGTATGTAAGTGTAAAATCCCACCGACACGACCGTGGTCGCGTTTTGGAGAAGCTCAGAGCACCCGTTCTCCAATCTCAGTCACAAAAAACGGCACTGCGGTGGTTAAGACATCAACGATCTTTATATTGACCTTATACGGAGGTGTTAACAATCAACGCTCTTTATTGCAATAGACGTGGCTAAACGACTGACCCCATGCGTCCGAAATACGGATGCGGATTCCAATGGACGTGGCTAAACGACTGACCCCATGCGTCCGAAATACGGATGCGGACGAAATGCAATTATCTCGAATAAAAAGGCAAAATTGATCTAAGAGCTCGAAATATTATGCAGAGGGATTTCACGACGGGATTAATTGACTGTCCGCTCTGAAGTTTAGGACGGGGAGGACGGGTACCATGAATTAATCCATGAATTAACAAAGAATGCGTTATCTCGGAAACGGGTGGAGCTATCGACTTGAAATTTGCTATGTGAATGTATCTTGCCCCGGATACAAATTTTATCGGCGACCGATAAAATTCGTATCCGGGGCAAGATACATTCACATAGCAAATTTCAAGTCGATAGCTCCACCCGTTTCCGAGATCTCGTCTGTGTATGCGCGAAGCTGGCGTCGCACGGGCTCGGCGACCCGATAAAATTCGTATCCGGGGCAAGATACATTCACATAGCAAATTTCAAGTCGATGGCTCCACCCGTTTCCGATATCTCGTCTGCGCATGCGCTGCACGGGCGCCGCACGGGTTCGCTAATACGACAACGTCCACCGCCTGGTCAAACACACGTACACACGTACCAAGTTTCGTCCCGATCGGTCGAGAATCGTAGATTTGTATAAATGACAGACAAACATACATACAAACAGACAGACAGAGGTCTTCAAAATATATATGAGAAAACTCCGTATATATGTGTGTATATATATATATATGTGTGTATATATGTGGGTACTTCATAGAATGGAAAACGGTTGCGCGGATCGAGCTCAAAGTTCGTATATAAGTGTAAAAACACACGGGGATCGTCCACGTCGCATTTTGGACGAGCTCTTAACGTGCGACCTTCGTTTCGATAAGTTGGGTTTCGCTATCGATTCGCTATCGATTCGCTCGCAAGAGGCGTAACTCTACATTTTTTATATCTGTATATGTATATTTTTATATCCATATTCACTTCAAACTGCTAAATCCGTTGAGTCACAACTTGCTAATACCTTCCAAAATATAGAATTTACATTTTCTGATATATACATTTCTTGTTACGGCTGAAAATCTTAGTCTATTTTCGATACATTCATATAAACAAGCTATAAATATACACCCCTCAAATCGTGCTAACTCACGCAGCTTATATGGCTGCTGAAATTCAGTAAATACCAGGCAGTGCGATACGTCCCTGGATCTGACGGGACTTCCACTGCCTTCTCCTTTGACCATCTCGTAAAGGTGGGGGGGGGGGTCACTCCCAAGCCGTGAATGCCAACAACAACGACATCGTTGGCATACCTCTTTTAGGGACGGGTATCATAATTCCTCTCTTGATTAAAAAGACAGAATTAACTTATTAAAAAATGCGTGTTGTCGTTCTTAGGAACGGGGGAAATTTTCATCTTAGGAAAGTTTGTACCTTAAATCATACCTCTTTTAGGGACGGGTACCATAATTTCTCTTGATTAAAAAGGCACAATTAACTCATTGAAAAGCCAAAAAAATGTCATGTTTCGGACCAACGCCCCCATTGGCGGGCTAACCTGCTAGTCTCCTATATATTTTGAGAACTACGTATATATGTGTGTATATGTGTATGTGGTTACTTCATATAATCGAAAACGGCTGCGCGGATTGAGCTCAAACTTCTTATCTAAGGGTAAAATCCACGGACACCGTCGTTGTCGCGTTTTAGAGAAGCTCAGAGCACCCGTTCTCCACTCTCAGTCACAAAAAATGGCACTGCGGTGGTTAATCAAGTGATAATTTAATGAGCGTTTGTAAATGACGCGTCGCTATAAAAGAGCGTTTGTTTACAATTCAACGCAACGTTATCGCTCGAAATTTAGCATCGAAAAAATTTAATTTCTTTTATCAAAAACATAATTACGTGTTGGACTCTGTCATTTTAAGAATATGTAAGTATTACACACATACACACCAAGTCTCAGCTTAAAATTTTGAAAAATAAGAGTTTTATCGACATAAATCGATTTTAATGGGAAATCCTATGTTAAAATTTAGCATCGAAATTTTTGTATTTCTTTCATCTAAAACATAATTACGTGTTGGACTGTGTCATTTTAAGAATATATATAAGTATTACACGCAGTCACACGAAGTCTCAGCTTGAAATTTTGAAAAATAAGAGTTTTATCGACATAAATCGATTTGAATGCGAAATAATGTGTTAATAACTTTTGGGGCTCAGCTGTTCTTTGTGTTTTCTAAGCTGCTTCATATTGGGCCCCAGGGTTATTATTTTCAATACACTGGTAAAAATTCTATGGAAGCAAAATGGTCAAGTCGGGACGAGTCAACCGATTGAGCCCAAACTTGCTACCTATGGGTACATTTGTCCCGAACGTGTCACGACATACAAACTGGTCAATTCAAGGTCAAATTGGGTAAAACTGGCGGATTTCTGTACTTTTCTCCGGAAAGTGTTTTGGACGGGTCAAATCATGACCACGACCTGACCTTGACCTACAAAATTGTCAATTCAAGGTCAAATCGGGTAAAACTTGCAGATTTCGACGAAATTTGGTACAAATGCAGCACAAGTGTCTCGGAACCTGTTGCAATTGCTTTTTCGAACAAAGCCATGGTACGAATGCCGCCAGTGGCGGGCTAACCTGCTATACTATATAAAGTACAAACATGAATATCATGTATGTTAATGGTTGTGCAAAATATCCATTGTTTTCGACGTGCAGAATCGTCTTTACTAGGATACACATGTAGGGGTGTTTTTTCTAGGGGTATTTGGGGCGGGCCACATATATATGTATGCACCCATGTCGCCAAATTGGTAAACATCCTTACGTTCTCGAAAATGGTCCATACCATTCCGTTAAAACAACTAATCCTTCAATTATTACAAAAAACTACGCCTTATTACTGCAGGTTTCTAATTCACCACACCAGAAGTCTCTAAATGCGGATCAAAAATCGGAGTCATTGTGTTCCTGCTATAAATCGTGTCGTTATTTGTTAAAATACGTATCAATTGACATTAAAGGCACGTGAGGCCTTGGTTGTCGAAAATATTCATATTTGTTCCAATCACCGTAAACAGAAAAAACAGTAAAACGCATACAGTTTCGTTCATATATACCATGACCATCGCGTAAACAGCATGTTATCATAAAGACCTACTATATTGTACCTAAGCAAGAGCCTGATTGTGTTACAGAAGACAGCACAATGCTACTGGCTAATCACACACAAATGGCATAAACGCTCTTTATTAGTTCCATATCAGGAATTCACCCACAAAGAACGCTCTTTATGTTTACCATCATAATATAAACAAACATCAGAAAAGTAACATTTTATGCTTTTGTTTACATAACAATGGTCAACCATATGACAATAACATACTGTTTATGCGATATTTCTTATTTGTATACGGACAAAGACTGTCTACATTTTGATGTTCTTTCTGTTTGTGGCGGTTTTTGACGGTTGGAAATATTTTCACAGGATACCCACCGCCAAGGCCAACCGTACCTTTAAAATAATTACTAGATTGAATTATAATGGAGATAACGTACCCTGTTTCGTTGTACATTCTGGGATTCGAGCATGAAAACAGTTGTGAACTCGCCGGCAAGTTTTCATGCTCGAATCCCAGAATGTACAATGAAATATGGTATGTTTATCTACTAATTGGAGGCTATATATGAATCACGCGTGCGATTACACAAGGTGTTAAACTATGTTTGACATAGCTGACTTATTTAAACAATATTCTTGCAGCCATTGTGTTAACTTTTGAGTTTGACATCGCGTACAATTGTTTTCCACCGACTAAAAAAATGTAATATTTCATTGTTAAACTAACTTTACTTTAGATTACTGTAGGTTCAACCTCTTATTGGTCGATTTAAATTGGAGACATGTTGTGTCATAACAAGGCTCGTCGGGACCAATACTATGAACAGTATACTCACGCGGACGCCATTACGATGTCGTGCTCGTACGAGTGACCAGCCAATGTTGTGTGGTTTGGTTCAATGTTAAGCTGAAATATTATATTTCATTATCATAATTTGCCCATGGTATCTGCTCAACGTTTTCAGCACCTATTCCAAATATATTTTGTAATTTGTTGACATCATTTTGTGGCCAGTTTTGGCTATGATTCTCATTGTCAAAATAAATTTGATATGAATTTGTAATTTTCATAAATTGTATATATATATATATATGCATTTCCATAATGAGTCTAAGTGTGTGGTTTAATGATGTTAAAGTGGCGCCGCTTCAGTCTGAAATAGGGACGGGAGGGTCACCAAAACTGATAAAAAATATGTTTAGTGCCAATTACCATCAAATGCATACACGTTCTTCTAAAATGATACGAGGAATCAAAGCGTGCGTGTTAAAAACGTATAGTGAGTTAGCAAAACTGATACATAGAAGAAAGCATTAAACGTATATTTATCATTTTATTTAAGATATAAACATATTCTTGCAAACTGGGAGACATCGAACCGTCAGAGGATCGCATATTAGAATGGATCATGTATATATTATAACATAATTGAGTCTGTTCCATTCAATATAGTTTCCACAATTTTTTTTTACAATAAACCACTCAAAATCTCGCTATGTGTCGCGCACATGTAGCTGATATACCCGCATAGCAACATTTCTTCTAAACTGAACATATTTCGTCAATATTTTGCGCCATGAACAGAGGATCACCTGGACATTTCTTTAAAACATCTGTATTTTCATGGATATATGATAGCCAGGTGTCCTCAAAATCTTAGTCTAACCCACTAGATTGATTGATTGATACACCTCTATTGTAAAACCTAATTGTCTTTTATTTTTGCGATCTAATGTGTTTATGATGTTCATGTTTCATGTCATAACGTCTGATGTATACGCAGTTGTAAATGAATAAATACTTCTTTATTGGTGGAACGGATTAGTCGCGATATACAAAATGACAACCGACAAGGTGAGCCACTACTTATATATTCCATGTTTAAGAATAATGTTTTGAGATGCTATTTGGATATACAATTTATGAGAATACGTGTAACACTTAGAGCAAGAATATTCTCTAGTCTCACCAAATATCCACAGCATGCAGAGGGTTTCACATCAATTTAACCTGGGCAACGCCGGGTAACCCTGCTAGTACACAATATTTACAGAGATTGCATGCATGTGTGTACCCACCCTAAAGTGTCTCAAAAGCCCACCTTAAATTCCTTGGCAAGTCCAAAATATTCTAAGAAGGAACAAACAGTAGCAGCATCTGTAAAGGAAAGGGGAATTTGTCAGTACACTATAATTAGATTAATAAATACCCCAGAAAGTAAGTTCCGCCCTGATATATTGAAGACTATAATATCGTCAGATTTTGTCATGAGAATTCGGCGAAACGCTGGGAAGATAATCTCTTAAATGTTCCAAACATATCTTATAATTAACCACTTTTGAAATGAAAACGCCAGGAAATTCGTTTAATAAATTGTGTATTATTGATCAGTGATGACTAGAGCACTATTATAATATAAAAATCAGCTTTTGAAATGAAAACGCCAATTCAATTCAATTCTTTATTCTCATGACCTATAATACATAGGTATCGAGATAACATTTGTACACTATTTACATATATCATGGGATTTCGTTTCAGAAATTGTGTATTGTTGATCAGTGATTGCTGGAGCACTATTAATATAAAAATCAACTTCATACTCAAAAGTGCAAATATAGGTCATTGTTGTGGTTTTGTGGGGTCTCTGGTCCCTAAACACCAGGAATGCGGAACTTAACAAATCGGATTTCTTTGAACGTTCCTGTGGTGTAAACACATTTGAGGCATCAAACCTTTCGAACGCGATTGTGCAAATAGAACCCAGCAGCATCGGATTATATGGTTATAATACAATGTGCTCTACCAATCAACAAACTGATTGTTCAGTATGGCAATCAACGGTACGTTTGCGTAACAACCACATATAGGAGAGCAACGGGCAATGTTCAAAGATCAAAGGTGACCCAAGAGTGAGGCTAGCACACAAACAGCAACCACGTTTTCATAAACAATTTAATAAATATAGGTTTACCAAATTGGTGTTTGTGCTTCAATTTTTCAATTTAAATTCAATAGTTTAGTTTTGCTATTTTGTTCTTATATTACAATTCTAACTTAAAATTCAATTTGTTGACTTCAATTCAACATCTTAATTCTTATATATTTTTTCTTATGTCTAATTTTACTTTTAATTATGTTTTGTTCCATTGAATATCATAGTTTGTAATATACCATTTTTTATTTGCATCAAGTTATTATTTAATTTGGTGAGTATTATTTATGTAATTTTGTTTCGTTTGTCCCGATTGTGTATTCCAAATTAAATGCGTTTGTAGCTTTCTTATTTCAATATTTAATTTTATATTGCTTTTAATAAGTTGTGGTTTTGTGAATTTCAAAATACAAACAAAACAACTAAAAAGTAATATTTGAAGAATGATAAACATTGTTTAGAATTCACACGGATAAAATAACATCTAGAGATTACAACTGAAACCCTAAATGGATATAGCAAAGGAAATAAGAACTACAATCTTTTTTACTCTTTTTACGCACATCTAGTTTTTGCTATTCAACATTACAGGGAGATAACCCATGACGACAGGCGGCGCTGAAATCGTCGACTCTAAACAGCGTGCGCAATTAACGTAACTGATTTCGTAATAAAATCATGGGAATTAAAATTATTCAACGTATAATGGAATATAACATAAGAAACTCTTTGGCGACACCATAGTTGTAAAATGTGATATGTTAACGCTTTGGGCGTAAGTGCTTACTGGAGTAAAATATAGTATTACTGGATGGAGTAACACTTTATTAGTACTATAGTACTTCTTTCATCTGCTTAATTTAGTATATGAAAAACTGGACCCGTTCTATGCTAAATGATATGAAAATGTGACTAGCTGATCGCATGTGACTAGCTGACTACACGTGTGATCGGTTTCAAAAGACGGCTACGAACGAACGATCATAACCTTATGACAATGGCCCTATATCAGCCTTAATAGTTGGCGAAAATTTCGGCCGTTTGTAGAATCAACTCACAACCGACCGGCACGGTAAACAATCTTGGTTTGACAAACTGTAGCAGTCAATTATTGGTAATACGCGCAGTTTTGTGGCTGTTCTTGTGTTAATTGCTTTTTCGATCATCTATCCGATTCGGACAGCGTTTGGGAAACATGTATATATAGATTCTGGTGATATTTGAGCCCTCAGTTTGTTACCAAATTTGAGTATTAATATCCTGTTGAGTGTGGTCTCACCATAATCGTACTGGTGCTTGGTGGGTTCTTTCGGTTTCGGTTCAATCAGAAGAACTCCATCGAAACCAATCTTCTTCTTGTAAGCTGCAGTTGTAGTCATACAAATTATATGTGGTGTATATATTCGAGGGCAATTAGTAAATACACGCATTTAAAACAGGAAATGATACATTACAGTATCAGTAATATGTGACGAAATAATCAACAACATGGCAGCGTGGATTTCTACTGAGAATAATATATGTCTATTACACAAAAACAATCAGATGGAATACCGCAATATTGTAATCAGCACAGAGGAGTGTGTTCAGCGGATGACGCGAATATAAAATGCAAAATAACTATGTTGGATTTTAGAGTTTGTCTTCATAATATCGGTTCTCTTTCATAATATCAAAGTAAACAATAGGATTTCCTTAGCGATGTTACCTTCAATTGATAAAAGTGGCAGCGAAAAAGATGAAACCAAAGTAAACTTTGGGAGGAGTTTCTATAATAGTGACATCGATGTGGGAAATGAGAACAAATTTTCAATGACAATGGGAAATCTGGAAAAGAAACTTGGCACAATTAACAGATTATTTTGAACAATTAGAATCATTTAAGAAGGTAACAGAAATCATGCGTAAACAGACATTCGAAACAGAGAACAAACTACAGAAGTTAGAAACAAATAGAAAAATTTGAAGAGACATATAGAGTAGAAAGGGACGCGCACAAACACATTTAAGGAAGAAGCCACCACAAAAAAAGTTGAAAAGCAGTTAAAGGATTTGAAGAAAACCACAAGTTACCTTCAGAGAAACAAGACACATATATATAAAACAAACTTACAATTAAAAGTATATGAAAATATCAATAATAATATTCTTCTGGTCAACATCCCAGAATATGCACATATATACGACGCTAATAATGTTAAATAATAATGCTAAAATGAAAGATTGTGAAAAATAGAACAACTAGTAATAAGAAATGACATCGTTTGGTGCCGAAGACGTATTCCAGAAAAGAAATAGCAGCATTAAAAAAACTAAGAGAACAACTATAAGAGCGACTTAGGGTGCATTTACATTGCTATAGAAATGTATATAGATCTGTATGAAGTCACGTGTCGCGCATTACTGTGATCACAACATGATTACCAATAGTGAACGCGCGCTGATCTGTACTCTGGTAATTGACAATTCACTGCGAGTCGTGTCAGTTTAGGCCAGACATGAAAATGTATCAACTATCAGCAGATAACAGCGATTTGGTATGTGCCGCATGTATTTAAAGTGTATCCTTATACCACTTGATAATGGTTCGAAGAAAGAATGAAAATCATGCAGTTACCCTACAACACCCTTTATGTAGTAAAATTTTCAACTGATGACAATTCCAATGACAATGTTAACCAATGTAGGACAATAATGTTTTCTTAAATTACATGCAGTTTTTATATATAGCTGTTAGACAATAAATATGATGATGATGACTGGCCACGGGGAGGGACCAGGACACAATCTTTCCAAGTGTTGGACATTTCCAACATTACATCCGCCCCTATGATAAGGTTGGAAACATTTCCAGCTAATGGCCATTCCAGTCCAAAATTTTGATAAAAAGTAGGAAATTATGCAAATATTGGTCCGAAAACCATACCCCCCCCCCCCGAAATAAAATGTTTGAAAATCAAACTACAAGATCATTTTTAATCTATTGTTGGTTTGGAAATTACAACTAATGTTGTGTCAGGTATGAAATATCCAACCGTTGAACAAGTTGCCACGTCCCTATCCGTGTTCAATATTCGAAATACACGGGTTGAAATGACAACGAAAACATTCGCCAAGCCCGAGTAACAATTAATCAAAACTGATTTGCCTGTCGCAATATATGGGCGTTGACCGTGACGTGTAGCGGTCACGATTTTTGCTCACACGAACTAATACCGTTTTCTTTCTGTGTGCATTTCTTTATCAACCCGTTTACACTGTCTGCGTGTAGATCTGTGTACATTTCTATAGCAATGTAAATGCACCCTTAGGCCCGATTTTTGTCGACTCGAATCTAATTGTATTAAATCCGTCGGTGATGCGACTGCGGTCAATTTTGTTTCAGACGGACGCATCTTCGTCGGGTCGAATCTAATACATCGGTCGATTTATTTAAAGGTGCACTCCCGGTTACCGTCACAAAATGGTCATCCGTTGATAAATAGAGGCCTATATATACCGATATATTATACATATGTACCAATATACAGTACAAATTATGTATGTGCGCGATGGCAGCGCGAATATATGTGCACCCGTATATGCGGATGTACATATTACATATATAGTTTTATCATATGACTCAATCATTATTTACGTTGGAAAGTATGTCATAAATCAATTTCATATGAACTACTAGTTCATATCACTTTCCGATAATTTGATTGGTTTGTTGACAAAAAGTGTGTTCTGATTGGCAGAATGGCAGCCTGGGCCGAGCCGCATCTCTTACTAAATGCAGGTCAAATTCGTGCGCGTCAATCAACGCGATGCCGAAATTCTCACAATTATAATCTTGAAATATATAGTTTTTGGACATTGTTATACGATAAATAGAATATGTAATTCGTATTTATCTAATAAACATGCGATATAATGTCACAAACTGAGAACAGAAAAGCGCACTATATCTTCGCGTGCATATTATTTCTGCTAGTTCACCAGGTGTAATTGGGCTTCCGGTGCAATGAAGTGACGTCACATTAACCTTTTGCTGCCGATGTCATATAGCTATTTAGTGATTTGTGTGCGTTTTGGACATCATAATCAATTTATAGGTGTCATATGATAAATAGAATATGTAATTCATGTTTCTCTCATATGATATTTATGAAACTCGTCACGAATTTTCAGTTTTCTCTCGCCGGAGGCTCGAGAAAACTGAAAATTCTTAGACTCGTTTCATAAATATCACATGAGAGAAACACTCATTTCATATCCTCTATATATAATATACTATAATAGGCGCTACAAATAAATATTATATCGTGCAACCAATTTCCATATATGTGTATACCATGCATGTAAATACAGGTATACAACAATTAGTATACATGTAAATCAGATACTACTACCCCTATACCCCTTATAATAAGGAATACCGGAATATATTAATTATTATAAATCATAGGCTACCACCTATATCCTTTATAATAAGGAGTACCGGTATCTTTGAATTATTATAAACCATATGTTACCACCCCTACCCCTCATAATAAGTAATACCGGTTTATATGAATTATTATAAATCTGAGGCTACCACCCTACCCCTTATAATAAGGAATACCGGTATATATAAATTATTATAAATCATAGGCTACCACTCTGCATGCTCCTTATAATAAGTAATACCGGAATATATGAATTATTATAAATAAGAGGTTACCACCCCTATACCCCTCATAATAAGTCATGCCGGTTTAAATGAATTATTATAAATCAGTGGTACCACCCCTACCCCTTATAATAAGTAATACCGGTATATATATATTAATTATTATACATCATAGACTATACCACCCCTATTCCTTACAATAAGGAATACCGGTCTACATGAATTATTATAAATCAGTTGCTGCAATTTTTCCCCTACCCTTTATACCGGTATATATGAATTATTATAAATCATTGATATTATATCCATTATAAGATGTGAGTCAGTGACATGCCATGTTCGTTGAGAAATCAAACTACCAAAATAATTACAATTTGCACAATGTTACCTAAGCAATGCTTATATATATATCTTTCTTTATAACAAAGAGAGCGTGAGACAAATGACGTCATGTGGTTATTTCCACAGATAAGGGGAACCCACTCATTATTATAGCATTATCATATCATTATCATATTATTTGCATTCGTTACTTCGGCAACTTTCGGCTCTTCTCGTCACATGTATTTGATTAGAGTCGTCAAAAATCCGTCGTTTGAAACCAAGACGGATTTCAGACGCATCCCCGACGAAGATTCGTCTGAATTGGACGGAGATTCGTCTGTGATGCGTCTGACACGGATCTAATTGTTTCAAACGTCGCATTTTTGACGCATTTAATACAATTGTGGGTCTGGTATTAGATTCGAGTCGACAAAAATTCGTCGTTTGGAACGGGCCTTAAAGCGACAAAGAAAAGATTTCCACAAATTAATTTCCGGATCCAAGGGAACGAAATCGTTCCGAATACAAACTGATTATGACATTGTAAAATTATTTTATATGTATATGTAAGAGGGACTAAGTGTCAGTGCGATATTGCATACAATTTGCCAAAATTTATAGAGCCAATATCATTTAGAGGTATTTTCATAATGAATTAATCTTGGTTGAATTCAGCAATCCAGTCAAGCACATTCTAAATACATGGACGACGGCCTGGTTATGGAAATACAAATTTCAGTGAATCACAGCGAAGGAATTGGTGGACTATATGTGCTATGTTGCATTTGCGGACATTTACTATCTCATTTGAATAGGCCCTTTCACTAACTCGCGGCCACATTGGATCCACCAGGTCCGGTTCAGTGGTTTCATAGATCCATCCAGCCGACGGTTCCGTGGTTTTAGTGCTACAGGTCAAAGTTTGGAAAAGCATATCCATATATGGAGCATTTGAGTTGTTCATGATTTCCATATATGGAAAGCTAAGTAAAACCACGGAACCGGACCTGCACGGTGGATCCATTATGGGCGCGAGTTAGTGACAGTGCGTATTGACGATGGTTCACAGTAGTGAATGTCACTTTGCTCTATTTAATTTGGCACATTTTGTGACACTTGACAACCTGACTATGCAATTAACATCTGCACGCAGAATGCATTACCACACACCCACCCATTTCTTAAAATATGGCTTAAATCGTTTGTGTATTATAAACAACGAAGTAACTATACTACTGTATGTCTATCAAGTGAAAGGATATATACAAGCTATCTAAAACTTATTAGTTATTGCACACATCATGTTGAATTACTGCAATTCAATATATTACCACATACTTGATTGTAATCTATCAGCAACGGGACTGCATGCATATACCTACATTCTAATTCTGATACCGGAGTGCACCGCATTTATCAGAACAGTTTGAAATTGGAATATACCTAAAATGATTAACCCGTTCTTTACTAAATACTTATTGAAGAGTAGAGCAGTCAGAAAATGTTCAGATAATAATTTCAACAAAACGGCCATTCCTATTATCTGAACATTTCCCACCAATGATTAGGAATCCTTCTGCTTTGGTATACTTTCTGTCGCCTGCTTGTATTTTCCAAAGATCCCTCCACATTTATCATGGACCATTCCAATGAATATTGTTATAACTGATTGTGAGAATCCATTTACTGAATGATCACGATGAAAATTTTAGGTTATCTTTGAAAACATACCGACTGCCATCCTGAAGAACTTGGCCATGTGTGTTAACTCAGAGCGCACATCTGTGTTCAATAGAGTGTGGTAACCTTCTCGACCGCCCCAGAAAACTGCGAATTCAACAAAAAGTGTATGATTACTTCAAAAACCATAATATACGACGAATGGATGCTATATATGATGTGTGACAACTGATAAATACTGGTATACATATTCATGGGCGACTTCCACGCGCGAGTTTTGTGGGTCTATTTTGTAGATGTGTGCATTCTAAGTGGTGTCGCGCAGATGATATTTAATAGAGCATGGCTTGGAGTTGACTGCGCAGGTATTGTTCCCAGTTTGATGGATATAGTTCACGACGCGAAGCCCACCTCACTGGGCAATATTTAATGAATAGAGCACGTGTTTGGAGCTGACTATGCCAATTTAGTGGAGGTAGCGGGATAATGTCGCAAGAGCTATACTCGTCCTTGACCTCAATAAATGGTATACTCGTAGGGCGCGCATCTATAATCTCAAATCGACTCCATTCCACCCGCATGTGCAATTTGACTTACATATCAAGATGTTCCACCCACTTTGGTGTTCTAGAAACCAGCCGAAAAAGACCGGTTAATTAGTTGAATATAACGTGACTGCAAATTCTGAGGTGAAGGTCGAGTATAGCTCTTGCGACATTACCCCTCTACATGTACCTGTAGTTGGACAAGGGAGAGATGTTATCCCCGACGGAGGGTCATCAGTATCAACATCCCTCAGAGGGGCACTATAATATATTGGAGTTGTCAACGACAATACACGCTCTAATCATTACATTGTATCGAACAACGTTTTTATAGTATATCATAAAATTTTGCGTCCATGCAAATCTCCATTTCGTCATTTGTCTGTTGATTTGCAAATTGCAATGTGACCAAGACCAAATTGACAAGTTCCACAATTTTCACTCAATATGATCTGTATTTCAAACTCCCAAATTAGATGAAGTAATCACAACACAGAAGTACATTTGATTATTTATTAGATTATACCATTTAGAAATATACAAAAGCAAACGAAGACACGAATTTGTCAAATTACTCTTCCGGAAGCCGAGAGACTTTCTGATACAAAGTAAATATGGAATTGCTGTTGTGGAACGTTTTTTATTAATCGGCCGGAATGATGACTTCAGAGGATTATTTGCTCCGCACACCGAACGGATTAACACAACAAAAAATTCTAACACTTTGGTGAACTCCGCATAATATATATGTCATCAACGTCGTTTTTCGCTGCTTGATATCTATTATATATTTTGAAAGATCTGTGTGTGTATGTATGTGTTTGTTTGTTTGTGTGTGTGTGTGTGTGTGTGTTTGAAATCGATGGACTCGAAAACGACTAAGCCAATTTCGATGAAATTTGGTATTTGGATGTGTTTTCGGCCGGAGACGAACATAGGCATATTTATTTGTCCGTGCGAGGTCAACTTTTCACGTGCGGAGGTCAAATCTGTTTTTACGCCGTTTTTGCGCTAATATATTTCAGTTCGGTGCTCACAAATCGATTCGATATAGCGCGAATAATAAATTGCCAGTCATATAATTTGCACGGTTAGAATCTGTGGCGTGTCCTCTTTCCAACGATATATAATATGTATGTATCCGTTTTAGTTATCTGCCTCAATTATTAGGTACAAGTGGTCCGATGCTTTTATCGGGATAAAATCAATGCGTAATTTCTATGACGTCGTCAGAGGTCATAAAGTTAGATTACGTTAACTCTCACCCTGCCGATGCATTTGACTGTGTCGCGTTAACTCATCACCGGCCGAGGTATCCGCAAATGACATTGGGCTATATATCTCGCAAACGGGTGTAGCTATCGACTTGAAATTTGGTATGTGAATGTATCTTGCCCCGGATACGAATTTTATCGGGTCGCCGAGCACGTGCGACACCAGCTTCGCGCATGCGCAGACCAGATCTAGGAAACGGGTGGAGCTATCGACTTGAAATTTGGTTTTTGAATAGCCCGGACGAAGTCGGGTCACCTTCTAGTCTATTATATATTTTGAAAGTTCTGTGTGTGTGTGTGTATGTGTTTGTGTGTAAGTTTGTTTGAAATCGATGGACTCCAAAACGACTAAGCCAATTTCGATGAAATTTGGTATTTTAGGGTATTTTCGGCCGGAGACGAACATAGGCATATTTATTTGTCCGTGCGAGGTCAACTTTTCACGTGCGGATGTCAAATCTATTTTTACGCCGTTTTGCGCTAATATATTTCAGTTCGGTGCTCACAAATCGATACGATATAGCGCGAATAATAAATTGCCAGTCATATACTTTGCACGGTTAGAATCTGTGTGGCTTCATCTTTCCAACGATATATAATATGTATGTATCCGTTTTAGTTATCTGCCTCAATTATTAGGGACAAGTGGTACGACTCTTTTATCAGGATAAAATAAATGCGTAACTTCTATGACGTCGTCAGAGGTCATAAAGTTAGATTACGTTAACTCTCACCCTGCCGATGCATTTGACTGTGTCGCGTTAACTCATCACCGGCCGAGGTATCCGCAAATGACATTGGGCTATATATCTCGGAAACGGGTGTAGCTATCGACTTGAAATTTGGTATGTGAATGTATCTTGCCCCGGATACGAATTTTATCGGGTCGCCGAGCACGCGCGACACCAGCTTCGCGCATGCGCAGACCAGATCTAGGAAACGGGTGGAGCAATCGACTTGAAATTTGGTTTTTAAATAGCCCGGACGAAGTCGGGTCACCTTCTAGTCTATTATATATTTTGAAAGATCTGTGTATGTGTTTGTTTGTGTGTGTGTGTGTGTGTGTGTGTGTGTGTGTGTTTGAAATCGATGGACTCGAAAACGACTAAGCCAATTTCGATGAAATTTGGTATTTGGATGTGTTTTCGGCCGGAGACGAACATAGGCATATTTATTTGTCCGTGCGAGGTCAACTTTTCACGTGCGGAGGTCAAATCTGTTTTTACGCCGTTTTTGCGCTAATATATTTCAGTTCGGTGCTCACAAATCGATTCGATATAGCGCGAATAATAAATTGCCAGTCATATAATTTGCACGGTTAGAATCTGTGGCGTGTCCTCTTTCCAACGATATATAATATGTATGTATCCGTTTTAGTTATCTGCCTCAATTATTAGGTACAAGTGGTCCGATGCTTTTATCGGGATAAAATCAATGCGTAATTTCTATGACGTCGTCAGAGGTCATAAAGTTAGATTACGTTAACTCTCACCCTGCCGATGCATTTGACTGTGTCGCGTTAACTCATCACCGGCCGAGGTATCCGCAAATGACATTGGGCTATATATCTCGGAAACGGGTGTAGCTATCGACTTGAAATTTGGTATGTGAATGTATCTTGCCCCGGATACGAATTTTATCGGGTCGCCGAGCACGTGCGACACCAGCTTCGCGCATGCGCAGACCAGATCTAGGAAACGGGTGGAGATATTGACTTTAAATTTGGTATGTGAATGTATCTTGCCCCGGATACGAATTTTATCGGGTCGCCGAGCACGTGCGACACCAGCTTCGCGCATGCGCAGACCAGATCTAGGAAACGGGTGGAGCAATCGACTTGACATTTGGTTTTTGAATAGCCCGGACGAAGTCGGGTCACCTTCTAGTATAAGTATATATAGTGCATCGGTATAGGCCAGGCAAATATGGACATAGGGAATTTATGAAGCATATATTTTTGGTTAGCGCAAATACTAAACTTTCGGAATCCGTATGTTGGATTTGTCAGATAGGCGGACTTTTTTCTCACCGCGTGGTTTTCTTGAGGCACCCGATCAAAAAATCGGTAATTTTTTAAATAAAGCCGACATTGTTGACAGAGCATTTTCACACATTCTGAGAAGAAATATTCGTCCAATTTTGATACCTGATGGTGTGGCGATAACCAGAGTAGGGTAAAACATGTAACCATTGAATCTCGGAATTGCAGTCATGACGTCATGTGACGTCAAATAATATTTTGGGTGAGACAAATATGATGATTCACGCACAGCGTTGTCTTTCGTTTCTTTTAAATAATAAAGTAATACGGGTATGCCACATTGTTTTATACCATGGGAAACTACTGCCAATTGGCTATATTTTGATATATAACTTATTGCTGCAGGCCGCGTTAGTTTTTATCAGAGGCAGAAAAATCAACCCTCCCCACTAAAGTTAAGATGCGCCATGATGTGGTATAAGGCACACAGAACTCACGGTTACATGTCAATAGGCTTAATTAACACAACGGCCGTTGAAAGTCTGCTGAAGAATGTAATAATATATAAGCTTCTGTCTACAAACTCGAACATTAACGTAGAAACAATATATAATGTACCCCCAGACCCGAAATTTGTATAAATTAAAAAAAAAAATCCCAAAAAATGATATAAAACGCGTTTTTTTTATTTTCTGGAAGGCAAAAAAGAGAAAAGAATTAGTAAGGGTGGAGATAATTGGTGTATACGGCAATTTAATTCCGCCTTTGATTAAAAAATGACATACTAACCCAAAATGGCTGCCAATATGGCAGCCGCAATATAGGTGGAAATTGTGAAATATGTAAGAACGCACAATTACTTGCTTAAATGGTTACCTGACAAAGCGGTCGTTGATGAACTTCTAAACTATAGTTTAAGGTATATATCCGGATCTACAAACTCGAACAATAAAGTGAAATTATTACACAATGCACCTCCTGGCACAAAATTTTGATAAAATTTTGGCATTTTTCTCCAAAAATAACCTAAAGCCATTTTTGTCATCTTCTCGGAAGCCATAAAGCGCAGAATGTAGCGTGGTGGAGATGTTTGGTGTGTACGATAATTCAATGTCGTTTTTGGATTACAAAATGGCTTACTAATCCCAAGATGGCTGCCAATACGGGGGTCAGAATAAATGGTGAAATATGTCATGTTTCACTTTTATCACCGTCATTGCCGGCATCTAATGTCTCACACAACCCAAAGTATTATATTCATGTTACTCCGGGACATCATGATGCGCAATTCTATTTAAAATTGCTACCTGCGTGAGTGCATGGTGCCCATTATTGACGAATCTTGCATTCATGAGCATTCGTGCTCAAGTAAACCGCGTCCCTTGAAATAGGTGGCAATTTGAGCGAGGTATTTACAGATGAACAGGATTGTTTAAAACGAAGAAACGAGTAACAGTAATACATTGAATGCCTGATTGTTATTTATGCCAGTCACCTTTGACATAATCAATATGAAATTACTTAAACCCAACAATAGAAGGTCAATCTTTCTCAATGAATATTAGTCCAAGTGCTACCAAATATGATGGTACATATGAGGTGGATATGTCGTGGATACCACTGTCGAAGTCTGGGCTAGACGAGGTTGATGCGGGTTCACACCCCGACTTGGTTGGGCGAAAATTTTAAAGCTAGATGTGAGATAAGGAGCATCTCCTTGTGCCATCTAATAAATACATGACCACTTCGATAAGAAATAATAATTTGTTCACACTCACTGAAGCAACCACATTTGAACCAATGATTTCGATTCTGAGTCAGTGCCTCCATTAATCTGTTATATATACAATGCACAATTGATGTACAATAGCTTCGACCCACAAAAGACGGCCGTGCTAACACAGAGTTAATTTTTCCAGACCCCAAATCATCATCGCCGCTTTCATTGACTAATGTCCAATAACGCAAAGAAGATGATATTCAGAAAAAGATAGCGCTTGTCGTACAAAATTAGTTAAGATTTTGCATCTTCCGAAAAATTATCTGATCAGTGATAAACTTAAGATTTAGCCATGTCCAGAATGAGGATCCCTCCAGTGTTTCTAACTTAATTATGCAGTTTCTGTTGAACAAGATCGCCACGAAGGACAGCTTTCTTTGCAATATATGAACGCGATAACCTTCAGAAATATCAAATGTTGTTTCCAACTTGGTGGAAAAGTAAACTTGTCTACGTTATGCTACATCTGAACTGGTCATATTCAGACCAGGGGACCTGTTGCTTTTGCAAGTACCATTGGTGTTTGAAACGTAAAACCCATGTCATTAACGTATCAATCGGCTGTATTCAATATTCGTATTTACAGGCAACTCCGGCGAAAACAATTTGGCGAATAATTCCTCGTCCACATATCGTCCCGATTTTACAAAGACATATGCATGTATTCCCCACACGCTGTTCAGTAAATACTAAACTACGGCTATCGTGTCCAGTTACTGATTTCGCTCATCACAATCGGAGTTGTTATGGATGAGTTATCGTAGATCAGATTCTGGTCTGCACAGAAGTTGTTGCTATATGTCATTTCTGAGATGCAGCGACAAATTACACCAAGACTCGTGATCTCATTTTGTTTTACCCATTTGTACATCAAACACTACCACAATATAATATCAGGATACGCACTATACACATGGTATACCCACGTCGCGCATCATGTGTTAACTATAGATACATTTGAATTTAACTGCAACACATCTGGCGTTAGATATGACGTGTGGGTGGAATTTAATGCTTTAATCATGAACGGCCATAATCAAAATATGGTATGTTTTCAGACATCATACCTGCTGGCATCAGCTGGTCCATAACCGCATTATATTTTGACTTATCTAGAAAGTTATTATACGCTTCCTGGTACCAACCTGTCTATGGCATGTATACAAATATTTCAAATTGTCATCCTTTTCATTTTGGTGTCATAATGAGCTAAGACTTACACTGGGATACCAAAAAGTATCAGTCTACATGATAAAACTGTCCATATTTGGGGTGCCTCGTCTTACAATCAATTGTTCAGTCACTTCTGGAAATCACGAGTGCACATGGGGTGACACGAGACTCCAGTACCATACTATACAGAGTAACATACACTCGAAATATATAGGGACATAGTTTGATAGTTTTGTGTGATTTACCACATCGCTGGTATTTTCGTGTTGTTGGAAATGTCGCTTAGAGCCTTGACTTTGCTTTGCAACTTATCTACTGCTAGTACAAGCAAATACCTCCCACCCGTTAAGCAGCTGACAAACTACAAGAGGAAAATCAACCAGGTTTCCATCTCCTTGTGTGCGAAATATGTGTCATGGAAAATAATCCGGTAAATGTTTGAATACAACATTCAAAGAGTCTATTGCGTGATGATGAAACTGAACGAACATGTATGGTTTGATAATTTGCTGGATATGTCCTCTTGCGGACTGGGCAGCAATTGCTATTGATCAATGAGATCCATTTATACTTACTTTTAGAACGGTATACATGATACCCAATGTATCAGTAGCTCCGTTCTTGTAACCACGCCTCGTTGATATAGGGTAATTTAACGATTCGTATCATCATGAGTTATTTGATGAGATATGTATCCGAATTGGTTAATTGGTTAATTCTGTTATTCGCGGTCGCATTTTGTTACAAACAGCCATAAAGGGTGCAAAGTATGCGTAAATGTCGTGTTAGATTTGATGTAACAAACACAAATCCCTTATTCTTTTCGCAAAGATAGCCATCTGCCTTAAGTCAATCATGTTTATTGTGAAATAGTTTGCACGACATGCCACCAATTTCGAAGAACAAATCTTACTTGAGCACGAATGAATGCAAAATTTGTCGATCCACTCACTCGTGGGTACCAATTTGGTTGTCATTTTAATAGAACTGACAAATGTTACGTCCTAGTATTGCAAAAATGATATGAATATAATAGGACTATTGGTTTTATAAGACATTTCATTGCGATGATGGTGTTAATTGCGGCATGACAGATTTTACAATTTCCATCCATATACCGGCCACCGTATTGGCAGCCATCTTGGGGTTAATATGTCACGTAGTAACCGCCGACGGCATGACATTATCATACATACAAATTATATCCACCCACGCAACATTATTGTCTTTATGCATTTCGAGAAGATGACAAAAATAGGTTTTCGATTAGTTTTGGACTAAACTAATTAAATATTTAATAACAAATTGGGGCCAGGAGGTGCTTTGTGTACCGCTTTCACTTAAATTTTATAGTCGATGGATCGGGATATATATATTACATACAACTGTAGCAGTTTATCAACGGCAGTTGTGGTAGTTAAGTCATTTGGCAAGTAATCGTGCGTTCGTACAAATTTCACAATTCCCACCAATATACCAGCCACCATATTGGCAGCCATCTTGAGTTATTAGGCCAGTTTTTAAACCAAGACGGAACGAAATTACCGTATACACTAATTATCTCCACCCTTAATACATTATTTTCATTTTTGCCTCCCGGAAGAAGACAAAATGCATTTTAGATTATCTTTTTGGGGAAAAAATCTAAAATTTGTTAAAACATTGAATCAGGAGGTACATTATGTAATATTGTTACAGTAATGCTCGACTGTGTCGATCTACACATATCTATTAGACAATACCTTAGCAGTCCATCAACGGCCGTTGTGTTAATTTCGCACATAATCGTGCGTTCTGTGTGCATTACACCACAGCCTGACGCCTCTCATATTTAGGGGGGGAGGGTTGATTGTTCTGCCTTATGCGACCAATAGCGATAAGTGATATATTAGAAAGTAGCTAATTTGGCAGTAGTTTCCCATTGTATAAGATAATTGGGCATAACTATCTTACTTTTGATTTTATAAGAAACGAAAGACAACGCTTTGCGTGAATCGTCATATTCTTCTCACCCTAAAAATTATTTGACGTCACATGACGTCATGACTGTCGTTCCGAGATTCAATGGTTACATGTATTACCTTAATCTGGTTATCACCCCATTCACACGTATCAAAATTGGACGAATATCTCTTCTCAAAAGGTGTGAATATACTCTGTCAAATATGTCGGCTCTATTTAAAAAATGACCGATTTTTATCACCAGGTGCCTCAATAAAACGACGCGGTGCGAAAAAAGTCCGCCTATCTGATAGTCCAAGTCTTCTCGTACTAAAACTAGCTAAGATTTTGGGATGGAGAGATGCTAGTATTTAGTCCGAGATCGCGCGCATAGCCTTCTTATGACATGGGTTACGCCCAGTCTTGTTTCCTCCGGGGCTTGTTCTGAGTATTCTAGTTTCCGTTTCTATATATAGCGCGGGGTTTTCCGAACAAAATGGCGAAAACCGATCGCCGCAAAGTCCAGTTTCCAATGTGCTTTGAGAACAATTCCCGCACTAAAAACTTAATGACATAATGGAGGATCAGAAAGGTAGTTTTGTTGACAATTTTCGCAAGCAACTTGTCAAAATTGGAGCAAATTAGAACTCTCAATTGTGTCTGACTTGCCATGCGTGTGATTTTCATCCATGTGCATTTTGACTTTTGTGTTGATAAAATAATCGGAGAACCGAATCACACAGTTTCGAAATATAGTTCTTCCGTTTTAGTGGGACTTTTCAAACTTAAGGTTAAAAATTTATAAAAATTTTGTTTGATTTTGTGTGTGCTTAACAAGAGCAGTATATTGCTCTGTTCGCTTAGTATATATCTTAATTTCGCTGAAGTCCACCAAATGTGGGAAATGTAGCACCATATTATTTATTCTAATGCTCGTTGTGTTTACACTGTTTTAAACTTTGAGAGGGTTGTAATTCCCCGTAATTTATTTAATGTATTACATTTATATCTTCAATGTTTAATTAATCTATTTATTTTTTATTTATTGACACACATAATTACGATAACAATGGAGAATTCATCGTAATTTGCGTTGTCAGTCGAAAATCTACGGAATATTTTCAACGGAAAATGCCGAACACAGTTCGCGAGGTCAACTGAGTTCGCATACTTTTAAAAATTTGTAAACATTGCGGTAAATGTCTCTTTTCGCATTAAATTACCGCTTTCAATTCACAACTGATGTGGGGTTCAGATCAAATAGCATGTCTTCTGCGGAAAATATCTTTTATTGTCGCAATTGTGATATTTTATTTTATATAATTGTGGTTTTATTTGAGCGGGTCATTAACGCTTAACTCGTGTCATAAGAAGGCTATGCGCGCAATCTCGGACTAAATACTAGCATCTCTCCATCCCAAAATCTTAGCTAGTTTTAGTACGAGAAGACTTGGACTACCTATCTGACAAATCCAACATACGGATTCCGAAAGTTAAGTGTTCATGCTAACCAAAAATGTAGGTCTCATAAATTCCCTCTCCAGGCGACACCTATGTCCATATTTGCCTCGACTAGTAGACGAACAGCATACTGTATAATTCCGCAAACAATATCGTACATGTACTTTCAAATTCAAATGCATTAGGATGAAGCACAATAAATTTAGTGTTCAACGACAAGCGCAAAGCGGGACGTCACTTGCCAAATATGACCGTGACTAATTAACGCCCCTCGGGTGTATACTGTGGTACAGATTTTAGAAAGCTGTGGTTCGCTGGCATTTTATAAATATACTAGCAGGTTAGCCCGCCACTGGCGGCATTCGTCCCATGGCTTTGTTCGAAAAAGCAATTGCAACAGGTTCCGAGACACTTGTGCTGCATTTGCAGCAAATTTCGGCAATAGTCAGAAACATGACAATTTTTTGTTTTTCAATGAGTTAATTATTTTGTTTTTCAATGAGTTAATTGTGCTATTTTAATTTTTTAATTGAATTTTTTGTTTTTCAATTTTACCCGATTTTTTTTTGTTTTTCAAGGAGTTAATTGTGCCTTTTTAATTTTGTTTTTCAATTTTACCCGATTTTTTTTTTTCAATGAACCCGTCCATGACACTTCCCGTATTTAGCAAGTTTGAGCTCAATCGGTTCGAGTCTATAAAGGACACACACATATATATGACACTTTCCGTAGGTAGCAAGTTTGAGCTCAATCGGCATTGCCTGGAATTTCCCAGTAAATATTTAGCAAGTTTGAGCTCAATCGGTTCGAGTCTATAAAGGACACACTCATATATATTTGCCGACATTGCCGTGGGGATGCCCGTTCCTACACGCGTTTTCGATTTTATGAAGTACCCACATATATACACACATATTAATAGTAGATTGGCAGATTCCAGTAGCTTTATAACGGTATATCTGGAGAGAAATCTGATGCTATATTCGTGATTATCTGGGATGATTTCGGTATATACCTCTGCATAATTCTGCAGATGCTAATAACGTTGCTCCCCGTAGGTAGCAATATCGTTGTTGTTGATATTTACGGCTTGGGGTCTATTTTCTTATTTAGCAAGTTTGAGCTCAATCGGTTCGAGTCTATAAAGGACACACTCATATATATGACACTTCCCGTGGGTAGCAAGTTTGAGCTCAATCGGCATTCCCTGGAATTTCCCGTAGATTGGCAGATTCCAGTAGCTTTTTATAACGGTATATCTGGGGAGAAATCTGATGCTATATTCGTGATTATCTGGGATGATTTCGGTATATAACTATATACTGTAAAAACAAAGCGCGCCATCCGTGCTCGCAGGGTTGGTCAGAAACAAATGTTTTTTAAATTTAATGTATATTCCGTATATCTCTCTGCAGATGCAAATAGCGTTGAATGGCAAACAGACGCTCTTTATAGAGATGCGTCAAAAACAAACGCTCATTAAATAATCACTTGATTAACCCACGCCGTGCCTTTGCGGTGATTTGAGATTGGAGAACGGGTGCTCTGAGCTTTTCTAAACTGCGACCACGGTCGTGTCGGTAGAATTTGACACTTACATAGGAAGTTTGAGCTCAATCTGTACACGCGTTTTGGATTCTATGAAGTACACACATATATACGAAGTCTCAAAATATATAGTATAGATAATGGGTTTTTTTCCGGTTGTGACAATTCGCAGTAGGTCGCTATTTGCGGACGTCTATTTGCGGAGGTCCCCGAATTCGCGGAGTTCCACTAAAATTGTCGAAATGTGTTCATTTTAAGTAGGGAACGGGTGCGTATATGTCAATTGATACGAATTTAAAACAAATAACGACACGATCATCATAATAGTGGTTTGTTCTATCGATCATATCATCATAATCATCATCATCATCATCATCATCATACGGAAGAAGTCTTACGACTTTTCGTCCCAATAACATTATCTGCAATGCTTGTTTATAAATATATGTATCGTCATTCGATATTTACTTGTGAGTCACTTGAACATATTACTTGTCGTCGAACTCGTATTTTATATAATAGAAGAATGAGTCTATATATGTATATTTTGAATTGATCGAGTATTGAAGCCTCAACAGCGAAGTCTGGCAGAGAGTTCCAGTTATTTACCACCCTCTGTGTGATGAAATATTTTCATATGGCCTTGTTAACAATGGGCATCTGTAGCTTTTTATTATGTCCTCTTGTTCTTCCTGATGAATGTCTTTCTAATAGGTCACAGGCATTGATATTGTAATGACCATTCAACAGTGTATATACATCGATTAGATGTTCTCTAAATATTCGATATTTTAAAGACATCAGATTGAGTCTTATCATTCGGTATCGGTAGCATAGAGTTTTGATTTGACGAACTAGTTTCGTTGCTTTTCTTTGTATTTCTCTAACACAATGCTTTGATATTTGTGATGTGGGCTCCACGCAGAGTTACAGTATCCGATGATAGGTCTGGCCATGCTTATGTAGAGCGATTAGAAAGTGTCGGTGTCCAAGTTCGTGAAAGTTCTGTTGACTATGCCGATGATTTGAGAAGCTTTATTGTTTTAGGATATTGCAGGAAGGCTAATCTGGCCATGTCAAATTGAGCTATAGCGATGGGTTTCTCGCAGGACAACACATTTCTGGTTTTCGTGGGGTGTGTATTCGCTGGATGTCTTATAGTTGCAGTATGTAACTATTATGACCGCGTTAATTGCTTTCGATGTTTAGGTATGAACAATGGCTGGGCCATGCACTCTTGGCGGGAACACAATGCCTCCGATTTGTTATCCGCATTTAGAAGCTTTCTGGTGTGGTGAATGAGAAACCTGCAGTAATAAGCCGTAGTTTTTGTAATAATTTGAAGGATTAGTTGTTTTAACGGAATTCTGAGGCGGTGCATTCATGTAACCAATATATTTTATATTATCATTTATATTTATGGCTATAATATGATCTTGAGGGCGTTACCATTTCTGATTATGGTTTTCTTGTTATGTATGTAGTGCCCGGTGCAGCTAGTGTCGACCGTCTCACCGATAAACTCTACACGAAACTCTCAGCCAATCAAAACGCGTTAGATACAATATACACGCGTAGTCAACGACAAGACATGCTCTATTTTTATATTTCACAGAACAATTCGAACTCGCATGTAGCATGCACAATTGTACATTATACATAACTATACCACCAACACAAACTATTTAAAGTCCCTTCATGAAAAGTACACATGTAAATATAAATCAAGTACAACTCGTTTACTGAGAAAAAAAAATATGATTATCCACTTACCGATAAACACTTTAAATGCACGAAAACCCGAAACTGAACAGCAAGGTGAATCCAATAGAATGTTCGCACTTCGCAAGTTGACGTCTTTTCTGTGAAAAGGGTGTTCACAGTAATATTTCAATTTCATTTGGACATGCCTTAATATATTGATGGATTAATTTCCGTATATATTTTCTTGAGATTGTTGTCGCTGTTAATTGGTTTGTGCATGCACGTTTGGTATATATACATGTATAGTAGTGCGCTAAATGTAGTACGGTGCTATATACAAGTACAGTGAGTAGTGTGCTAAATTTAGCACAACATTATACCATATAGGACACGCGGCTCTCGACCTATCAGAAGTCACAATTTCTGGGTGAGGTGAAAAATATATACATGATGCGCCACATATATACAATTGAAACTCATTTACCGAAGTTCTGAGCGCCGATTTTCTTGGCTACTTCAAATCCCTTTTTTACCTGTGCGGCAGAGTGTGCGAACACGTGTGCATCTGGATTTGTGCTTGCGCCATTCATGTACCTACAATTTACATTCAAGATAAATAATCCATTCATGACTGAAGCTGCGCTGGTGCAGCATTAAATACAATGTGTCAATGCATTCTCTTATATATGCGAGTCTCCCATGCATATATAAGAGAATGCACTGGCTTACAAGGTGAAAGTAAATAGTGTTCGGTCAATGCATTCTCATATATATGCGAGGCTCCATATGGGAGACTCGCATATATTAGAGAACGCATTGGCACAGGGTTTTCACAAAAATTCAGGAAGCTCTAGTCATGGAAGTGTTAAACTGCCATGCAAGTTTATCGACAAGTACGCTCACATATAATGTCCATAGTCGAAGTCATTGAATTAAGCAGGAATTATTTTCTCCATGCGATGTAATTCGCACAATAAGGTTAGTAACTCGGGTAGTTTGGAAACCACGGGTGGTAATTTTAATATACATGTAGTGAAGAACAAGGGAGATAACCTTATGTGGTATATATAAGGGATGAAATGACGTGGCACTTCCTCTTTGCCAGTCTTTGGGTCAGACCACGGGCGGTGTGGCAGCCATTTTGACAATTTAACTGAATGTATAGATTAAGATTTATGACCATTTTGAAAATTGCATATTCAATGTATTGTCTGCACTATGTTTTATGTTACAGATGCTCGTTGTCCATAAAATTTAGTGGTGGAAATAAAATATTGTGCTGGAAATTTCGCCTCGTCGGACGAGAGGGTGTGATATTCAGAGAAGGTCGAGATTATTTATCCTGATGTTTGAGTTAAGTTCTGACATAATATCGCCTTTGCTGCAGGCAAACTCGTTGATTGAAAGTTGTTGTCATATATATATCTACATTATAGTCGACGCACGCGTCACCCCACCCATTAGAGGTTGAAATGGTCCAGAAGCAAAGGGCCAATTTTAGGGGTAGGTAACAATTCTCTGTTAAAGTTTTTTTTTATCAGCGGATTGTGATTCTGGATGGTATGTGCTTCAATTTCTTGGTGGCTATGGAGTTCACACCCTTGTTCATTTCCTACAATCCAAGATGGCGTCCAACATGGCCGACGTGTTACAAAATAAGAACTAAGTCAGTTTAATCCGTTTTGTTGGAGACACTATCTTATAAAATGTATTCAAATGTATATATTATTTGGGATGCTATTACACCGAACTACATTTGACAGGAAAAAAATGGTACTCCTATAGCAAGATGGCTGCAAGATGACACAACTTCATTGATATCTTCTATTCTACTGTTTGGAACTGGTGGTAAATTGTGGTTTGTTTTCCTATTATTCATGTCCTACGATTATTTTGGCAGTAAAACTTGTTGTTAAATTGTTTTCAGCTACTTCCAATCCCTAAACATAATTATTATAAAGAACTGAGTTTGATATTTTACCGAAAACTCATTTTCGGTTTGTAGCCATATTTAAATGTGAAATAAAGAGATCTGAAGGAGTTAATCCAGTGGAAGTAATATCAATAAAAAATGCAATATCATTATAGCCCGATATGGTTACTATGGTTTCTGATGGCAATCAAAATGGCGGCAAATAAAAAAACATTATATTTCGTCTTTATTCGTTTAGAAGTTGTGGTTGGTGCATGGTGTTGGCTAATCTCAGTCCATTTCAATCCTTAAACAAATTGATTTTGGTATAACATCGTGTTTTTATCCATATTGCATTGCAGAACCAGAACTGAGGGAGTTAAGCACAAGCTATTATGAACGGTCAATATAATCAATCATGATAGTCCAGATGGTGGCTCATGTATAGAAAGTGTTGGATTGGTGGCACACAATTGAAAATTTTTTGGTAACAGCTAAAGTGTCGTTCAAAATGGCTGCCAGAATAAATATTTAGCCTTATACGACTGAGACATCGATTATTTGTATAAGCAGTGGGGCAAATATTGACACGTCGTCATAAGCAATGCAGTTCGCGCCTCAATACAGGAATTAAATCATCAAATAGCCCAAATATTACGGAAATAAAAAAAATATTGTGGTCCAAGTTCAAAATAATATTGCTGCGGGAATGATGTAGTGATGAGATCTATCGACTGAAGCAATCAATCAAATTATCAACAGTCAATTAACTTTTTCTTGTAACATTCTTGTTTATGCTAAATATTTCGTACTGAGTAATGCTAGGTGGCTGATACTTGCTCACAGTTGAGCACTTCCAGAACATTGAGATAGCACCCAGCATGATCACCCCATCATAAGTAACTACCAGACTATTGAAGTAGGCATCTTCACATAGAATAAAAAAAATAAGTCAGAGAAATACATTCGCTCCTAACCTCGAATATTCATATCGGTCATTGTTCCATCACCACTTATCGTTGAGTATTACAATATAATACCAGAGTGAAGATAGTCATTTTGGTGCCCTTGTCATAATTATTATGCCCTGTGTTATGACCACAATGTATTTAGCTCACCCAATTTGGGATGTGCCATGGGCGAACAACTTATTCAGAAAAACTGATATTCAAGCCTAGTCTTGTATAACTTCACGATTGTTCCACTGTGACCCGATTTTCTCCGCAAATATTGCTTACAAGCAACAATTGTCTTGGGTATACATTGAAATTTCTCACTCGCTAGCGATCAGGGGTAATCGCTTATGCGATTTCTATTTCAATGAATAATCCAAAGTATGCACATTTCCGTGACAGATAGCTGGCCTATATTCAGCAAACTGTGTGCCACGCTTCATTCAGCAGGTTGATAATTAACCTGTTGCCAACATTTTGACCATACTCACTTTGGGATCGAGTCATTATATGTAGTATATTCACTGGAAAATTGACGTCTTCCAACTGTCGCTGAAATACCGTTGTATTCAAGATCTTGTTCTACGTGATTTCACAAGTTATTTATATTGGTACATGTGAAACTAGGATTCGTGGCACGCCCGTGCTCACGGAAATTAATTTGTTCTTCGCCCATGAATAGGATGTTGAATAAATGTAAGTTCATGAGTCCATGGTATATGCTGATATATAAATCCACGTAAAGTTCGATGCTGTCATATGGACGTGTGTAAGTTAATTGAATGTTATGATCTTCCTTTGACGATGGTGTGATCAAATTATTTCCCTGATCTATTAGGGCGTGTCAAAATGTTATGTTGTACATCTTTTGGAAGTCTGGAAATATCCATTTCAATTAGTCTGAGACTTACTCATATCATTGCTCACAATACCAATATGACAAAATTTCCGTATACATAGGGTCAATCTTAACCACGTCGGTATCCACCAAACAGATCGTCTCCATACATTGAATCTGGATTCTCCTCATAACGGCACTAATTATACAAAGTTGTTTCTTGAATAAATTAAATATATAACGCTGGAGTCTCTGGTCCTCTACAAATGATATCATACCACATGTGCATGTAATATTCATGTACACAGTGTCTTCTGTTGTGTCCTATTTAAAGTGTTTATTTTTAATGTATCGAATGCATATTAGCCAACTCCTTGCATCTATCAGTCACGATATGTAAGCGAATAGGGACGAAATATATAATTGTATATACATTTGCGGCCATTTTGACTGCCATCATAAACCACAGAGACCATTTCATGCCCTACTGAGATTTCATTGTATAGGCAATACTCCCACTAGCTTAATTCCTTCAGATATGTTAATTTCAATATTGAGTTTTCGGGAAGATTTCATACCACGTTATGTAAGATCGATTTTGTTAGGGATTGGAAGTGGCTGAGACCAAAGGAACAACACGGAGTATTGAGTAAATTATCATACGATATGAATAATAAGAAAACGATGCACAATTTGCAACCAGTTGAAAACAGTAGGAACGGATATAGGAGATGTGAGTGAAAAACATCATATTTGTTCACTTTCCGGTCGCCATTTTGGCAGCCATCTCTCTAATAGAGGGCCAATTTTCCCTACAAACAGTAGTATAATGCAATAGCATCCAAATAATATTTAAATTTGTATACATTTGATGAAATGTTCTCCAACAAAATGATTAAACTGACTTAGTTTATATTCTATAATACGGCGGCCTTGTTGGTTGCCATCTTAGATTATAAGAACTCCACACCCACCTAGAAATTGATGCACATGCCACCCAGAATCACAATCCATAGAGACTTTAAAAGAGAATTTTTACTGAACCCCAATTACTCCCGGACTAATAGCATCGGTGGCCCTGGAAGTGCCTTCGTGGTTCGTCTATCCCATTTGCGTGATATAGTTGCCTTTTCGGCAAATAATGGTGTTCTGGCACGATTCAGAGAGGAATGATCAACAAGTGCGCGGAAATATCGCACCGCCATAATTTAATCCGGCGTGGTGGTCGCTCCAACGTGATCAAACAAAGTTAAACAAATGTAGTAAACAAATAAATGTTTTTTGTATCTATATGTTGTTTGCCAAGTATCTGGGAATAGTATGTCGGGTTTATTGGGTGAACGCATTAAGTGGGCATTATTACGCGCGCCGCGTGTATACTGTCCTAGAGATTCTAGATAGCTGTGGGCGCTGACATTAACATGGGTGTTTTATTTATAGAATGGGAAATTTTAGGATGATTAAAAGTCGAACTACGAGCCGGAGGCCGAGTCCGGTAAAAGGTGAAGTTGGGAATTTCAATTTCGTTTATTGTCGATAATTAACGTTATGTCAATAATGTTGATTTTTGGTTTGTGATAAATTATGTCAATTACAAATAAAAGAAATGAAAAAGATAATTTACAAGTCTTATATTTCAACTTTTATAGATTTTTTTCGTTCTCCAGCCCACTGGGGGTTGTGGTCGGAGACGGCGGAGACGGCCGCCGGTTCGTTAACTAGGTGCTGGTTGTTTATAGATAATGGGTTTTTCCGGTTTAAAATTCGAACTGCGCGACCAGGAGGTCGAGTCCGGTAAAAGGTGTAGTTTGGAATTTCAATTTCGTTTATTGTTCTTTACATTATTATGTCAATAATGTTGATTTTTGGTTTTTAGTTTGTGACAAGCTATATATGTCAATTACAAATAAAAGAAGTGAAAAAGATAATTTGTAAGTATTATATTTCAACTTTTATAGATAGTTTTCGTTCTGAAGCCCACTGATGGTTGTGGTCGGAGACGGCAGAGTCGGCCAGTCGGCCAGTCGGCCGCCGGTTCGTTAATTAAGTGCTGGTTGTTATTGTTATTTTAACGGAATTCTGAGTTGGTCATTCGCGAAAACCATATATTTGATATTCTATAATTACAATCATGGGTATATAATATATGATCTTGAGCGTGTTACCATTTCTGACTATGGTTTTCTCGTATGTCCGAAAACCGCCATACTACTCGTAATACCCACCGTGTATTATCAGTCGTATATTTCTGCATGGATGTCTAATAATGAATGGATTTCTTTGGCCTGGCATGGAACTATACTAACACATTGAGATGCATGAAATTGTCTCTGAAACACATCTATCATTCGGGAATATGGCGAATTGAAGCTTAATTCAGGTGAAGGACTTTACACGAAATGTCAATAAACACTTATAATTAATAAACTAGTGCTTGACCTATATCCACAATTAAGTGCACAAGATCCGGATAGTGAGGGATAAACTTGATGTTGGTGTAAATTACTAAAATTACTCTTAAAGGCACGGGTGGCGTTCGTTGCAGATATATTCATATTTGTTCAAATCGCCACCAACGGAAGGAATATTAAAATATATATAGTTTTTTTCACATGACAAACATGATCAGCGCGTAAATAGTATATCGTCGTCAAGACGTCCGATTGTGTACGTAAACAAGAACCTTCTCGTGTTGCAGAAGTTTTGCTTCTGTTTACATAACACAGCGCAATTATATTGGTTAATTACACACAAATGATATAAACGCTCTTTATTATTTCCATATCAGGGAAACAGTAACAAATAAAGCTCTTTATGTTTACCATATCCGGATCTAAACAAAAGCCAGGTTCTGTAACGTTTTTTTGCTTTTGTTTACATAACAAAGGAAACACATTTGGGACTTACATACTGTTCATGCCATATTTCTGATTGGTATAAGAACAAGGCCTGTCTATATTTTACTATTATTTCTGTTTATGGCGGTTTTTGACGGAGCTGAATATTTTAGCAGCATACCCACCACCAACCCCGCCCGTATCTTTAATTCGTGCATGTACATATATAAAGTACGAGATAACCCAAGTTCTCATCGATCTGATGTGGTATATTCTTACCTCGGGTGAGCAAACAGATTGCAAGTTGCCCACAAATTCTGGATACCTGTTTTAGTTTGTAGTTGTTCGGCTAGTTCAACCATTTCGTCGAGGTTTTTGTTAGTTTCTTCTAGGTTTTTGCCTTCTGGTGCAATGTCTCTGTAAATATATGATAACATTGCACATGTCTTCTGAGATTCTATGAGTAATATTATAAGAGTTCATTCTTCCGAACTCGAAGAAATCCCGGCCCAACTATAATTGTTTTGCGTGCCAGCACTCTCTTAATTGTTGTAGAGTTTCTACATTATTGTTATAGTATAGCTATTATATTGGATGGCAATCTTCCAACATACCCAGGCGGTCATTTGTGATTACTGTGACATTATACGTGGCCATATTATATGGAATTATATATTATGTAGCTAGATTGTCATTACGGTTGGCCTGCTTGTCATTATAGCATACATCGTAAGTATGTTAGTGAAATCAAAATATTTCCAATTGAGCATGGAGTTCTCGTCTCTGTGTCAATCGAGCTCTTGTTTATTGGTGGAAAAGGCAATGCAAACCTGTCGTGGAATGTCCAATACTCGACTCCGAGCTTGGCGAAAAACTCAAAAGCTGCCCTCATTCTTCTCTTGGCGTTGGCTATGGTGTTACTACCATCATCCCACGGGCGATTGAGTGTTGGGAAGCCAAAAGGGTCCGCACCTGTAGATAAATATAGCGCGAAAAGTCGAAAATATCTTGAAAACAAGGCTTTGTTCACTTATAAATCTAGTTACTTTTTTATAATTACGGACCTCTGATATATGCATTTTTGATATATAATCATGCTTGGAGAAAGGCTACCATCTATTTTCATATACGCAAAGCTTCCATTTGACCCAATCCTAAGACATACGAGCAAGATTCTGGGCCTAAAGTCAGTCATATAGAAGAGTACTTTTTTTACTCTAAACATATTTTATTTGTATATCGAATAATACAAAAGGGATTGGGGACAAGTTACAAAACTTACTTTGCCCCTCTCCCTGTTTACAATAATATTATTCATACAAAATGTTGAAGGAGAGATTCAAAATCATATATAGGTTAAACATATTTACATTTACAAATGAGTGGGTTCGGGGTTTGGGGTGGGAGGTGCCAAAACCGATTTGTGACTAATTTGCTTTTTGTGGCTATTATGAAATGCGTTTGATTATCCGACTTCGAATCGTTTAGTCGCTGTTATATATCGATGGACTATTTTGAAGAGAATTTTGTTTCTTCTATTTGAGATATCGGGAATTCCGAGAAGTAAATCATTGATATGTGTAATTTTCAGTCCTTCTTGGTATAATTTTTGACACATTTCCATTCGTTCGGTGTGAATTAGGGGACACGCCCAGAGGTAGTGGTAAGTATCTTCGCATGGATTTCCACAATGGCATTGGGGGCTGTCAGAGATATAAATATATATATATAGAAGAGTAACGGGAGGGGACTCGGTCCAAATCAGCATATCACCCCAACCGATATTCCAAGTTGTGGTGGCTCGAGAAGACTTGCATGGTCTAGCGTACATATACTATCTGTATATACTTGGTGAGAACACTGCTGCCAAAAAATCCGTTCAAAAATGTGATCAAAGACATATTTTTGACATTGTTATTGTTATATAATGTGCATGATGTGGTCCTCTGATAGCATAATTTCCTTCAGGTTGTGTACTCGCGTAAGTAGTTCTCTGTGTAGGTCCATCATCATTTTCCACCCCAGAGATAGGCTATACATGGAAACTTCTTAAATAACGTACATCGTACATTTTTAAACTGACAGTTCCACAACAATATATGATATCTTACCCGTGCCTCTAAATGTGTGCCAGAAACAAACGGAAAATCGCAACCAATCTTTCATTTTCCGTCCATGCACAACCTGTTTAAGATAATAAAATCAATGAGTTAGTTCTGTATTCAAATAAAGCGCTGACATGCATTTGCATATAACCACCCAAAACTATAACATGGGTGCAAACTGAGGAAATAACTACCCGAGAAGTAAAATAAAAAGCAGGAATACAATTTGTTTGTAGTAATGAGCCAATGATGATAGGCTACTATGTTAATAAACCGATGGCTAGTCTCTAATAAAGAGACGTCACATGATTTTGATATATAATTAGTTTATATCCCCTTTACCAGCTAGTATAACTATATTTCAGATAGTGCAGTGTTGTAAATACAAATTATGATAAGTACACTCTTTCTAATTTTATGAAATGATAAACTGAGATTCACGCAAGATTGTAACACAAAGGCTCGTATTCAACAACTGGGATTATTTGATAATCCGGGTAGTATTTTTGGTAGCGACTTATTCGCTATCGTTACCGCCTCACGACTAGAACGCGAACATTCATCGGATACAATTTGTGTGTTTCTGACTGTCATAAGTAAAATTCTGGAAGACATTATCCACCAGAGAATCAACAAGGTCCTTAGTCCAACTCAAAAAACGAAAGTCAGGATTCACTGTGAACATATCACTATCACACGCGTTGTTGATTGTATCCGAGATAATAAATGAAGCTAATGAAGAAAATAAACCAGTATCCTTAGTTACGTTAGATGTGGCTATAAGGCATTCGGCAAAGTGGACCACCATCAACTAATGCGGAAATTATACATTGACGAACTTAGAGATGGACGCTTATACTGAGTTTACAAACAGATGCTTACAGCAGATTGAAATGAGGTGGAGAGCTGGATGAAGCGTTCAAAACACAGCAGGGCATTCTACAGGGTGCCATATCAAGTTACCGTCATCAATATACAGAAGATACAACATAAATATCCCACAAGTGGGGTGAAGGAGAAGATCGTTCGATCTTTTCGACCAACTACTGAATTCATCAATTCATCCTCCAAGTTCTGGAGAAGAAGCTGCCAACTTTCGGTGCTACTCCTGCACTTTTCTCTCAATCTCTCGTTCTGTTACACTGGGGGTTCGTCCGGGATCTGAACCTGGATCTCTCGCATCCCAAAGTGACAACGATACCCGTAGACGAGCCCCAATAGTATAACAGCACGAGAGAAATGCGGGAGTCGTACCGAAAGTTGGTAGCACCGGAATCCCAAGCCTGGCAGATCACCCTTCCAAAGGACTAGCCGAGCTCGACTTTGCTTAAAGGGGTACTGTACCCAAGATGTTGTTGTTGGTTTCTATAATCCCCGAGTCGGAGAATAAGGTAACAACTTTTCCATTTTTTGAAAGTCTGTTGAGTACGAAGTATTGTTACGGATGGCAAATTTATCGGAATGCAAAAATACAAATTGTCGTTGTCGAGTAATTTTTGTACAGTTTTCAACCAAATGAATCAAATAAACATTATATTATATGCTTAGCAGTCCCATATACTCATTTAAGTTAGTGTATGGTCACTAGTCAATGAGTGGCTTGGGTTTTCTCCCCGTATAAGCATAATGTTTCAAACGATCGTGTGTGCAATTGTTTTATTAATCCAGTATCCCTCAATTATAATTTGATTACGTTTTGTACACGGAAATTCCAATTTTAAGAGACGCCATTTTATGGCTGGAGCCATAAAATCAATTTATATTAAATTATTAACTTTTAAATTATTAAATTTTAAGATAGCCCATTAACCTGAGCGTTTACAGAATACATCTTCGACTCAAATTACTTATATTTCTATATAGTATCGATAATAGATCGTTGTTATCACCGGGAATTTATTGAAAATGGCGTACAGTACCCCTTTAACTTCGGTCATCACACAAAGCGTCTAATGGCTGTGACCAAGAGATCTAGCAGAGAATTAATCTGCCTTCTCTATATAGTTACACAGCGACCGCTACACATAAATATAACCTGTTTTCATGCATGGAACACTTTGTGCAAGATGGTGTCTTCATAACAAAACGTTCTTGGAGAAATGACGTGAACGCGGAAATACACACAGAAGAGGAAGGCGACTGGCGACCTTCTATAGTGAATCAGACAGTGACTTAGCAGTTTGGTTTAACTCAAACATACTTTCTGTGGCGATCATGTAGCCACTATATCTACAGCACAAATTCACATTTCTTATGATCGCAAGATCGCATACCGCCTAGTATATGAGGATAACTGCCACAGTATGATATGCAATAGAGATTACCATTGCAGTATGGAACATATTATAATTGATTGGTCATACATACATACATACATGTATCTAACTTCAGGAACGAGATCTGGTACGATGTCCTTAACACATTAAAGATAGAATCATTTATTTTTCTCAATTCCTTGACTAACTCGCAGCAACTGGCATTTTCTTGTGGAAACATACCGGTCGAATTTACAGAAATTGGAAACTGTTCCAGTCATTTAGCTGTACGATTTTTCGCCAAGTCTAGCCTTAGTTTGTGGTACTATTATACCGAATTGAATAACTTGAATGCCCAATAGCCGGTTGCAATCTCGAAAGCACTGCACTAGCCACCGCAACAGTAATTAATTGGTAACCAAAACACACCACTGATTGTATTTTTTTCTCGGGTTCATTGGGTGTTATAAATATATTATAAGCATGGCGTCTGTTATATAAGAGAAATAAACACCACGCGCGCCCGAAGGGCGCTTGCGATCTTTATTTTGGTTCTAAAACGGACGCTCTTCTTATAACGTACATCTCTTTGTAAACTTGTATATATGTTGTAGAACTCTTCATTAATTGAGGACAATAAAAGTAAATATATAAATGGTGCTATAATCATCAATATAATAATTTATTCTTACTTCAGATGGGTTATAGTGCTTGTACGCCAGAGTCTCTTCTGGCGCTCCATTCGGATCGTACTGGATTCCCTCGATCCCTGAAGCATTCAAATAATACTATATAAGTGTTTTGTTGACATGAGAAACATTTGCAGTGACTGTATACATGTTCTATTTTTGTGATATATCAAAGGCATTCGAGAGAGTTTGGCACAGGGGACTGATACATAAACTTTCAAGTTATGGAGTTCGTAGTAAACCTTTTAAATGGCTAGGAGACTATTTAAATAATCGACAGCAGCACGTATTAGTCAACAACAGCTTTTCTAACTATGAGGTCACCCCAGCGGGCGTGCCTCGAGGCTTTATCCTAGGCCCTTTTCTATTTTTTGGTTTACATACATGATTTAGCAGAAAACATCCGTTCTGTTACGATAAAGTACGCTGACGATACTTGCATTACCAACGAGCACCATGACCTAAATGAATTGGCGCAAGCCATGAACAAGGAACTTGAAAACATGGCAAGATGGTCAAACGATTGGCTAGTCAGTTTTAATCCCTCAAAAACGATGGGCATGTCGTACTCAATGACTGTATGGCACATCCGGCGATACTCCTAATTTAACCTTTAATAATGCTACTATATCCTTTGTTGAGACACATAAACACCTCGGCCTTGAACTCCAATCAAATATGTCATGGAACAATAATATCAATGTAACTATTAAAAGAATAGCCTCGCGTTTATCACAACTAAGAAGATTTAAATACCAGCTCGATAGGAAGACCCTAGCAAACATATATAAAACGTACATATTACACTATACGATTATGCTGATGTAGTATGGGCAAGTGCACCTAACTGTCAAATGGATAAACTTGAACGGTTATACATTGATACAGCCAGAATAGTCAGTGAATTCACACGATCAGTCTCTGATATAAATACAATGGTACCCACTGAGGAGAAGGCGCGAATTACACAAATTACAAAATATGTACAATATTATCAATCGGAATTCCCCTATTTATCTTACAAATATATTACCACCCAGAGTAGCTGACATATCAGAGTATGAATTCAGATATCCCGAAAAAAATTACACATATTTCAGTAACACTGAGAATTACAAAAAGTCATTTTTCCCTTCAACCATAACAGCGTGGAATGACATGCCGTCCGTAATAACGGAGGCCCCCACAATTTCAGATTTCAAAACTTATCTTAGAATAATTGACCCCGTCACTAGACCCCCGAGGTATTTCTACTACGGAATTATTGCGGTGATCTGAAGTCTGATAAATTCCAAAACTACATATCTGACAGTCCGCGTTGCGCATGCGGCAATCAATGCGAAGATGGGTGATTCTCCCGTAAACGAGCAAACCCATGTCCTGCGTTATTAGTTCATCCTATGAAAAACAATGGCCACCATACATAAAAGTGATGGTAATGATCTTGTAGCTCACGATACAGGCATTTATTAGATACATTTCGGGTTTAGTATGGACGTGTGACAACATATATGCCATGTGTATATTACAGGCTACGTACCCCGAAACAGCATGTCCCAAATCAAAGGCATTCAACTTCCCTGATTGTTCCCATTCGCCACCGAACGATTTATCTTTAAACCAATTAATATTCTTGTGCGGAATTTTGCACTGAACGCCATGCAATTCGTATAATTTTATGAAATAAAATATTTAGTTAGTGGAAAGCATGTGAAGTCTTCCAAAAGCATGTCCCGTTATATAGAATCATTACCCAAACGCACGATAAAGACGGCGGATATTTTCACCAGAAACATAGCTTGTTCATATCTATGGTTGCATCGTGGAGTAAATATCCTTTAATGTCTAGAAAAAATAAACCAAGGTTATGTTTCCTTGAATAATTTTTCAAAATCAACCTTTGAAACTAGAAATCGCTAGCGTATATTTATTCAGCGTCATTACACAAACGCAGATAATTTGAATGTTACATGCTGTTAGCGAACGATTAAAAGTTTATTTCGAAAGCTCGCAGCGGTTGTTTGTTCATAAACTAGTTCATTTTCATAGGTGATGGATATTCAAAATATAAGAGCACGCTGAAACGAAAATCGTCATTACCCAAACGCGTCATTACCCAAACACTCCTTCTGTTTGGGTAATGACTCAATTTTAATTTTGAAATATCCAGAGACGCAAACACGATCTAACAAATAAAACATGTTAAGGGATGATCTGGGTGTAAATAAAAAGAACAAATATGACATATGGATTAGTTTTAGTGCGTTTATATAAAATCGGGGGGGGGGGGGGGGGGTGAGTGAATGAGTGGTGGTGGGGGGGGGGGGGGGGGTGATCAACGGAATCTAACGAATTCTCTAAATGGATTGACGTTTACATCAAACAGTCTCAGTGAGAAGCAGATGACAGTTTGAAAAGTCAATTATTTCCGTACTTGTCAACAACCGTTCTGCCTGCGGGGCGATTTCCGGCTCGTGTGTTATAGCAACGGCGTCAAAATACACATTTTGGACCATCAGAATATCACACTGACAATTATATCTGACTGAGCGCACCGAGAAACCCCTAAATACCAAATTTCAGTTCAATATCTTGAAACATGTAAGAGAAATCCATCGACAATGTTTTCTACTCTAAATTATCATTGCAATTTGGCGAACCCCTTGGGGAACAGACTTTGATTGACGTATGTTCACGTTGTCTACATCAGAGTTCCTCGATCGTTTGGAGTCAAACCAAGTGTACGAGGGACCAGGGCATGCCCGACTTGATAGGAATCGCCTTTTATGCGATCAAAATCTGTTTCCAATTATCATATATGAACGCTGTATTCGTTGACCTTTAGAGAGTTTGAACTCTAAGTCACGCCCACAAAGCACATCAATTTCCACCACGTATATTCAAATGGCTGTATCTCATAGACGTTTCAACGCGCGGAGCTACGCAATACGTCGTTTGGGCGGACACATCATCGGCTACTCAAACAATATATACTCATAACGATAATTCAACTATTAAAGGGCACATGTCAACAAGTTTTGGAGAAAGGGCGAATTTGACAATGACGTTGCCCTGATTCAACCCCAAAAAACGTCATTGGCACATGCTGTAATGAACGACCTTGATTGACCTTGACCTGGCCCTATAATTTTTCCAAATGTCATTTGCGTGGTCACCAATATCTGTGCTATATACTCACATAAAATTCATCGGCATGTGACAAACTTTTTTTTCCCAGAATGTTCTGGACGAAATTGTTCATTTAATGGAGAATCACCCACACGCAAATATTGCGTACGCAATTATGCAAGTACGCACATGTACGCAAGTATTGCGTACGCAAATACGCGCATACGCAAATATTGCGTACGCAATTATGCAAGTACGCACATGTACGCAAGTATTGCGTACGCAAATACGCGCATGTACGCAAATATTGCGTCCGCAATTATGCAAGTACGCACATGTACGCAAGTATTGCGTACGCAAATACGCGCATACGCAAATATTGCGTACGCAATTATGCAAGTACGCACATGTACGCAAGTATTGCGTACGCAAATACGCGCATGGGTGATTCTCCCGTAAACGAGCAAACCCATGTCCTGCGTTATTAGTTCATCCTATGAAAAACAATGGCCACCATACATAAAAGTGATGGTAATGATCTTGTAGCTCACGATACAGGCATTTATTAGATACATTTCGGGTTTAGTATGGACGTGTGACAACATATATGCCATGTGTATATTACAGGCTACGTACCCCGAAACAGCATGTCCCAAATCAAAGGCATTCAACTTCCCTGATTGTTCCCATTCGCCACCGAACGATTTATCTTTAAACCAATTAATATTCTTGTGCGGAATTTTGCACTGAACGCCATGCAATTCGTATAATTTTATGAAATAAAATATTTAGTTAGTGGAAAGCATGTGAAGTCTTCCAAAAGCATGTCCCGTTATATAGAATCATTACCCAAACGCACGATAAAGACGGCGGATATTTTCACCAGAAACATAGCTTGTTCATATCTATGGTTGCATCGTGGAGTAAATATCCTTTAATGTCTAGAAAAAATAAACCAAGGTTATGTTTCCTTGAATAATTTTTCAAAATCAACCTTTGAAACTAGAAATCGCTAGCGTATATTTATTCAGCGTCATTACACAAACGCAGATAATTTGAATGTTACATGCTGTTAGCGAACGATTAAAAGTTTATTTCGAAAGCTCGCAGCGGTTGTTTGTTCATAAACTAGTTCATTTTCATAGGTGATGGATATTCAAAATATAAGAGCACGCTGAAACGAAAATCGTCATTACCCAAACGCGTCATTACCCAAACACTCCTTCTGTTTGGGTAATGACTCAATTTTAATTTTGAAATATCCAGAGACGCAAACACGATCTAACAAATAAAACATGTTAAGGGATGATCTGGGTGTAAATAAAAAGAACAAATATGACATATGGATTAGTTTTAGTGCGTTTATATAAAATCGGGGGGGGGGGGGGGTGAGTGAATGAGTGGTGGTGGGGGGGGGGGGTGATCAACGGAATCTAACGAATTCTCTAAATGGATTGACGTTTACATCAAACAGTCTCAGTGAGAAGCAGATGACAGTTTGAAAAGTCAATTATTTCCGTACTTGTCAACAACCGTTCTGCCTGCGGGGCGATTTCCGGCTCGTGTGTTATAGCAACGGCGTCAAAATACACATTTTGGACCATCAGAATATCACACTGACAATTATATCTGACTGAGCGCACCGAGAAACCCCTAAATACCAAATTTCAGTTCAATATCTTGAAACATGTAAGAGAAATCCATCGACAATGTTTTCTACTCTAAATTATCATTGCAATTTGGCGAACCCCTTGGGGAACAGACTTTGATTGACGTATGTTCACGTTGTCTACATCAGAGTTCCTCGATCGTTTGGAGTCAAACCAAGTGTACGAGGGACCAGGGCATGCCCGACTTGATAGGAATCGCCTTTTATGCGATCAAAATCTGTTTCCAATTATCATATATGAACGCTGTATTCGTTGACCTTTAGAGAGTTTGAACTCTAAGTCACGCCCACAAAGCACATCAATTTCCACCACGTATATTCAAATGGCTGTATCTCATAGACGTTTCAACGCGCGGAGCTACGCAATACGTCGTTTGGGCGGACACATCATCGGCTACTCAAACAATATATACTCATAACGATAATTCAACTATTAAAGGGCACATGTCAACAAGTTTTGGAGAAAGGGCGAATTTGACAATGACGTTGCCCTGATTCAACCCCAAAAAACGTCATTGGCACATGCTGTAATGAACGACCTTGATTGACCTTGACCTGGCCCTATAATTTTTCCAAATGTCATTTGCGTGGTCACCAATATCTGTGCTATATACTCACATAAAATTCATCGGCATGTGACAAACTTTTTTTTCCCAGAATGTTCTGGACGAAATTGTTCATTTAATGGAGAATCACCCACACGCAAATATTGCGTACGCAATTATGCAAGTACGCACATGTACGCAAGTATTGCGTACGCAAATACGCGCATACGCAAATATTGCGTACGCAATTATGCAAGTACGCACATGTACGCAAGTATTGCGTACGCAAATACGCGCATGTACGCAAATATTGCGTCCGCAATTATGCAAGTACGCACATGTACGCAAGTATTGCGTACGCAAATACGCGCATACGCAAATATTGCGTACGCAATTATGCAAGTACGCACATGTACGCAAGTATTGCGTACGCAAATACGCGCATGGGTGATTCTCCCGTAAACGAGCAAACCCATGTCCTGCGTTATTAGTTCATCCTATGAAAAACAATGGCCACCATACATAAAAGTGATGGTAATGATCTTGTAGCTCACGATACAGGCATTTATTAGATACATTTCGGGTTTAGTATGGACGTGTGACAACATATATGCCATGTGTATATTACAGGCTACGTACCCCGAAACAGCATGTCCCAAATCAAAGGCATTCAACTTCCCTGATTGTTCCCATTCGCCACCGAACGATTTATCTTTAAACCAATTAATATTCTTGTGCGGAATTTTGCACTGAACGCCATGCAATTCGTATAATTTTATGAAATAAAATATTTAGTTAGTGGAAAGCATGTGAAGTCTTCCAAAAGCATGTCCCGTTATATAGAATCATTACCCAAACGCACGATAAAGACGGCGGATATTTTCACCAGAAACATAGCTTGTTCATATCTATGGTTGCATCGTGGAGTAAATATCCTTTAATGTCTAGAAAAAATAAACCAAGGTTATGTTTCCTTGAATAATTTTTCAAAATCAACCTTTGAAACTAGAAATCGCTAGCGTATATTTATTCAGCGTCATTACACAAACGCAGATAATTTGAATGTTACATGCTGTTAGCGAACGATTAAAAGTTTATTTCGAAAGCTCGCAGCGGTTGTTTGTTCATAAACTAGTTCATTTTCATAGGTGATGGATATTCAAAATATAAGAGCACGCTGAAACGAAAATCGTCATTACCCAAACGCGTCATTACCCAAACACTCCTTCTGTTTGGGTAATGACTCAATTTTAATTTTGAAATATCCAGAGACGCAAACACGATCTAACAAATAAAACATGTTAAGGGATGATCTGGGTGTAAATAAAAAGAACAAATATGACATATGGATTAGTTTTAGTGCGTTTATATAAAATCGGGGGGGGGGGGGGGTGAGTGAATGAGTGGTGGTGGGGGGGGGGGGTGATCAACGGAATCTAACGAATTCTCTAAATGGATTGACGTTTACATCAAACAGTCTCAGTGAGAAGCAGATGACAGTTTGAAAAGTCAATTATTTCCGTACTTGTCAACAACCGTTCTGCCTGCGGGGCGATTTCCGGCTCGTGTGTTATAGCAACGGCGTCAAAATACACATTTTGGACCATCAGAATATCACACTGACAATTATATCTGACTGAGCGCACCGAGAAACCCCTAAATACCAAATTTCAGTTCAATATCTTGAAACATGTAAGAGAAATCCATCGACAATGTTTTCTACTCTAAATTATCATTGCAATTTGGCGAACCCCTTGGGGAACAGACTTTGATTGACGTATGTTCACGTTGTCTACATCAGAGTTCCTCGATCGTTTGGAGTCAAACCAAGTGTACGAGGGACCAGGGCATGCCCGACTTGATAGGAATCGCCTTTTATGCGATCAAAATCTGTTTCCAATTATCATATATGAACGCTGTATTCGTTGACCTTTAGAGAGTTTGAACTCTAAGTCACGCCCACAAAGCACATCAATTTCCACCACGTATATTCAAATGGCTGTATCTCATAGACGTTTCAACGCGCGGAGCTACGCAATACGTCGTTTGGGCGGACACATCATCGGCTACTCAAACAATATATACTCATAACGATAATTCAACTATTAAAGGGCACATGTCAACAAGTTTTGGAGAAAGGGCGAATTTGACAATGACGTTGCCCTGATTCAACCCCAAAAAACGTCATTGGCACATGCTGTAATGAACGACCTTGATTGACCTTGACCTGGCCCTATAATTTTTCCAAATGTCATTTGCGTGGTCACCAATATCTGTGCTATATACTCACATAAAATTCATCGGCATGTGACAAACTTTTTTTTCCCAGAATGTTCTGGACGAAATTGTTCATTTAATGGAGAATCACCCACACGCAAATATTGCGTACGCAATTATGCAAGTACGCACATGTACGCAAGTATTGCGTACGCAAATACGCGCATACGCAAATATTGCGTACGCAATTATGCAAGTACGCACATGTACGCAAGTATTGCGTACGCAAATACGCGCATGTACGCAAATATTGCGTCCGCAATTATGCAAGTACGCACATGTACGCAAGTATTGCGTACGCAAATACGCGCATACGCAAATATTGCGTACGCAATTATGCAAGTACGCACATGTACGCAAGTATTGCGTACGCAAATACGCGCATGGGTGATTCTCCCGTAAACGAGCAAACCCATGTCCTGCGTTATTAGTTCATCCTATGAAAAACAATGGCCACCATACATAAAAGTGATGGTAATGATCTTGTAGCTCACGATACAGGCATTTATTAGATACATTTCGGGTTTAGTATGGACGTGTGACAACATATATGCCATGTGTATATTACAGGCTACGTACCCCGAAACAGCATGTCCCAAATCAAAGGCATTCAACTTCCCTGATTGTTCCCATTCGCCACCGAACGATTTATCTTTAAACCAATTAATATTCTTGTGCGGAATTTTGCACTGAACGCCATGCAATTCGTATAATTTTATGAAATAAAATATTTAGTTAGTGGAAAGCATGTGAAGTCTTCCAAAAGCATGTCCCGTTATATAGAATCATTACCCAAACGCACGATAAAGACGGCGGATATTTTCACCAGAAACATAGCTTGTTCATATCTATGGTTGCATCGTGGAGTAAATATCCTTTAATGTCTAGAAAAAATAAACCAAGGTTATGTTTCCTTGAATAATTTTTCAAAATCAACCTTTGAAACTAGAAATCGCTAGCGTATATTTATTCAGCGTCATTACACAAACGCAGATAATTTGAATGTTACATGCTGTTAGCGAACGATTAAAAGTTTATTTCGAAAGCTCGCAGCGGTTGTTTGTTCATAAACTAGTTCATTTTCATAGGTGATGGATATTCAAAATATAAGAGCACGCTGAAACGAAAATCGTCATTACCCAAACGCGTCATTACCCAAACACTCCTTCTGTTTGGGTAATGACTCAATTTTAATTTTGAAATATCCAGAGACGCAAACACGATCTAACAAATAAAACATGTTAAGGGATGATCTGGGTGTAAATAAAAAGAACAAATATGACATATGGATTAGTTTTAGTGCGTTTATATAAAATCGGGGGGGGGGGGGGGGGTGAGTGAATGAGTGGTGGTGGGGGGGGGGGGTGATCAACGGAATCTAACGAATTCTCTAAATGGATTGACGTTTACATCAAACAGTCTCAGTGAGAAGCAGATGACAGTTTGAAAAGTCAATTATTTCCGTACTTGTCAACAACCGTTCTGCCTGCGGGGCGATTTCCGGCTCGTGTGTTATAGCAACGGCGTCAAAATACACATTTTGGACCATCAGAATATCACACTGACAATTATATCTGACTGAGCGCACCGAGAAACCCCTAAATACCAAATTTCAGTTCAATATCTTGAAACATGTAAGAGAAATCCATCGACAATGTTTTCTACTCTAAATTATCATTGCAATTTGGCGAACCCCTTGGGGAACAGACTTTGATTGACGTATGTTCACGTTGTCTACATCAGAGTTCCTCGATCGTTTGGAGTCAAACCAAGTGTACGAGGGACCAGGGCATGCCCGACTTGATAGGAATCGCCTTTTATGCGATCAAAATCTGTTTCCAATTATCATATATGAACGCTGTATTCGTTGACCTTTAGAGAGTTTGAACTCTAAGTCACGCCCACAAAGCACATCAATTTCCACCACGTATATTCAAATGGCTGTATCTCATAGACGTTTCAACGCGCGGAGCTACGCAATACGTCGTTTGGGCGGACACATCATCGGCTACTCAAACAATATATACTCATAACGATAATTCAACTATTAAAGGGCACATGTCAACAAGTTTTGGAGAAAGGGCGAATTTGACAATGACGTTGCCCTGATTCAACCCCAAAAAACGTCATTGGCACATGCTGTAATGAACGACCTTGATTGACCTTGACCTGGCCCTATAATTTTTCCAAATGTCATTTGCGTGGTCACCAATATCTGTGCTATATACTCACATAAAATTCATCGGCATGTGACAAACTTTTTTTTCCCAGAATGTTCTGGACGAAATTGTTCATTTAATGGAGAATCACCCACACGCAAATATTGCGTACGCAATTATGCAAGTACGCACATGTACGCAAGTATTGCGTACGCAAATACGCGCATACGCAAATATTGCGTACGCAATTATGCAAGTACGCACATGTACGCAAGTATTGCGTACGCAAATACGCGCATGTACGCAAATATTGCGTCCGCAATTATGCAAGTACGCACATGTACGCAAGTATTGCGTACGCAAATACGCGCATACGCAAATATTGCGTACGCAATTATGCAAGTACGCACATGTACGCAAGTATTGCGTACGCAAATACGCGCATGGGTGATTCTCCCGTAAACGAGCAAACCCATGTCCTGCGTTATTAGTTCATCCTATGAAAAACAATGGCCACCATACATAAAAGTGATGGTAATGATCTTGTAGCTCACGATACAGGCATTTATTAGATACATTTCGGGTTTAGTATGGACGTGTGACAACATATATGCCATGTGTATATTACAGGCTACGTACCCCGAAACAGCATGTCCCAAATCAAAGGCATTCAACTTCCCTGATTGTTCCCATTCGCCACCGAACGATTTATCTTTAAACCAATTAATATTCTTGTGCGGAATTTTGCACTGAACGCCATGCAATTCGTATAATTTTATGAAATAAAATATTTAGTTAGTGGAAAGCATGTGAAGTCTTCCAAAAGCATGTCCCGTTATATAGAATCATTACCCAAACGCACGATAAAGACGGCGGATATTTTCACCAGAAACATAGCTTGTTCATATCTATGGTTGCATCGTGGAGTAAATATCCTTTAATGTCTAGAAAAAATAAACCAAGGTTATGTTTCCTTGAATAATTTTTCAAAATCAACCTTTGAAACTAGAAATCGCTAGCGTATATTTATTCAGCGTCATTACACAAACGCAGATAATTTGAATGTTACATGCTGTTAGCGAACGATTAAAAGTTTATTTCGAAAGCTCGCAGCGGTTGTTTGTTCATAAACTAGTTCATTTTCATAGGTGATGGATATTCAAAATATAAGAGCACGCTGAAACGAAAATCGTCATTACCCAAACGCGTCATTACCCAAACACTCCTTCTGTTTGGGTAATGACTCAATTTTAATTTTGAAATATCCAGAGACGCAAACACGATCTAACAAATAAAACATGTTAAGGGATGATCTGGGTGTAAATAAAAAGAACAAATATGACATATGGATTAGTTTTAGTGCGTTTATATAAAATCGGGGGGGGGGGGGGGGGGTGAGTGAATGAGTGGTGGTGGGGGGGGGGGGTGATCAACGGAATCTAACGAATTCTCTAAATGGATTGACGTTTACATCAAACAGTCTCAGTGAGAAGCAGATGACAGTTTGAAAAGTCAATTATTTCCGTACTTGTCAACAACCGTTCTGCCTGCGGGGCGATTTCCGGCTCGTGTGTTATAGCAACGGCGTCAAAATACACATTTTGGACCATCAGAATATCACACTGACAATTATATCTGACTGAGCGCACCGAGAAACCCCTAAATACCAAATTTCAGTTCAATATCTTGAAACATGTAAGAGAAATCCATCGACAATGTTTTCTACTCTAAATTATCATTGCAATTTGGCGAACCCCTTGGGGAACAGACTTTGATTGACGTATGTTCACGTTGTCTACATCAGAGTTCCTCGATCGTTTGGAGTCAAACCAAGTGTACGAGGGACCAGGGCATGCCCGACTTGATAGGAATCGCCTTTTATGCGATCAAAATCTGTTTCCAATTATCATATATGAACGCTGTATTCGTTGACCTTTAGAGAGTTTGAACTCTAAGTCACGCCCACAAAGCACATCAATTTCCACCACGTATATTCAAATGGCTGTATCTCATAGACGTTTCAACGCGCGGAGCTACGCAATACGTCGTTTGGGCGGACACATCATCGGCTACTCAAACAATATATACTCATAACGATAATTCAACTATTAAAGGGCACATGTCAACAAGTTTTGGAGAAAGGGCGAATTTGACAATGACGTTGCCCTGATTCAACCCCAAAAAACGTCATTGGCACATGCTGTAATGAACGACCTTGATTGACCTTGACCTGGCCCTATAATTTTTCCAAATGTCATTTGCGTGGTCACCAATATCTGTGCTATATACTCACATAAAATTCATCGGCATGTGACAAACTTTTTTTTCCCAGAATGTTCTGGACGAAATTGTTCATTTAATGGAGAATCACCCACACGCAAATATTGCGTACGCAATTATGCAAGTACGCACATGTACGCAAGTATTGCGTACGCAAATACGCGCATACGCAAATATTGCGTACGCAATTATGCAAGTACGCACATGTACGCAAGTATTGCGTACGCAAATACGCGCATGTACGCAAATATTGCGTCCGCAATTATGCAAGTACGCACATGTACGCAAGTATTGCGTACGCAAATACGCGCATACGCAAATATTGCGTACGCAATTATGCAAGTACGCACATGTACGCAAGTATTGCGTACGCAAATACGCGCATGGGTGATTCTCCCGTAAACGAGCAAACCCATGTCCTGCGTTATTAGTTCATCCTATGAAAAACAATGGCCACCATACATAAAAGTGATGGTAATGATCTTGTAGCTCACGATACAGGCATTTATTAGATACATTTCGGGTTTAGTATGGACGTGTGACAACATATATGCCATGTGTATATTACAGGCTACGTACCCCGAAACAGCATGTCCCAAATCAAAGGCATTCAACTTCCCTGATTGTTCCCATTCGCCACCGAACGATTTATCTTTAAACCAATTAATATTCTTGTGCGGAATTTTGCACTGAACGCCATGCAATTCGTATAATTTTATGAAATAAAATATTTAGTTAGTGGAAAGCATGTGAAGTCTTCCAAAAGCATGTCCCGTTATATAGAATCATTACCCAAACGCACGATAAAGACGGCGGATATTTTCACCAGAAACATAGCTTGTTCATATCTATGGTTGCATCGTGGAGTAAATATCCTTTAATGTCTAGAAAAAATAAACCAAGGTTATGTTTCCTTGAATAATTTTTCAAAATCAACCTTTGAAACTAGAAATCGCTAGCGTATATTTATTCAGCGTCATTACACAAACGCAGATAATTTGAATGTTACATGCTGTTAGCGAACGATTAAAAGTTTATTTCGAAAGCTCGCAGCGGTTGTTTGTTCATAAACTAGTTCATTTTCATAGGTGATGGATATTCAAAATATAAGAGCACGCTGAAACGAAAATCGTCATTACCCAAACGCGTCATTACCCAAACACTCCTTCTGTTTGGGTAATGACTCAATTTTAATTTTGAAATATCCAGAGACGCAAACACGATCTAACAAATAAAACATGTTAAGGGATGATCTGGGTGTAAATAAAAAGAACAAATATGACATATGGATTAGTTTTAGTGCGTTTATATAAAATCGGGGGGGGGGGGTGAGTGAATGAGTGGTGGTGGGGGGGGGGGGGGTGATCAACGGAATCTAACGAATTCTCTAAATGGATTGACGTTTACATCAAACAGTCTCAGTGAGAAGCAGATGACAGTTTGAAAAGTCAATTATTTCCGTACTTGTCAACAACCGTTCTGCCTGCGGGGCGATTTCCGGCTCGTGTGTTATAGCAACGGCGTCAAAATACACATTTTGGACCATCAGAATATCACACTGACAATTATATCTGACTGAGCGCACCGAGAAACCCCTAAATACCAAATTTCAGTTCAATATCTTGAAACATGTAAGAGAAATCCATCGACAATGTTTTCTACTCTAAATTATCATTGCAATTTGGCGAACCCCTTGGGGAACAGACTTTGATTGACGTATGTTCACGTTGTCTACATCAGAGTTCCTCGATCGTTTGGAGTCAAACCAAGTGTACGAGGGACCAGGGCATGCCCGACTTGATAGGAATCGCCTTTTATGCGATCAAAATCTGTTTCCAATTATCATATATGAACGCTGTATTCGTTGACCTTTAGAGAGTTTGAACTCTAAGTCACGCCCACAAAGCACATCAATTTCCACCACGTATATTCAAATGGCTGTATCTCATAGACGTTTCAACGCGCGGAGCTACGCAATACGTCGTTTGGGCGGACACATCATCGGCTACTCAAACAATATATACTCATAACGATAATTCAACTATTAAAGGGCACATGTCAACAAGTTTTGGAGAAAGGGCGAATTTGACAATGACGTTGCCCTGATTCAACCCCAAAAAACGTCATTGGCACATGCTGTAATGAACGACCTTGATTGACCTTGACCTGGCCCTATAATTTTTCCAAATGTCATTTGCGTGGTCACCAATATCTGTGCTATATACTCACATAAAATTCATCGGCATGTGACAAACTTTTTTTTCCCAGAATGTTCTGGACGAAATTGTTCATTTAATGGAGAATCACCCAGATGCCTATCATTACATTTTCATGTGTTCCGTTTACCAATCAGACCGAATAAAAATGTATCGTTCGCTACACAGAGAAGGACTCGAATTAACACATATGAATGATTTACTTTCTGGCATCCATAACATAAACATAAAACAAAATGTGAAATTTTTCAAAATAGTCCAACAGTTTATTACGGAAACTAAACGTTTTGACAAATGATATTAACTTAATTAATAAGTAGGACATAAATATTTGTATTGTTGTTTGTTGCTTTTTTCGTCCTGGTATTTGCTCGGCATTAACATTGTTTTCAATAAGCACAATCTACGTTGGCACCTCCCACCACCTTACATCATCATTTCCTAACGATCCGCTACGATTATCCTTCACCAGTCACCATTCTCTCGCATTCCCATCCACCCAGCTGTAAATAAGTTACTTATTGTGCCACTTTGTCTAGTAAGTAATTTTGTAGCAATGTATACTGGAGAGGGGCTCATTAAGTTATGTAACTTGTGCCCGAATCCACTTTGTATTATTACAAATACAATATGTTTAAAGTAAAGTATGTTGAGGTGTAGGAGTATACATGATGTCTGCACGGTTACTCATGATGTATGGTCATGTGTGGGGTGTACGGGTATAGCCAATTTTGGTTTTATGGCCATGTGTGAGGTGTATGTGCATAAAGAGAGTAATACTTGGTCATTTATTTGGTGTGCATGTATATATGGAGTGACTGTATGGTCATGGGTGGATTCTACGTGTTTACATTTGGGTGACTATCGCTATCCATAATAACTCAACGATAGAGTGTTAATGTCAGAGTGTTCTCCATATTGATGGCGTTTTATATGCACAATGGAGGAAACGTTTTTCCTGACAACCGTTTCCTGCCAATAGTTTATAAGTTGATAAATGTTGAAGCTAGTGGCCAGAATTTTGATCTTGATGGGCCAGATTAGCCACATAATATGAACTTGTTATGCTCATAAGTTACTGGGGCATGCCATCTTGAGTAATTTTGCCTTACAGCACAGCAGTGTGAAATATTAAGACATCAAAAATAAAATAACCAACCTTGATCCCAAAGATAGTTATATTTTACTTGAAAAATGGTCAAGTGAATTTTTGCATATTTTTTACTGGTTATATCAGTAGTCACAGTAATAACAATTTATCAAATGCTTCAGCAATGTTAGTATTCAATGTATATAAGGCATACTAGAAGGTGACCCGACTTCGTCCTGGCTTTGACCTTGAATTGTCCATTTTGAAGGTCAAGGTCAAGTGGGGTCACGATTTGACCAGTCCAAAACACTGCCCGGACAAAAGTACACCTATGTATAAAATTTCGTCGAAATCCCATCACAATTGGCGATTTGACCTTGAATTGACCCGATTTAAAGGTCAAGGTCACGTCGCACGGGCAAATGAATATGCTTATGAGACTCCCCATACGAAGGTATCCCCACATACCAAGTTTCATCGAAATCCCGTGATATTCGGGAGTTTGACCTTGAAATTACCCGATTTCAAGGTCAAGGTCATGTCGCACGGACAAATTAATAGGCCCATGCCACCCCCGGCCGAAAATACCCCCACATACCAAGTTTCATCGAAATCGGCCATTTTCGAGTTCATCGCGAACACACATACACACACACCCTCACACACACACAGACAGATCTTCCAAAATATATAATAGACTAGCCGATGAGCCCGACGTTGTCCGGGCTATTCAAAAACCAAATTTCAAGTCGATAGCTCTACCCGTTTCCGAGATCTGGTCTGCGCATGCGCGAAGCTGGCGTCGCACGGGCTCGGCGACCCGATACAATTCGTATCCGGGGCAAGATACATTCACATACCAAATTTCAAGTTGATAGCTCCACCCGTTTCCGAGATCTCGTCTGCGCATGCTCGAAGCTGGCGTCGCACGGGCTCGGCGACCCGATAAAATTCGTATCCGGGGCAAGATACATTCACATACCAAATGTCAAGTCCATAGCTCCACCCGTTTCCGAGATCTGTTCTGCGCATGCGCGAAGCTGGCGTCGCACGGGCTTGGCGACCCGATAAAATTCGTATCCGGGGCAAGATACATTCACATAGCAAATTTCAAGTCGATAGCTCCACCCGTTTCCGAGATCTTGTCTGCTCATGCGCGAAGCGGGCGCCACACGGGCTCGCCAATACGACAACGACGACCGCCTGGTCAAACTACACACACGTACCAAGTTTCGTCCCGATCGGTCGAGAATCGTAGATTTGTATTAATGACAGACAGACAGACAAACAGACAGACAGAGGTCTTCAAAATATATATGAGATTATTCGATTTTATTCAGCAACCACATCCTGGGGCAATATCTATAATTTTCCACAATTTGGCCGCAATTTTGAGACAAAGTCATAATTTTGGTTCCACTGAGTTGAAATATTCATAAGTAATGGTATGCCTCATTAACACTGTACAGTTCTGCTCATTTCTACAAAACTAAAGTCGCAATTCTTATCTAGTTCCAAACAGCAGAAACTGCTATAGAAGTTAATGTAAAAAAAATGTCAAATTTTCCACTTCCGGTTGCCATTTTGTCTTCTATCTTGGACTGTGAGTTTCAACTTTGCCCTATATATATTTGTATACATTTGACATATATATATATTATATATATATATACTAGAAGGTGACCCGACTTCGTCCGGGCTTGGACCTTGAATTGTCCATTTTGAAGGTCAAGGTCAAGTGGGGTCACGATTTGACCAGTCCAAAAACACTGCCCGGACAAAAGTACCCGACAAACGTGCCCGTCGAGATCCATCCGGTTTTACCCGATTTGACATTGAATTGATCATTTTTAAGGTCAAGGTCTGGTCGGGGTCACGATTGGACCTGTCCAAAACAATCAGTGGACAAAAGTAACCCCACGTATCAAATTTCGTCGAAATCCCATCAAAATTGGCGATTTGATCTTGAAGTTACCCGATTTCAAGGTCAAGGTCACGTCGCACGGGCAAATGAATATGCTTATGAGACTCGCCATAAGAAAGTACCCCCACATACCAAGTTTCATCGAAATCCCGTGATATTCGGGCGTTTGACCTTGAAATGACCCGATTTCAAGGTCAAGGTGGCGTCGCACGGACAAATTAATATGCCTATGTTCGTCCCCGGCCGAAAATACCCCCACATACCAAGTTTCATCGAAATCGGGTGGGCCGTTTTCGAGTTCATCGCGAACACACAGACAGACAGACAGACACACAGATCTTCCAAAATATATAATAGATATATATATATATATATATATATATATATATTATATATTTTGGAAGATCTGTGTGTTTGTGTGTGTGTGTGTGTGTGTGTGTTCGCGATGGACTCGAACACGGCTGGACCGATTTCGACCAAACATGGTACGGACACGTAATTCGAACCGGGAACGAACATGGGCCTATTGATTTTCAGATCCGAGGTCAACTTTTCACGTGCCGAGGTAAAATCTGTTTTTACGCTGTGTTACGGGACTTTCATTTGAGTTCAGTGCTTACAAATCGATTCGAAACAGCGCGAATAATAAAATGCCAGTCATAATAATGACACTGTGAGAATCTTTCGTGTTTCCTCTTTCCAACGATATATAATGCGTATGTATCCGTTTTAGTTATCTGCCTCAAGTATCAAGAAGAAGTGGTACTATCTTCCATCAGGATAAAAACAATGCGTAACTTCTATGACGTCGTTAGAGGTCATAATGTTAGATCACGTTAACGCTTAACCGGCCGATGCATTTGACTGTTTCAGACGTCTTGGCGATATCTCGGGCACCGATGGTAATTTATCTTTACGTTGAAACTTGATAATTAATGAGCGTGTGTATATGAGGCGCGTTTATATACTTGACTGGAAATCAAATCGGGTTAAACTGGCGGATTTTTACGGACGAAATTTTATGCATAGGGTATCTCGGTACCCGCTGGGCCGATTTCCACCATTTTTGGGGTGTTGGTGTTTGACCCCACCTGACCTTGACCTTCAAAATGGTCAATTCAAGGTCAAAGCCCGGACGAAGTCGGGTCACCTTCTAGTATATATATATATATACTAGAAGGATGACCCGACTTCGTCCGGGCTGTTTCCCCTCTGCTTTTCGGCGAATTGCGCGATTTGACATTGAATTGTCCATTTTGAAGGTCAAGGTGAGGTGGGGTCACGATTTGACCCGTCCAAAACACTGCCCGGACAAAAGTACCCGACAAAAGTACCCGTCGAAATCCATCCTTGAATTGATCATTTTGAAGGTCAATGTCAGGTCGGGGTCACGATTTGACCCGTCCAAAACCCTCAGTGGATAAAAGTAACCCTATGTATCAAATTTCGTAGAAATCCCATCAAAATTCGCGATTTGACCTTGAATTGACCCGATTTCAAGGTCAAGGTCACGTCGTACGGGAAAATTAATAGGCTTATGAGACTCCCCATACGAAAGTATCCCTAGACACTAATTTTCATCGAAATCCAGTGATATTTCGGGAGTTTGACCTTGATCTGACCCGAGTTCAAGGTCAAGGTCACGTCGCACGGGCAAATTAATAAGCCTATGCCACTCCACGACCGTAAGTACCTCCACATACCAAGTTTCATCGAATCGGTTCGGTCGTTTTCGAGTCCATCGCGAACAGACAGACAGACAGACAGACACACATATCTTCCAAAATATATAATAGACTAGCAGGTGGACCCGACTTCGTCCGGGCTGTTTCCCCTCTGCTTTTCGGCGAATTGCGCGATTTGACCTTGAATTGTCCATTCTGAAGGTCAAGGTGAGGTGGGGTCACGATTTGACCCGTCCAAAACACAAAGCTCTACCCGTTTCCGAGATCTGGTCTGCGCATGCGCGAAGTTGGCGTCGCACGGGCTCGGCGACCCGATAAAATTCGTATCCGGGGCAAGATACATTCACATAGAAAATTTCAAGTCGATAGCTCCACCCGTTTCCGAGATCTCGTCTGCTCATGCGCGAAGCGGGCGCCGCACGGACTCGTCAATACGACAACGTCGACCGCCTGTTCAAACTACACACACGTACCAAGTTTCGTCCCGATCGGTCGAGAATCGTAGATTTGTATAAATGACATACAGACAGACATACAGACAGACAGACAAACAGAGGTCTTCAAAATATATATGAGATGAGATCCTCAGAAATACTAGTGCACTCTAATTGGCTTATAAATATATGTCCGTGAAAGTGAGAAAAGTATCGTGAGAATAGAAACAATTTTATGAAGATGAATGAGAAACTATAGTGGCACGATGGCTTGCAGAACAGTATACCCCCTTGTTTAAAAAAATGGAAGTATAATATAAAACAATAATCAGAAAATTGAATGCCAAAATAGTCTCTCGGCAGTTCACATAAATTATAGTTATTCTGAGCATTAACAATGAAAAACATCTGTGATATATACATTGGATGGCGATGCAATATTCAGGCATCATGATTAGCGAAAAATTTTCGAAAGAGGGGGTGCAATGGCTGTCTAAAAATAATGGGTAAAAAATTGAACAAAAGTAAAGGGACTGGCACCCGAAAACATGTTGAAAACAAAGTTGGGTGGCATGGGTCCTGAAAGAGGCCAAAATGAAACAAAAATGGCATATGTGTCTGGAATTGTTTGTGCCCACCACAGATAAACGTAAATTTTCGCTTTATTATTATACCGATATTGGAAATTAATGTATAGGATATAGCTACACGAAGGTCCGCAACTATAGGCTTTGTCCAATACGTGTATATACATACTGCAGGAGGATATGATCACAATTACTGTATAGTCGTGCATACATTGTATATAGATGTGTCAACTCTAGAACAGGTCTATATTTAAGAATATCCTAAACTTTCGGTTCACTCAATTTATACTGTAGGGAGGGGTGACACCACAGTGGCTCAACAAAAATGACATGGCATCTTACGATCTGTGTATCTTATTGTACTGAAATTTTGGAGTCGAAAATGGGGATAACTCTTTCAGAAATTAACTTTTTCTAAATCGAGTGTTATATGTCTTTGATGTGTTAGTATAACAACCCCCGATATCAATACTAAAGAGAGTTAATTGCATTGTGAAGGTTTTCATACAAAGTGTACACGTACAAGTGTACACATTATAGCATTCTATGTGACCTGGTGTTATTTTGGAACAAATTAAAAAGAAAAAGACCGATCATTATCTATAGACTAAGGGATATATAATTTTTATATTACCTGGAAAAAATACTGCGTCTTCGGCATCGTACGCTTTGAAACCAGCTTCTGAGTCCCCATCACTTGAGTCTATTGGAGCGAACGAAGACATATCACGACATCCGACGAGTGTATAAGAATTCCGATGATGAAGTCACACAGAGAACCACGGGAATTGCGTGAGATATCTGTAACGACAACCGGCGGTGTGGGGGACCAACGCTGATTACCCTGACATTTATCGCAATGGCCATTACATTCATATACATGCCATACTTATCAAACGATAAGCGGCTTCATGTAGATTGTGTGGCGTTAACCACTCGCCCTGGTATATTCATTCAATGCGTTGTAATTTCTATATTTAAAATATGACCGTTACTTTCTTGTAATTGGCATAGGTCATTTGAATGTGTACTGTAAACTTTGGTTGCTCACTACGACATAATTGTCATATTATTGTATCATGATAAAATATAATTATTAAATAACCATACTTCAACGGCACACCGTGGAGTTGAAATCATTTGTCTCGACTGTTCGAATTTAATTCGGCTGTTATTAAGAGATATGCAATATCATTTTCCGGTCATCGGGACTACATAACCATATTTCTGGAATCATGCCGATTAAAATGATATACGACACCCCATGTATTACTTCAATTATTATAAATTATAACAGTTGTGGTTTTATGGTCACCCCCATGCTTTTGCCCCATTTTGTTAAATTTCAAAGCCAATGACGTCATGTTTAACGTACTGGCTAAATAGGAACGATCCACCACCAATTCAAGCTTGAAAATGTTATAAAATGTTAAAATGCAGATGATAAATTACTTCAGAATGTTTTTTTTCTTCTTCAATAATCATGTTACATCATAATAATTCATGTCACTACTAAGTTAATACATGTATTCCAAAAACACTGATTGGGTTCAGGCCTGATTCAATATAAAGAGAAAGCCATTTAAAGTCTCTAAGACTGTGATATCACATAAACAATATGTTGTCAAGTGAAACACAGCTTGGACAACATAATTTGATCAATCGCAGTCATTGATATGCTTTAAATTTAATATTCTGATAATTTCATTGTGTTGCGTCTTGTTAATTTAGTTGTTCAGCTATAAAACATGATGCAACGAAGACACACATGTAAACGGTGTAGCCTATGATGTGTCAGCAACTGCATTGTCAGTTAGATACCATCATACATGGTAGAGAGATAAATGAAGGAACTTCCGGAATTAGTTGAAGTATTGGGTGTCTCCTCAGTCTGCCTATATAATGCTGCCTCTGAAGATAAATAGCTGTTATGATTATTAAAAAATGTCAGATGTATTGTGATTATCTAGGGGTAACAGCATAATACTGACAATGACCCGCCGTTTCCCCAATATTCTTGACATGATCTTGGTTAATGCAGATGTCCTCCACTCTAACAACACCCCACCCCACTGGCACTGGGCACAAAATCTTATGGGTGGATGAAAACTCAACAAATTTAACACTTATATAGATCTTTTTCATAAATATTAAAGTAGATTCACACAGAAAATTGCACCAGAATGTTGAACTTGATTTGTATAATTTTATATGGATTTCACTAAACACACACCAAATCTTGGCAAGTGAGATTGGTCACCCCCCCCCACCCAATAGCCAGTGTACACTAATTTAGTAAAGTTTGCAACTAATATGGGCTATATGGCAAAAGGAAACACATATTATAAACTTTTCCACTTGGATGGGATATTTTACACAAAAGAGCTTTATTTAGTGAATTGAAGTGAAGTAAATGAAAAAATGGTGATATTTTAGGCAGATATTTAAGGTGACACTCCACAGTTTCAACAGGCAGGGAACCAGCAATAGGGGGGGGGGGGGCATAGATTCATTGAAATTTATCTGGATTATGATCCCAAACCATATAGACTATATATATATGCCTGAAATTAGTACAGAATCGGCATTCACAATTTGATACATAATGCCCATAATATATGGGCTATCAAGAGTTATGGCCCTTGATATTTTGATAGAAAATGTGATTTTTATTAAACAAAATTACCAAAATATTGCATTTTCATACCCAAGGGGCACGAATACCAGAATGTTTCGACCATGATCACCTATGTTGGTTCAAAGGCCTCGGGCTTCCAACATCAACATGAAAAAATTTCAAACTTTCGCCATTTACAATTCCAGAAAATCAATTTTGAAAGCAGATGACAAATTTTGGGTGCTAAAAAATTGACACAGTATCTAGAGCCACTGTTTCGCAGAAAACGCTACTGCTGTCTATGGGTGGGGTCAAGGTCACTTGTACTTAATTTTTTCATCAGTCTAGAACACCTTCTAAAATTTCACAAATTCATATCCCACATTGTCTCAATATACATACCACATGAATGGTGCCAGAAACCACAAGCTCTTTATATCTATAAAATGACCCCTACTGATCATTCGAAACCGTGGTGTGTTACCTGAGGCTAATGGTTAGAGCGTCGAGATTCTTTTGTACAGGAAAATCGTGAAATAGCGTCGAAAGCCAACAGAGTTATGGTATGGTGTGTTTAAAATGGGAAGGTCAAAAAGATTATCGGTCATTAGCCGTTTACCAGTGTTTGATACTATTGTCTTGGCAGTACTCTTGTTCGGATGTGAGGTGTGGGAGACAACTATATCATCGAACGTGTCCACCTTCAATTTTGTAAAATGCTTCTCAAATTAAAACCATCAACTCCGAACTATATAGTATAATTATGGAGAGCTTGGCAGATTCCCTGTGACAATAAATATTAAGATTCCGATGATACAATATTGGGGTAAGTTGGTGGGGAATGGTGACAGCATTCTTGCATGTTTATTATACAAACTGGCGTATCGACTCCGAGATGAATCACCCTCACACTTTGCATGGACCGAGGCAGTATCATGCATCCTGGATGACACATGCATGTTCCACTGGTGGTTCAACCAAGGAAAAATAGCCATTGCAAAGAAATCTAAACCATTCAAACAGATTAATTGACCAGTGTGTCCAACTTGAAGAATGGCATGGATCAATAGATAACTCGAGTCGTGGAAATACGTATAAGCTTATTAAAATCGTGAATTTAAACCTGAACATTACCTCAATTTGACAGATAACCTTATTTTCACCATAGCCAGGTTTAGAACTAGTAATCACCATATACCGATAGAAACAGGCCGTTGGAATGGGGCGCCACGAGGCACTAGAACCTGTAAACGTTGTAATAAGAACTTGTTGGGAGATGAAATGCACTATGTATTTCGTTGCACAGAAATGTATCAAGAAAGTGAGCAGTATATGCAGAAGGTATACCACAAATATCCCAATAGCGCAAACTTCCGTATCTTGCTGACCTCGAAAAAGACATAAGTGTTGAAGAAACTGAGTAAATTTGTTGATTTAAAAAAAATGAAATTTACAAATAGGCTCTCATTCTTTTTGTTTAATTGGAGCAACAACTTACTGTAGTGGGATAATTCTCATGCACGAACAAGTAAGTACATGATATTTAGAATATGTCTTCTAAGTGTGTGACTTTCTAATCTCTAAAGCTCACGATCACTATATATGTTATTCGCAATGCCTCTTTGTGCATCGGCATATAGCGCTCCATATGAATATATAATTACAACTACTTTCGCTTTCACTTAAATGCGTGCATTTGATTGGTCAAGGCCCTTAGATACACTTGGTAGCGACAAACTCTATCAGCCGAGGGAAATGTCGTTTCCCGCATCACTGGGTATACTTTAAAAAGTTCGCAAACAAAGTCGAATATCCATTGGGCGAATTTACCCGGAATTTGATTTAGTCCACCAATCAAATCGCAAGAAATAACTTCGGTTTTTGTTTTGTAAAATATTTATTGTGTCTCCAAATATATACAATATTGACAATTTAATAATGATGAGGTAATGAAAGATGAGGGAGTAACCACTGGGGATTGGAGCACAAGTTATGCAACTTAGATTATAAAGCTCCTCTCCCAATATTATATCGCATATATGTATAAATTTGTAGATGTAGATGGTGCCACGTTTGGTGGTCCTTATAATTTCATGTGAGGGTTGGGGTAGTTCATGCAACATGGGTGGTGGGAATGTATTGGTACAGGATAAGCTGTGGTGCTTGGTCGGGACACCTGAAGATTTATATCAACTCATGCAGGGTCATGAAAACCGTTCCGATTGTGAAATGTATGATTGGACTATTTCGAAGAGTCTAGCGTTTCTATCGTCGTCTAGATCATGATCTCCAAAGAGAATGTTCTGAATTGAAATTATGGTAATGTTTACACTTCTAATTCGGTCAACCATTGTAGATCTAATGTTATTATATTTAGGACAGTGTAAAAAGTAATGGGACGCATCTTCTAGTGGATATCCACATGAGCATTGAGTAGTAGTTGATATATAGTTTACGTACTTGTCAAAGTTTAAGTCGCTGCAGTTATTGCGCAAACGGCAATGTAAAATATTGAGAGTTCTCCGGCCATTATTATAATATAAAGGTGGTTTTGGAATATTTTGCTGTTCCATATAAGACACATTCATTGCCCTTATGATGTCCTTTTTCTTATATTTTGGTGGGAGAGACTTTTATATTCCGTTCCATTCAGTTGCCATGGTAGGGATGAAAGTATTTTCCATATGTTTCGTTTTATATAAGTTGAGTCTATATCGCAATGGGTATCTAACAGAATATTCTATTTCATCCTGTACCGTTTGAGGCAGAAGATCGTTAACAAATGATGGTGCTTCGTTGTTAATTACTCGTAGCCAAGTACGTGCTTTATGATATTTTCTTCTTTTTGATAAGCGTTGCCATCCAAGTTCACTTAGAATTTGATCGTCGGACACCGAACGTGTTAACCCTGTGACTATTCTACCGCATCAATGTTAAGACGGTCCATCTTCTTTAAAAGTTTGTCAGGGGCGTTGTCCCAGACCACATCACCATAGTCCATCAATGGGAGAATATAAATTTTAAGCATAATTTCAAGGGTTTTGCGGTTAACTTTAAACTTGAGTTTACGTAGTTGCGATAGACGACTAGCGACTGTGTTACAAATCTCCGTAATATGCGAGTCCCAACTAAGATTTGATTGAATCGAGACCCCAAGATGTTTATGACAGTTGACTTGGTCTATAGGATTTTCGTCTAGTTTCAAATCTAGGTTATTGTTGTTGGGTGTTAGTGAGAACAGCAACGACTTGGTTTTGGTGGCATTACATGTCACCAACCATTGTCTCGACCACTCAGATACTCTATCGATATCATCTGCTAAACTATCTGATGAGAGCTGCAGTGAAATCTGTTTAGTAAAAAAGCATGTGACGTCCGCGTACATACGTGTGCATGAACCTATTGTTTTGGTTATATCATTAATATAAACAAGAAACAGAAAAGGACCCAGAATTCACCCTTGATGGACTCCTGCAGGTATCAGCTCAAAATTAGAAAAGGAACTTCCAACAACAACTCGCTGACTACGGTTACTAAGATAATTTTCCAACCAAGCAAGTAAAGTACCACTAATTCCGTTCTGTTCAAGTTTGAAAATCAACCCCCTATGCCAGACTCGCTCGAAAGCCTTTGATATATCACAGAATATTGCACAAGTATTTAACTTCTCATCGAGAGCCAGGCTAAGGGAGTGATATATTTCAAGTAGTTGATAAGTTGTGATATGGCCAGGAGTGAAACCGGATTGAAACTGGTAAATTAATTCGTTATCATAGAAATGTTTGGAGAGATATTTCAGTACCACTTTCTGGAAATTTTACTCAAACAAGGTAACAGGGATATTGGGCGGTAGTTGCTAGTGGAAGTGCGATCATTCTTTTTAAAGATTGGCACCACATTCAGGGGGGGGGGGGGGGGTGAAAAAATTTCTTCCGGCACGTATGCCGGGGTGGGTGGGTGGTCATAGCCACCAACAAGCAATTTTTTCCGCAACTAAAAAAAAAAATTCCTGCTTGTTTTTAGTGTTTTGGCAATGAGTTGGGCTTCAAAACCACTTTGAATCAGTTTGAATGAGAGAAATAATGTAATTCTAACTGGTAAACTGACTGCAGGCAGTTATCGTGTTGTATTTTGTTGCAAATTTTGAAATCCAAGATGGCCGCTGGCAGCCATGTTTTTTTGGCCGAATGACCTCAAAATTACTCATTCCTATTTACATGTCCATGTTAACATCCGTGATAAATAGTATGCACAGAAATTCATATACAGCTGTTTACAGTGAATTCCCCCCCCGCAAATCTCTGTTTTAGTGTTAAAAGGGGGGGTGGGTGTCAAAAAATGGTCGGAAAAAACTGCCGAAAACGGAAAATAATTTGGCGGTGGGGGTGGGTGGGTACAAAAAATGATCGAAAGGGAAAAAATGCCATACGTGCCTGAAATATTTTTCCGACCCCCCCCCCCTGCCACATTCGCCCTTTTTCATATAGCAGGGAATATACTGGATTTTAGGGATTTTTGGAACAGTATTTTAAGGGGTTTGTCTATAGCGGGGGTGACACCTTGGATCACCTTTTACCTTTTACTGTAATATCGTCGTACCCTGACGCTTTGTTTGGGTCTAATGACTTAATCACCGCGAGGATATCTTCGGTTTTGTTGTTGTGTAGTTGTTGTGTAGTTTCCGGCCGCAGGCCGGGTAGGATGGTCGGAACGCATTGTGCAATTCCCTTCACCCTTTCTTGATATATTCGATGAAGATCGATTTTTGAGGCTGTTGATGCTGTTCAGATGCGGAGGCTGACCGGAGGCAAAGTGAGGTTGAGATGTTTAGCTTTTGCTGGTTGCTTTTAGCTTTTTTGTTTTTTTGTTTTTACTTTTCGGTGGATCTAATTCGTCTAAGGCTGCCTTTGCTTTCATTCTAGTCTCTTCTGCTTTCTTAATTGATTCGTCTACTCTGGTGAGATATTTAGATGATTCTTTTATGTAGTTTTCTCTCCATAGGCGGGTGGCATCTGTTTCTTGTTCGGTTACCGGTGATATATGATTGGCACGCTCCGGCTCGATGTATTCCGGAGTCTTCGGGATGAAGTCGGAGGTGTCCGCGTCTGGCCGTGGAGGCGATGGTGGTGGTGATTCCATCTCCTGGACAGACTGGGTCGGGATTTCGACAGCATGGGAGGAGCTGGCTGGTGTAATGTCCGTCGCCTTCTTCTCTTTCCATGCGGCTAGTCTCTCGGCATCTCTTTTTTTCTTGATGGTGATTTCTTCTTCTTTATCTTTTGTCGAAGTTTCCGTGTTGATCTGGTATTATCCGGTCCACTCCCGGTAGGGAGCCCTGAAAAGGGCTGTGCCGGGCCGGACTGGAAATCCAGAATCAACTGGTAACCGCCTTTGTGAGCATGGAGTGACCAGCTCAGACAAGGCGTGACATGCATGGAGTCCAGCATATTAGTGACATTAATTGGAATAAGCGGTGGCGTAGTCATCCTGAGAGGTGGCGATCCAAGCTCTCTGGAGGTCCGACGTTTGTGTGTTGTATGTGGTGATCTTCGGTGTTGATTTTTAACTCAGTTAATGTAGTTGCACACGCTTTAACAAATGGGGGGGGGAGTTTACACGACGAATCATCAAGGGTCGAATTCGCAATGAAAGCTTCGTTCAATAAAGTCGCTTTATCAGCATTATCAAATATCATTTCACCATCTGGGTGTTTGAGCGATGTAATTTCTGTATTGGATGTGGGGCCCATTAAGTCCTTAACACTTCGCCAGAAGTACCTGGGGGAGGGGTGAGATATGAAATTACGTTGCAAAATTTCTTCGTGGTTTTTTTTGGCAAATTTTATTTTATTGTTAATAGTGTTTCTTATTATTTTGTATTTTTTCCAATCCATCTCTTTAGCAGACTTTGTAGCTTTTTTGCGGACTCGGTCACGTCGTCTGATAAGTGAACGTATTTCAGTTGTAAACCAGTGCTTATCTCTCGGGCGGATCAGGACACGAGTTGTCGGAATTGTTCGATTCATTATATCTTGAAATTTACTTGTAAACATTTCAGTAGCATGGTCTACATCCGTACTATTTTCCAATTCTTTGAGCCAATTTGGATCAGAAATAAGTTCTCGAGCTTTGTGAAAGTCTGTTTTATTATAATTGCGGACAGTCCAATATGAAATTCTAGTCTCACCTGCTTCATACTTAATGAAAGCAGCAACTGCGTAGTGATAAGAAATTTCTAAAGCTAAGGTCTCAGAGAAATAGCAGGTAATATTGTCACTAATTATAATAGGATCTAATAGAGTATTGGTGGTCGAGGTAACCCTGGTTGGTGTTTTGATAACGTTGTTTAATTGGTAGGCAGAAGTCAGTTCACGTATTTCTGATGAAGGATCTAACGCATTTGAATTAAAGTCACCTATTAGAATTATAGGTATATTTGAATCTAAAACGGTCTATACAACTGTGTCAAGAAGTTCCCAATATCCGCTGTCACAAAATTGCTCAGAACGATAGGACACACACAGAAGGTAACACGAGATATTGGACCTCAAGGCAAACCACATAACGGATGTATCAAATTCCAAAGAATATTTCCGCTCGACAGCTATCTGATCAGAACAATACACTGCAATACCCCCGCCATAGTTAGATCCGTCATTTCTAATTGGGTCATGATACCCATTCAATCTGATTTTATCCGTTGGAAACATTGAGTCAATGTGTGTTTCAGTGAAACAGATAATGTCATAATCGCTAATAATTTCGGTTATTTTCTCAAGTTTGTGTCTAATACTGCGAATGTTTAAATGAAAAATTGATAATGAATCAGAGTCTGAGTGGTCATTATGTCCTGGGCCAGGATTCTGTTCAACTGACCCGCTTATGATTAGAAGAATAGTTAACAGAGGGATAATTCTTATTAATTTTTTATCAAAACACGGGATTTTAAGAAATGGCGTCGATTTTCTGGTTCCACGACCCTTTGTATAAATGGCTGCGTGTTTCCCTATCGATTCACGCCGCATGGTAATTTCAACTCCCATGAGAAACTAAGTCATAAAATAAATTCAGTGCATATTCATGAATCGACAGGGAACTAACATCATCATGTGTACGTGCCAAGCACCACAACACACCCCGCAGTATTGTTGCATGTTCAGAACTATGAGAGGAAAAGGTCATGAAAATATAAAAAACAAACATGAAAAAATAGAGCGAATGTGTGTGCTCCATGAGTAATTTACACTGTTCGGGCTAAATTTGATAATTTTAAATGTGTTATGTAGTTCTCAGCAAAATAAAAACGATTTTGAAACGGTTTTAATCTGGTGGCGTATTCAGGGGGGGGGGGGGGCACGTCTCTTTAAGGATTACGATAAAAAATAGTGGAATTATTCCGTTTCTAGTGGTAACCCAAGACGCCAACTCTCGGCGAATTTTGTTCGCTGATTAAACAGCAAAATAGTACATTAATTTAGTTGGGGATAAAGGAATGTATTACATAACTATTCCACCATTAGTATTAGCATTTATCCAGCTTCGTGCCAATACTAATATGACATGGCAGTGGTCATGAGAGCATAGAATGCACCTTTGTAGCGATTGTTTACTTTTCGAGTTTGTCACCGGAGACAGCAAATTCGGTGGGGAAGTTTGGGAACACCGCTTCGGAATTGCTATCGAATCGGATTGTCTTTATGACTATAGATGTTCTAGAATCGTTTTAAATAAGTGACATTTACACCAACAAGTAAAGTTTAATAGTTTACGGGTGTGGTGTCTTGCTTTTGTACAGTTGGAAAGTTGGAAACAGAGATCGAATTGTGTGTGTTCATCTCGAACTTCCGGTCGGTCGCCCAATTTATTCTCGACCAAATTTCCCATTTTCCGTTAAAAGAGCAGCTGAAGTCCAGACACAAGTATCACTTGGGTAGTTTTACTATTTTAGTGTTTTAAATATAGTTTCTTTAAAAAAAACTAGTTTAATCACCAACTAATATGCGGATTGTCGTAATTATAAGCAATCAACGTCATTTTCGATGCATCTGTCGGCGTATAGAAGTGTCTGAAGCCGAACTACATACTTTTTCATACTTATGTAATTCGGCATCAGACACTTCTATACGCCGACAGATACATCGAAGTTGATTGCATATATATTATGAGCAATGGTCCGGTTGGTAACCATAAAAATTCAACACCGTCTGTAGGTTACAGTGAAGTAATTATTTCCCATAGGCCTCAGTGTTAACACAAAATGACCTGCAGCGCTGACTAACCACGAATTGTGATAAATGAGTACACGGTCACCAGGATTGGCATCTGCGCAAAGTTTCTGCATGAAAAAAATCATATCGTCGTGCATAGAATGTACGTTTAAATTTGGGATTTATAATCGAGAGTCAGAATTGCATGAACAAAATATTGACATTTTTTACGTCACACCAAAAAAATTCAATTTAGGAACCACGTGCTTTACAATGTGCCAATGTTTTGTTTGGAGTCTGAAATTTCAAGAGGAGTGATTGCATGTATTTTATATGTTTAAATATCGAAACTACTATTAACCAACCAGAGCCCAGAATTTTTTTAATTCTCTCCTGCATCTTGGTCCAAAATCCGTTGGAGGGCGCCACCAATCGAACTTCTTCACTGTAACCTGTAGCACACCCTTATTGTATTGTTTTGTTGCGATGATAGTCTATGTACTCCACGAGGATGAACGCTTACAAATGACACCTTCAGACACATATATTAGCGATACCTGCCATGTGCACTGGGGACGACAGGAAGACAGACTGCATGGCAGGGATATGTCAACACCGAGGAATAATATTATATAACATACACGTGGTATTTTTTAATACTGTTTGTGATATTCACTTGTGTCTATTGTTAATCAAGTATCATATCCTACCTGTAATCGTGTAATGTAATATAAATTGAGCTATTCTAAACACAAACGCAACAGAACTGCAAATACGCATATAATTCCATGCGTGATACGTCCCTTCGGAAATATAGCGAAACAAATATTAGTTCTGTTTGGGGTGTTATTGATTATATTATGCTATTTCACTGGACCATCACCCCACTTAACGTTGCAACCAACGACCCTAGTAAGCAATTGACAACAACTAAGTTGCTCATCATTTGCATCACATCTCCACACTTATCGGGATTCGAAATAGGTTCATCGTCGCTATAGATGGCTTAACATACATGTGCCGGACCTAGTGAGCACCTACTGTTGTTATTGAGGATTGAGTAGATAACTATAATCCTATAGATACAGTTTAATCGGCATCGTGGCTCTAATTCTTGCTATATTTATGTGGATGTCAGGAGTTAAATAGTGCAAAGGAAAAATGACTCGAATACCGCCAAATGGATGTCATGTTGAAACTCGGTCGTATTGTGGCAGTTTGACATGGCATGATTTGACAATGCATGACGTCGCTTTTCCAAAAAAACTAATGAACATAATACCAGTAATATTTATCGGATGTGTGTCACGTTACCCACAGAAAAAAAAACAACGTATACACACATGCGAATAACCTACAAAACCCATAACATATAGATGCTCTTGCAACGCAGAAGCTTGTCGTTTTGTCGGAACATTGTTTTTTGGTCTCCATCATCGCTTTTACATAACCAGTTACCTTATACATATTGAGATACAGACTCTGCGAAATAAAATGCCGCAACATATAACGCACTGGCGATGTTCTAGTCCGGTTTGCATTCTTGTTCTGTTGGACCCCATCTTGGATTTTATTAACCTTCCTATTCTTGGATTTGAACGAACTCCTGCATTTTCTGTGAATCCGGAGTATCCTACATACTATTATGACACCATCAACTGTGCATTGTTAATATGTTAATGGATACAGCCTGCACGAACGCGTCTATGTGGATATGTATGAAATTTGGGGAGGGGGGGGGGTGCTAACTTTTTATTTATTTTTATTTTTATTTCACCAAGTGGAAAGCTATACTATGATATGAACATTGTTATGACGGGAATACCCTACCATTTCCAAAAAAGATATTACATGGACTAATTAGGTGCATATGCTATATTTGAATTGAGTCGATACACGACACTTTGTCCGAATAGCCTTGAATTTTTAAGGCGTCACGTTACATTCTTTACCATGCATGACGTAGCGAAATCAGAACGAAATCATAAACAATATGTTGAATTTGATTATGTGTCAAAAATGTTTTATTGGTCCAATTTTGGTGCCGGGTTAGCCAGTTGTCTATTGCCTGTAAACCTCTGAAAATATGTCAATATGTCTGTAGGGTACCATATGCACCACAGCTAAAATAGATATTTTGTCACCTGTTTCTGTTCGGTGCCTCTGAGTTCCAAAACTAGAGTAATATTCCCATAAGAAAATGATGGTCGCACAGATTTCCCCGATGTGCGAAACCTACCCCAAGCACCACCTAGACTAATCACAGTGAATAAACCGCACAACCATATAATCGGAAGTCGCTTTCGCCAAGACGAAACATTCGATAATTAGAACATAAATACCACAGAAGGATCAAAACAACACCATAAAAACAAATTTTCAGACCGAATGGACGGTTTCTCCACAGCTATAAACGTAAGTATAAATTGTACATACATATTTGCCGATCGCAAGCGGGCTCCATTTGAGCGAAGGACATTTGTCGGAAATCCCACTATATTGCAACGGAAAGGCCGTTGTGTGTGCAACATAATATTGACATTACCTTGGCCCTGGTGTATTCACAATCTGAAAATAGGGACTATTTATTTGGACACCCAACGTTTTTAACTGTGGGGAAACCGTCTGTCCGGTCTGAAAACTTGTTTTTATGCTGTTGTTTTGATCCTTCTGTAGTATTTATGTTCTAAAAATAGAATTGTTCGTCTTGGCGAAAGCGACATCCGATTATATGTTTGTACGGTTTATCCACTGTGTCAATGGTTGTATGGTATGTCCCGCTTCTATAAGGGCACTTGGGCCAAAATTTTGTTTTGTTAAAATTATTAAATCTATGCTGAAGATGAATATACTATGTTGACAATTCATTATTACACGGTTTGCATGCATTCGTGACTTAAACCAACTGGTGGTATGTGTTTTATTCACCGTTAAGTTTGGTTGAGATCAGTATGTTCTATCATCAAATGATACGGGATGGAATGTTGGACTTGGTTAGCTATTGACGCTGTGCACATTGTGTTTGTACTGATTATCTTATCGCGAAGATTGTAGTGTTTATTTAAACATATTTTATTATCCCTCAGTAAACAAATAGAATATCTATCCCTTATGTGTATGGAAAATATTGATTCATTTCATTCTGGGCTCAATATGAATTTTATAAACATATTGGCCAATTATATAAGGTAAAAAAGGATAGAGAAGTGTTATTATAACGAACCAAAGTCGGACGCTTTGTGTCGTATATAGACTATATCTGATTTTGTGACGTCACCAATTATTATCTAATACCACACTGGTGTTTTGAATTTTAGCGACCACTTTGGTGCAAATCAAATGGTATCGCCTTGTTAGCCACAAGAAAGATTGCAATTCTTGGATCCCTATCAATGGGCGGTAACTCTATGATGAATCTGTTTTGGCTACTGATAAAACAATACATATACAAAACTAAATTTAAGCCTGATATGTTATCACTAAAATCCTTTCTATCAGAACTACAATCTAGATATTTACAGGAGAAATTGTTGGCACAGTGCCAAATGAAATTACCCTCTTTTGAGAAAAACTGGTTTTTAATCATTGAAGCTCTTAACAAAACGTCAGAAGCAAACAAACCATGATGTATCAAAATATCGTTCCCGAGGAAGAAGTGCCGAAAAACCGCCGAGTTGACCCACCAGAAAGGGAAAAAACTTATTTCAACATCAATCAAAATCCCATTATACTCAGCAAAGAGCTATATATACACAATTAATATCTTATAAGCCTTGAACCTACCGATATTAGCTCTTTGACTAAACATATGTCTAACATAGCTTGCGGGACCCATACCAGAAACGTGTATAATTACAAACTTGTCGCGATGAGTGAAAGAGCATGTGAGCGAAAGGATGTATGCAAGTTACTGATAGACTGGGGATGAAAGAGTTGGTGTGTGATCTTGTTTTGCAAATCTTGTTACAATATTTATATACATTTAATCTTGATCAATAAAAAGTTTGGTTGAGATCAGTATGTTCTATCATCAAATGATACGGGATGGAATGTTGGACTTGGTTAGCTATTGACGCTGTGCACATTGTGTTTGTACTGATTATCTTATCGCGAAGATTGTAGTGTTTATTTAAACATATTTTATTATCCCTCAGTAAACAAATAGAATATCTATCCCTTATGTGTATGGAAAATATTGATTCATTTCATTCTGGGCTCAATATGAATTTTATAAACATATTGGCCAATTATATAAGGTAAAAAAGGATAGAGAAGTGTTATTATAACGAACCAAAGTCGGACGCTTTGTGTCGTATATAGACTATATCTGATTTTGTGACGTCACCAATTATTATCTAATACCACACTGGTGTTTTGAATTTTAGCGACCACTTTTGTCGCACAGTAGATCGGTGGGATTAAAGCATTAATGTCGTAATCGGAAATAAACGTGTGTGTCTTTCAATTGCCGGCGTTCCAAAATGAGGGGAGTTACTATCGGATTTATGCACAGTTAAGTTCATTCGTAGCGGCGGTTTACATTATATTGAGAACATAATTATATGACATATTAAGGACTGTCAAATATTTGCATTGGAGTGGCCTAAAATATAAATCGCGCGTGCAATGGGAAAATCTCAGTCACTCTGGCAGGGCGGGAGACAATACTGGATTCGAATTATCCTAATATTACATAGTACCTGCGTGAATCTGATAGATAGCCTTCTATTTTCATGAATCGACAAGAAACACATACTTATGAACAAAGAAGAAGATAAATTCAGGTTATCGCGAATTCGGTCGACGATGAAAGCTACACGATGACGTCGTTCGTCGAGTTTCGATGAAATCGACATGATGACATTTTATAAATGAAAGGAACATGATGAAATCGACAAGCTTCGTCGTCCAGTACACATCTCAATCGGATTTCGCACACATAATGGTTAATTTCAATAAAATACTCACTTCTCGACAACAACCAAAAGTCTTCACCTATGAATACTGTCAGTTTGATGTTGGGAGTTTATATCCAATAATAATTTGTGCAAAAGGAACTGGTTTAAAAAAAAATTATGTTTAGGTTTTAAGTCTGAGGTGATGATGTTGTAGTCTATTTGCATTGTTAATATGTTATTTCTCACATGCCCTGGTGTATGATATACCTAATGTATACACGAAATTGCTAGCTATAGGACCCACTCTTTCGATGAACCCCTGTGCATGTCTGGAGTGAAATTAATCATAATCACACCACGATATAAGGTCAAATTTAGTGAATCTCATGTGATGGAATATATACGCATCTATGAAGTTATTTTTATAAGATTAAGTTAAGGCACGTGATACACTCTTAAAACCACAGGTACAATGGAGTACCTACATATAGGTACTATACCTTTCCGATTGGAGTACCAAAATGTCGGTACTCTGGGGTGCCTGTCCATGAACTCTGGGGTACCTGTCGATGTTTTGTAAGTAAGTAAGTAAATATTTATTTATGGCATATCATCATACAAATGTAATACATATCAAATTAAGTAATAAACATAAATATGTCATATGGTGGTGGCATGACCATAACGGAAATTATGGAAAAAATATGGAAATACAAAATTTACACAAAATTGACATACTGGGTGGGGTTTAAACCGTCTTTTGCCATATATATATACTATAGTGGTTAAGCTCAGAGATACATGCAGGGTCCAGCTATCAAGTTACAAATAGCAAACATTGGATTGTACCCTGAATACTTCTCCAATGCATTCTATTAAAAGTGTTTAGACTAGACAATGTACTAAATCAGTTTGCACCGAATAGTTAATATTTAATATTTGCACTGAATATAGGCACTCAACAAAACACAGAAGAAAAAATACATAGACGTATATATGCACACATGCACATAAGCGCACACATACATACATATATACACATATTCATCAGGCACCCCCTTCACTTCTTTCCCTTTATTTCTTTCCCTTTTGTTTTTTTTTGTTTTTTTGTTTTGAAGATTATTTTTTAAAATTCATTTTACTGGAGTCCTAAAGATTCCAGTTAGGCCAATAACTCCAAATTTTGATTTGTTAGTTGGTAATTCGAACATCAGCGTATTAAAATCATCCCAGTGGGAATTAGGACAGTTTAGGTGAAAAGCGGATTGACAGTCATCACTTGTAGATACATTATCATGAAACGATTTTGGAGAAAAGTACTGACAATTGGGTATTTGTAAAATAGTCTCATCATCTTGTTCCCTGGGCCAGAAATAAGTTTTTTTAAAGTTGTAATTGTGATCTTCATCCAGCTTGCCGAGTGCCACAGTCCTTTCTGAATTAACCTCAGCCATTGTCAAGAGTATAACAATTACAATATATTATTATAGTGAGCTTGTAATTAAAAATTATACAATGACTAAAACCTCTAGCTGAATAAAGATCAAATATAATAATTAAGGTCCAAAACATGATGCCTGGCATTTGCAGAATGAGGTCCTCAGAGGACAAGTCCAGCGACGCTATCCCACAAAGCAGGCTAGCATGACTAAATCCACATCCCATGTACCCCACTCCACATGGCCTACAATCCGAAGATGTCCTATTATATGCAAATATCAAGATAAAACAGAAGTAAATTATCATTTCACCAAACCCCAGTATGCCAAATCTATAACAATTATTGAAACAGTTACAGTGTCCCATACCTAAGTATATATCACTTCGGTAACAGAATGCTACACCTAACAGCACACATATTTATAGTTTATATTAATTGAAGCTTGATATAAATTCTTTTAATGATATGATTCATGTTTTGCTAGTGTTTATATGCTGTTCATAGTACATATATCAGCAACACTTAGTCTACCCACTTTCCAGTATTATCAATGGTTTCCAAAAGTACTCTTACACCAACCACTCTGATCCGGGTTTTAATGTGCTCCTTCTGCCTAATGTCAAAGGCTATGCTGCTTAACCTTCCACGGGCACGCTTCATTCCAGGAGGAAGATCGGTTCTGATGCTGATTTTACTCTGTGGTGAGAGGTTCTCAGAACGTTTACGACAACCTAGAATACTGTAAAGCAAATCCAGTCATTACCGACACGGACTCCAACCATTCTAGCTTTAAGTCTCTTGGGAATAATGCCAGCCGAACGAGAAATTCATTTACGAAAACTGTGTTTCCTGGAAAAACTTGTACATTTGCCAATTGGCCACCAAACGCCACTCAAATTATTTCTTTTCAAATCTTACCAGGTCGTGCTATTTAGTCGGCAGGTGTCTGGATTTGTCAAAGATATTATCTGCATTCTGAAGAAATATGATCTGTATTCGTTCCTTACTGTATATATGGAGAACGGCATCTTTCCTTCTAAATGCCAATGGAGTAAAATTGTTCGCGAGAAAATAGAGACTGACTACTGTGCAGAATGGAGACAATCTACAGCAGATAGAGCTGAACTTTCATTACTGCGCGATTGCCATATTCAACCTAATAGACTCTGGAACATCACTACCTAATTCTCCCCTTTCTCCCATTGATCTGATATCAATTTTTCTAATAACAACTGTATTATTAATACCAACTCTCAGTCTCACTTAAACCGCCCAGATAGCACACGTACGTTGGGCCAACGTTGGAATAATTACGTTGGCCCAACGTCAGCTTTTGTGGTTGGTACGACGATGGCACAACGTCGACTTGCGTTGGAATAATTACGTTGGCCCAACGTCGGCTTTTGTGGTTGGTATGACGATGGCCCAACGTCGACTTGTTGGAATAATTACGTTGGCGCAACGTCGGATTTTGTGGTTGGTACAACGATGGCGCAACGTCGACATGCGTCAGGTTTTGCACGTTTCAAACATGGCTACGTTGGCCCGACGTTGGACAACCAACGTTGGGGCAACGTTGGTTTTACCGCTGGTTTAACGTTGGCCCGACGTTGAAAACGTAACGCACTAGGCGATATGTGAGGTTAGTAGGTGCGTTAGATGTCGACGTTGGACCAACGATGGCCCAACGTTGGTCATAGTGTGGAGAAATCGGTCGATTACGTCGCGTCGCGTGTTTCTTTTTCAAATAACGCTTTGGTTTATTGACTGAACTTGCATTTGTGTTCTGAGTGAGGTTCTTGGTTTAATGGATTATTATTTGGATAATGCACCACGGAACACCATAACCAGCTATAGGACCCGAAGAAGTACCGGTAAGTAATTTAGTTGAGAATATCATGCCGAATAACTTGGAATTTCAACGATAAGCGTGCGTCGTCGGATTCATTTCCTCCACAACCAACTTAAAGTTTGAATTTGAAGTTTAACCCTTCAATTGTCAGAAACGAAAACAAATAAATGTATGTCAGTTTCGTGTGATTGCATCCGACTGTATGAGGAAGAAAATGTCATTCTAATTACTATCTAAAATTCACGATCCATGTGTGATAATGCATGGATTTAGGGACATGGCGGCAGGGGTGTTGCACGTGTGTCTCGCATCCCCCACCCCACCACAACTTTGGTCAAAATTGTCAACAGTTGGATAATTCATACATGACACAACATTAATTGGAACTTTCGCACGGTCACACCAACAATATTATAGGTTGAGATTGTTCTCGTAGTTTGATTTTCCAACAATTATTAATTGTTTATGGAACATCATTTGCACATTGTCCTACTTTTCGTAATTTTTTTTTACTGAAATGGCATCAGTTGGAAATTTTACGACCTTAGGGTGGGGGGGGGGGGGTCTCAGGTTGGAAATTTCCAACAATTGGAATTCTTGAGGCCAGTCTAGATGTTAGGAGTTTGCTATTTTCAGGTTCGGATCTCAAAATGTTCTCAGTGTATTCCGTTCCTCTTCTGGTTGTGGCAACAATACTACTGATCCATTTAGAATAATGCTAACATCCAGGCTGTGAGGGGCCAGTGACTTTTGGGGAAATCAAACCCCAAAGGGGGGGGGGGGTGCAGTTGAAAATTCCAAGGTGGATGCACCCCCCCCCCAACGCTGAAACCAATCTAGCCACGTCCCTGTCATGGATTTCCATGGATAATTAAGTTCAGCCTACGACAGTGGATACCGTTCCACTTTCAGTTGTATACCCTATAATAGGCTATTATGCTTATAGCTGTTGGGGGGGGGGGGTGTACTACCAGAATAGGAATTTACGATTGCACCACCCCCTTTCGTTGTATAAAATGCTCAAGCTGCAAACCAGAGTTCAGTCCCTTCGCTACGGTGTCTGACGCCCTGTTATGTAGGAGATTGATTTATGCATGGAGTTCGAACAACCTCCCCTTAATTCGGTATTTTCCAACCGGTACCTTAAATCCACTTGTCGGTTTGCGCTCCAAAATACACCTAATAATATTCTCTTGTGAATTGTTTCCCGTGTCGAAATAGGTCGATAAATATATGTCACAAAAAGATGCATTGAAGTCATAACAAATACAAGTTTGAACACGATGTTTGGGTCCCAACCAAAATTCAGCTATTTACACGGAGCGTTCCGTGTTAGTCTATATATTCCTGATATATGTTATAAATAAAGAGCGTTCGTTTCACTTCTCTGCGAAAAATTTAAAACAGCTGGAAAATGACAATGGAAACTACTTACTAGAGCACATGGCACCAATGTACCAATATTTTGTCAACCAAGCCATTATTGTGTGATTACCATGCAGTACATACTTAATCGGAGGGGGGCTTATATTGAGGTGTGAAAGGGTCTATCTGCTCTTTCGAGTATGATTCCCGGGGAAGTTTTTAGTTTCTGAAATATGTACATGTTTACACCTATTTATGGTCTCCGAATCAGTGACGTGGCTACATGGTCTTTGTTATGGTGTGTCAACGTTGAATTTCCTCTTGAACCAGACACCAAACTCCTTCGCGAGTTTCAATTTGCACCCCCCCCCCGCTTTGCATTGAAACTTTCCAACCGGCACCCAGGCTTTTCAACTGTTGGCAATTTCCAAACTGAATAAAACTGGAACATTTCCAAAATGCATGGTGTTCATGTCAGACAACAATTTTTAAAAGTCTAAAAGTTTTAAAAATATGATACCGGAGGTGTAAACAAAAATATTCCTACTGATTGTTGGAAAATCAGACAATGAAAACACGTACCGGTACTTAAAGTTACCAAGTAATGATGTGTCAGACATGAAATTTGGAAGGAAGTTATTACGTTGTCACACTGTGTCACAATAATTATTTCAGCTGTAGTGTGGGCCTATAGTCGTAACGTTGAGTAATATTAGGATTTATGTATTTGGTTGGGGTCAATTTGTGTATTGATGCATCCCCCACAAACGACCAATGACTACATAATGGACGTTGTCACTGTATTAACTGCCGCGTGTCCCTAAAACATAAATTTGAACACCCCCCCCCCCAATAATAGACATGATTAGATATTATTGGGCGGGTAATTTAACTTTTGGGGGATATGTGGGACGTGACGGCATGCAGGGGGTGGCGACATGCACAACTTTTGGAAATTTTTAATAATTTTGGCGATACATATGGGGCATTTTTTACCCATTATTATAATATTACCCATCCCATATTTTGTCTGAGGTATTCATATCAATAAATTACTTGGCTTGGGGCTCACCAAGCTACCAACTGAAATAGTTTGTTCTAACCAGTAGGCCTACATTTAGAGCAGTTTGGCAGAAAGGCGGTCTGCTATCAACATGCTGTTGTCAAGCCCCCACCCCCGTTGTCCGCACGCCCCTGACAGTAAGAATTTAATATCTGTGACAATGTGGGTTGGAATAAATATGGTAATGTGTGCAAAAATGGATGTGGCGACAGGGGTTTGAACATTGAGGTGTTACCACCCCTCCCCAATTTTTGTCAAACTTTTCAACATTTTGGAATTTTCAATAACTTAAATTAATGTCGTGTCAGTCATGAAATGCCTAACTGTTGAACATTTTGGTCAAAGTTAATGGGGCGGGACAACCTTACCCGTATTGTCCCTGACCTGACAGTAAGATTGCCCACTCTAGGAGGTTGTGGGTTAGAACAAATAATTAGGGTGATCGCAACATGGATGTGGCGATAGAGGTCGAGGTATTACCCCCCCCCCCCAGATAATTTCAACATTTTAAATTTTCAATAACTTTATAAGTTGAACATCTTAGGCAAAATCTGTTTGAGATCATTTCGATAGTTTACATTTCCAAATTTCTAATGAGTATCGTTTTTGGTCATTATTATGCGGTGAGCTAATTTCAAGATTTGGAATTTTCAATATCATAAGTTGAATTTCAGGCAAAATCTTTCTGAGATCGTCTGGGTAGTTTCGGTTCCCAACAGATATGTAATATTTAGAGTACATTATATTATTTTCTACAAAGACTATATTATAGCTATTAAATGGTATATATATAGTGTGTTGGATTTCAAACTCAGCATCGAATGGGAGACCAGATGAAACTTGGTCAAGTTGGGAAAACAGATTGGTTCACGGGTGGTTGCAATTTAACCCCTCAAAAAAGGAAGGCTTCTGTCAAAGTCCCCTGACATATTACCCCCCCCCCCCCCGTTCTCAAACCCCGTTCTTCATATCCATTCCGATTTGTCACCAAATGCTGAGATTTTTTATAAAGCAAGTTTTCAAACCGCTGTTTAATATTCATCGTACTAGTAAATGGGCATTGAAACACAAACACTCTTTATCGTTGATGATACGGCTGACAACAATTCAAAACATGCTAAAATAATTACTCGATATCTTGCGAATTTACTAATATGTTCGGTCTCATATTTGCTGGGGAAAATCTCCAATGAGCATAAACTTACCATGCGCTGGCTCTTGTGGGATCTGTGCAATTTTATTAATGAACTGATTGACAGTTTTGCTAGAAATTGACACCGACTACTTAGCGAGTTTTGAGAATCCGTGACCAATTGGTTGATTGAGACGTTCCTGTGTATATAAGATACCTGCTGTTCTCAGAGATATTCATGAGTTGAGAAAAACTTCGCGCGCGCATAACACCTCCGCCTACCGGCGTCGGTGTCATCAGCACGTGCTCAACTCCTTCCAACTCACGAATTCCTCAAGACCAGTATATGTAACGATTACGTACCACGTGCAAAGGTATGGTACCTATATATACTATCGGGAACCGTTCGATTAATTAAAGTACCATATGCATACATATTTTATATATATTATTGGCAACCGGTCAAATAATTAAAGTACTCTCGTGCATGCAAATGCATGTAGGAATTTCCCGGATTGGTCTGGTTCTTATATATCAAGATGTGTACAGTGTGTGACAATGTCAAGCTGCACACAGAAAATGCATTGGGCTAACGTTAGTCTCTGTTTCTTTCAGGACTTATTTACTTGCTATCCTGTTTCTGGATCTGGATATTTTGTGTATAAGCTACGGTACTATACAAGCGGATTCGATCAATGTGTACTCGTCTGTCGAAACCATCAACGGCTTGGGGATATGAACTTACATGTACCAGTATTCCAGCATGGTCTATATCGTGTTGCACATCGTTATATTGTGAATATTATTGCACGACTGACACCAGCGCGACCGACATAACACCATGTACGACATGAATTCGTCAGTTTATGGTTATTCACTTGGATGGAAATTCTTACTTGTCCTGTGTTGTGCATTGAATCAGATGCCAAAAAAACTCGACATTCATCGGTGTATCGATAATCGGCACTGAAAGGATGATGTGTGTTCATCTTGTTGTGGCAGTTATACATCTGATACATCAGTTATTAATAACGTAATGATAACCTATGAAAATGGTAAATTCCAGATATTCAAGGAGGTGAATATAAAATGGTTTCTCTCGCGATATGATTTCTTCAGAAGAATTGTCAATCAATGTCCTACAAAACAGTTGCTTCATACAAGCCAATTTCCTGCATACATATATGCATGAGCCATGAGTACACTGAATCCAGTTCATGACAGATCATGGAATGATGAAAATATTATATTTCATATAATATGTTGGGTTTTGTATACATAAATTAATCTTTATGGATCCATGGGTTTAATTTCTCCCAGATAAATCATTCCAACATATGCAACAAGTGGCATACATATGTGCATAGATACAAATAAGCTTAGTAATTGCTCTTTCATAATATGTCAACAGATAAAATTAATTGCTGTACATGCATGTATTGAATTTATATAATCAGAATCTACGGTATCATGGACTAATTAGAAAACGGATTGCAAAAACGCGATATTCTTTCTTATGTGACATTGTATATCACCATGCACAGAGTTCCCTCTATATAATAGCACTGGTACGTAAATGAGAAATTACTAGGTTTAATTTAATCATATGTACTTTGAGCCGTTTCAAATTTTGCACATCTACATCAGATCACCCTCCAGAATAATGATGTTCGAAGAAGATGTAACCTGACCAAAGTTTAAAGCCACATAATGTTTGAATATTTTGTTCCCAACATTATCGAGAGCACAAAATCGCAAATTAAGCTGAAATAAAGACATTTCTTTTGTATGGTAAAGGGATATATAAGCTAACAAAAATATGTAGCATTTTCGATAACTTTATTCAGGAGACCAATAAAAAATATTTTTCTTTAGAGTGAGTAGATGGTCAAGATTCTTAAAATCAACAACTAATGACAAGTCATTTTGTCTTTATTTAAATCGGCATACACTTTTGTTTCTATATGTTTCATTTTATTCTGGTTTCATATTTGTGAAATTGAATGTTGTTTCCAATTATAATACTTTGAAGTTGCAAACATTATGTGGGACTTTAAATTTATTGGTATGTTGTATCTCATCGGATGTTAATTTTATAAGGACGCCCTAATGTGAGGGGAATCGACCCTACGAATGGAGCCTCGATCCGTCCCTGTCAATGCCCAAACACAACGTTGGTCCAACGTTGCCCCAACGTCGTATTCTTAGTGGAATTCACCGTTGTTTCGACGTCGTTTCAACGTCGGTGCCCGACGGCGCACCAACGTCGGCTCGACGTCGAACCACCGTCGAGTCGACGACGGGATCCGACGTCAAGCCGACGCCGAGCCAGCGGCAACAGCCATAGTTGGCCCAACGTTGGATTCCAACGCTGATAGAAATGACGTTGGCCCAATGTCGTATTATTAGTGGAATTCACCGTTGGTTCGACGTCGTTTCAACGTCGGGTGCCCGACGGCGCACCAACGTCGGCTCGACGTCGAACCACCGTCGAGTCGACGACGGGATCCGACGTCGAGCCGACGCCGAGCCAGCGGCAACAGCCATAGTTGGGCCAACGTTGGATTCCAACGTTGGCCCAACGATAGAAATGACGTTGGCCCAACGTTGGCCCAACGTTGGCCCAACGTGGGTGTGCTATCTGGGCGTTAATTCCATAAAACTTAATATCGACACACCTATCGAACATGCGTGAGTTAATGCGAGACAAAAAAAATAAAATAAACGCCAACTATGAACTTCAAATTATTTGAAATACATCGCACTTAATACAAGCACACTCACGTTGTGTGCTCGGTCACATCATAACCGGAGACGACACATATAAGCTATCAGCTTGCTGTCGAATCCCCTCCATACCATAACTTGTTACTATATAGTATATTGTAATTACTTTATGAATTATATGGATTAAATACTGTTTACATCAACTTGTGGGAGTTGTGCAGACCAATCGCCCATATACTGCTGCACTCAAAAATCTAGGAAGATTGTTGAACAAGTCAACTTACCCAAACAATCTATTGTGTAAATATTGTTCGCACTATTATGATCACGATTTGAACACGCACTTTCGACATGCAGAGCTGACGTTATCATCCATATGCGGGATGTCTACTGGACTAGGATCATCAACAAATATGGCATCGATCTATATTTGTATCTCGCATCACTACCCATATCAGAACTGATGGCTTTAATTCCCGGAGGACCTCCGTCTGTGCCATTCGCGGGATCTGCAGATAATCTCGAATATGTAATCCTTGATTCAGCAATATTTCTGCTACATGCTTGTAAGAATATGGGGAACACGGCAATATGACGACTCACATATTCTGCAACTGATATCTGTCGTGAAAGTGTCATGGAACCGACTGTTCTCTCTGATCATTTTCTACTTCACCCACTTGACTATATCCATATACTATACTCTTCTACAGTCCCATGTGACCATCATTACATTCTTACTACTACACACTATCTCTCCATCTCTCTTCATCAATACTTATCCACGCCAACGCCCACGCCATCATCATATATGTATTTGTATAACTGTGTATGTAAATATAACTCTCCCATGCGGAGGCATTAAATATTATTTTTAAAAATAGGATTTGGTGGTTTCCTGTCAAGTGGTGTTCCTATTGGAAGTGCTACTGGTAGTCTATGGGAATTTACACAGTGATCGACAATTTTGTCTGCGATTGGAGGATCCAGTTTCATAGAGGTTATCAGGAAGTTCTTGATCACATCATATGGGACCTCACGTCTTGTTTCCTTTATGCCATATACCAGAATGTTGTATTTCCTGTCATGGACTTCACTGTCTGATAATTCAGAATGTTTTGCTAATAATTTCTCCTAAACTTGTGGAATAACACTATCCTCTATAGGTGACATCCGTTCTTCCATTGATGCCAGTGCAGTTGTGTTTTCAATTTGTTCATCAGTTATGTTTTGTATTTTGGTATTGATTTTGGAAAATTCCGTTGAGATATTTACAAATTTTGTATTAATACTTTCAAAATTTGTGATAAGTGACATATTCATATTGATGATTAGTTCTTTCAACTCATCTTTCGATACTTCTGGAAGAGTTGTTGGTTCGATGTTGGGCATAGCTGAATCGTTACCGCTCATTTTGAAACACTTTGTGGATGAATTTATATTGGTTGAATAGTTAATTTGGAGTGGCCTAGATTGCGCGCGACAACTTCGAAAGTTCAACATATCTTTAAGCGACAATTTTCACACACAAAACACCAATTGTCGGGCATTATTCATCTGCTGCATATTTGGAATCAGAGTGATGACCATTACTTGCCTCTGTGTGCCATTAATATGCCGTCTTAATGTGTTTCAATCTGCTATCAAAATAACATGTGATGTTGGCCGCCATCTTTACCGGATGTACTCTGGGGTACCTGTCCGGTACTCTGGAGTACCTATCCGGTACTCTGGTGTACTTATCTATGTGCTCCGGAGTACCAAATATCCAGGTACTATGTGGAGTACCTGTCCAGGTACTCTGGAGAACATGTCTGGGTACTCTTGAATACCAACTATCCAGATATTATGTAGATAACATCAGAGTACCTGGGCAGAAGCTGCAGAATACCTACCCAGGTACGCCGGAGTACCTGTCCAGAAACATGTATACTGGTAATATGGGGCACCTTATTGGGATAGTATTTTTTCCCTGCACATGGAGTAAAATTTGTCTGAATGTCTGACATAATCGTAATTGTTTTTTTTGAATATGTGTGTAATTAAAGTAAACATTATAAATCTGACATCTTAAACCTATAAATTAGTCAGACAGGATTAACAACACGATAGTCCTAGCCATTCCACCACATTTTCACATGCCAAAATGACGCTATGCCGCCACGTTTTTGTTTACATTACTGTAAAATATTTGCTGTAAATCTTATGGAAAATACCGACAGCAGAGTTGCCGCCAGTATTATACCGTGACATAAACAGTACACCGTATATTTTCCTACACCGCAGCACAGGGGTGTGTCGTTAAAGTGAGTAACATATAAATTAGGAAATATATAAATTTAAACCGAGCGCATGTATGAACGTATGTATGTATAGCGAAGCGGTTTTTAAAGTGGCACACTCAGTTTATATATATATTTTTTTATTTTGATTTATATTTTACTCGGTTTAACGACACGCTCTTGTGCACCGTATATTTAAATGTTATACTGCACAATTTACAATATACTGTGTTTCCCTATACCAGAGTATACCATAGAAATAACAGTTATACCAAAAAAAGTAATGTTCGACCATCACAGAATGGCGCAAACATCTACTATGAGTGCTCAATAGCAGATACTTGAACCACATTTCCATAAATAAAATGATGGGTGTATGCCCGTGATTTTAATGACCAATGCTCGGTGTAGTAAAATCCCGCTCCATAATTTTACGAACTACCTGTCAGGTTCCATTGTTCTCGGACACAATGCTTGGTAGAATTCCCAATTGATGGACAATATTTGTTTTGGGAAATTACACATACAATTGTACATTGGTTAAATTGAGGTTACACATACTTAAAAAGCTCACCAAAATATGACAATTATTGAGGTTGGTAATCTTGGTATGTGATCTTGGTTGAATTCTGCTTGATTCATTCAATACCGGTAAATGTAACATAATTCACGAAAACCAAAGTGGATTTCGACAAAACCACTCTGCAGTCGACAACGTATTCATACTACAGTCTCTAATAGAATTAACACAATTTAAAAAAATGAAATTATATTGCGCTTTTATAGATCTCCAAAATGCATTCGATACTGTATGTAGAGAGGCAATGTGGCACAAACTTATTTTGAATAACATTACTGGTAAAATGCATAGAATTATTCTTGACATATACACCGGTATCAAGTCAAAAGTTGTCCACAACGGAAAATCGTCAGAGTAATTCCCTTCATATACAGGCCTAAAACAAGGAGACAATGTATCACCATTTTTATTTTGTTTACACCTTAACGACCTGCAAGATTTTCTAGGGAGTACTGACATCAAAGGGGTAGAATCAATATCTCAAGAGTATGAAGATAGACTCGATCGATACTTGAATCTTTTCGCGCTACTATATGCTGATGACACGGTGCTATTCTCAGAATCCGAAGCAGATTTGCAATTACAAATTAATTATTTTTAAGATTACTGTACAACCTGGATGCTTAGGGTTAATATACCAAAATCAAAAATTATTTGTTTCTCAAACGGAAAGTGAAGCATGTAACGTTCAGATATAACAACAAAGAACTTGAAATCGTAAACACATTTAATTATTTGGGAGTAATATTAAATCGAACAGGATCTTTCGCCGAAATGAAAAAGCAAGTATCGACCAAAGCCACCAAAGCTATGTACGAGGTGATTAAAATTGGGCGAACAAACAAGCTTTCAATTTCGACACACCTAAAATTATTCGACTCATTAGTTGTACCGATTCTTTTATACGACTGTGAGGTATGGGGTATGGGTGATAACTCATATGATTGAACGCGTACATCTTAAATTCTGCAAAATGATTTTGCATCTGATAGCCTCACGCCCAGTTATATGGTGTATGGGGAATTGGGAAGACAACCATTACATGTGAAAATCAAATTTCGAATAGTGAAATTCTGGATGAAATTAGTAAATCGCTCCGAGCATTTTAGACAATACTGGTTTATCATATATATGGTTATACCAAATGAACGGTTTAGACGATAAACATGTAGAATCCACGTTAAAGCGAAAGTTGATCGACCAATTTAAACAAGAATGGTACGCCTCGATGGAATCATCGTCAAAGGGTCGTGCTTAAACTTATAAAAGATAAATTTATAATGGAAAATTATCTAGGTTCATTGAACCACAAAGATATTTATATATTAGCAATGTTTAGAACCGCGAATCATTTCCTGCCAGTGGAAATTGGTCGTTGGAACAACACATCGTGTGTTAATCGGAAATGCACTTTTTGTACAAAGAAAGTCATTGGGAATGAATACCATGTTATTTTTGAATGCAGCAAAACTTAGGAAAACATTTTTCTCTATGATTGGCAATGACTCTCTTAAATACGCTACTCCTCTGACAATGAACCATATGTTACGGACCGTTGTCCTACCCAAATCATTATACGGCACTGAAATCACATCACTTCAAACACAATCATCTGTTAACATAATAGAACGTTCTCTGCGCACGTATGTAAAATACTCGCAGCAATTACCAAAACGCACAAGTACGGATATTGCGCTTGGATTAGTAGGACAACTTCCTGTTCAACGAGAAATACATGTTCGCAAACTGTGCTTTCTGGGGCAGTTGATTCACCTTCCTACTGGACATCAAACTCCACTTAAACTATTTATTTTCAAAGCACACCTGTATCGTCTATTTCGCCGCCCAGCTTCCGGATTTGTCTCTGATGTTTTCCCTTTACTTGAGCAGTATGGACTCATGGTACACGTTGATAATTGTCTACTCCACGGCAACTTCCCTGATCACAAGTCATGGAAGACAATCGTTAAAAGTGTTGTAAAGATAACTTACACGACACAGTGGAAAGCAACTATTTCCAACGAAAGGAGGTTTACTATTGTCAACCATGTTCTCCGTGACCCCCTATCCGGATGGAAAATATGGAGACTCTTTCAATGTCACCCAAACGCAGCTGATAAATTCTATAACTTGGCCAAACTTCTCAACAAAACAACCTACCCAAATAACGTGACCTGCTACCAGTGTTACAACGCATACGACAACGAACTTGATCATTTAATGTTCTGCTGTACAGCCCACCCAATTCTGATGTTAAGGAACCAGTTATGGGGGACAATACGTAATCAGAATGGTGTGTCAATGTTCCTCTACTTGGACGGCTTATCTAAAAATGAATTTCTAGCAATCATTCTTGGGACCTAGGATCCGTACTTAACGTATCCCATTCAGAAATGCCACAACCTGATTATCGAGGTGTCATCATCTTTTCTTCTGACAATGTCCAGACTGGTGTCAAACACATATCAACTGATATGACAATGTCCGGATACATGCCAAACTTTTGAATTAACATAAGAACCTGATGCATGTAATATTTTCCGTATTGATGCCCCTCACTTGATCACACGGTTGTGATATACATATTTTTTTTTTGTGTGCAGGCTAATCCATAGATATAATTTGTTTTCTAAATAGTATAATTTATTTTGCCTACTGTAACTATTATCATAACAACCTCACGCACGTGAGGTGTTCCTTAGTGACGCCTGTCATTCAACGACCATACGGTAGTGGATACATACATCTGTTTTGTGCATCAACATGTGCATCATCTGTTTTATAAATTATCTGAGCATACCGTATACATGTCGAATATTGTCATTACAACCACACGCATGTGAGATATTCCTTGGTGACGCCCATCAGCGATCACACGGGTGTGATATATGTAATATTGTTTTTCTGCATCCAAACATGTGTATTATGTGGTATTCTAATTAGTCTATGCATGCACAACATTGGATTACCATAATAATCTCACGCGTGTGAGATATTCCTTAGTGACGACCATCATCGTTCACACGGGTGTGATATATGTAACTTCGTTTTGCATATCTATTGTATGTATAATTTTTTTTATAAATAGTCTATAATACGAGTTATACCTTCAACATTCAAGAACACGAGTACTATATCTATATACAATTATACATCATTTGCATGCGATCATTATATCGTCACATATATATATAAATTTTATACATTGAGTGCATGTGCTTGTGATTTTATCTTTTGATTTATGTACAATGTATTTGTAAATAACCATGTACAAATTATCTATCTCCTCAAAAGGAGGCAATAAAGAATATATATATATTATAACCGCGAATCATTTCCTGCCAGTGGAAATTGGTCGTTGGAACAACACATCGTGTGTTAATCGGAAATGCACTTTTTGTACAAAGAAAGTCATTGGGAATGAATACCATGTTATTTTTGAATGCGAGTTTTTTGCCCGCGAAACACACCTTTATTTACCAAAATCATATGTCAGAAATCACAATGAAAAGAAATTCAAAATTCTGTTAGCTAATAGTAAGACACATATTATGAGAAAGTTATGTAAGTTTATCAGACTTATTAATGAAACTGCAAACTGCTCTCCTGGATAACTTACTCATTGCACGCCGCATCACTTTCTTTCCTATTTCAAAATTATTGTTGCGTACTGACCGTTATAGTGATAATTCCAGATATTCTAATGTATATAACACTTATGTATGTACAATCACTACAATGGTGAATGAATAAAGACTTCTTCTATAGGTACTTCAAATATGTTCATCTGAGGCAAACATGCATACGGCCATTGACATACGTACATATTCCGCCAATATATAATGTATGTAATATACTATTATGGCCACTTCATCATGGCGCTTCTGGCGCGCGCCGAATGTGACAAAACATGTCACATTAGTTGCGGGCCGAAAGCAACAAAATGTCGCATATTTTGTCGCTTGTGTCGCTTTCGGTTCACACAAAAGCATGCGACATTTCCCACTCTGTAGTACATATATAACATATAGGTTTCACAGCAATAGGCATGTATATACAAGTAGTCATACATGGCTGCATACATTAAACATGAACACATTGTGAATGACAAAATGTGACATCCTCTTGTCAACAGAATAAACTATTTGCAAATATCATCTTTCCCTCTGAGCCATTTTGCACTAGTCACTGGTTACTGAAACCTTTTAATTTTGTTTTGGATGGTAGACCACACATGTGCAGTGAATGTTATAGACCGAAGATGAAATCCCTATATACATAATGCATACAGGGTATCTTATATTCACTCAGTAATATTTCAATGTTGGCAATAAGATGGGAAGCTGTGGGAACTGTTTTATGATCTTGATTCCGATCATTCTACACTGCCATTCCACTGTTTTTGTATTACTATGATGGAATATGCTAAATAATAATTTCTTGGAAGAACGAGGCTGATATAATGTTGTTTCATATTATTCTGATTTAATTACAAAGTAGACCCCGTAAAAAAAAGAAACTGGCACGGACTAGGGTGAGAAGGAGGTGGGGTGTTGTGTGGTTAGGGAGGGGATTCATTTTCTGTCCTGTGTCTGAAATTGTTTTCAGGAAACCACCCTGGGACACTAAGAAATATTTAATTTTAGAATAGTTAAATGCAACAAGCCATGTATAAACTATTGGAGAAAGTGATGCTACTCCGAATGGAAACTCTTGCACCAGATCTCATAAAGGTACACCCTCTTCAAAACGGCTTCCAGAAAGGAGTCAGTTGTATGAATTCATCGTTCGTTAGTAAAACTATACAATCGGGGATTTCGTAGTAAAATATGGCACTTATTTAGATCTTTCTTATCAGATATTAAGTGTAAAGTCCGCTACAATAATCACTTATCCAGGGTCATTGACATGCAACAAGGCACGCGACAGGGATAATTCTCTCTCCTCTATTTCATATGATCTTCATTGATGATCTATTGTACGAATTGGAAACATCTCAGTATAGAATGTGTCTGAACTCCATTAGTTGCGCATGTACTACCCAGGCCGACGATATGACATTATTGTCGTTGACCGGACCAGGACTACACTCACTACAGGCATTGTGTAATATATGCACAGAATTCTCAAACATGTTGAGGTTCATATACAACCCTGATAAGTGTAAAGTAGTCATATTTAATGAATCGGAATCCTCATTTAATCATAGGACGCGGAAACAGTGGTACCTAGGTAACAAAACAGTACTAGAGGAATATAGTATTCAACACCTAGGCATCCCCCTTCATAGAAATAATCACATAACCGACTTCACTGATCACATCAGTCACAAAATCCGTTCAGTGTACCTCATGATGAGCAACGCGGTGATGTATGCTGGAGGCATAACCCCTCTTAGCTCAACAACTATATATGAGTCAGTAGTATTGCCAACTAGTCTATATGGATCAGAACTCGTGTGTTCATTATCTACGGCCAATGAACTCAAACTGGAAAGGACCTCAAGGCTTCCCGGTCTGTGCCAGAACAGACGTGGTATTAGGTCTCATCGGAACAGGCACAATTATCTCTATAATTGAAAAACGCCAACTTACCTTCTTTGGCAACCTTTGCAACACCCGCGAGGACAAATATTCGAAACATATATTCCGGTCCACGTTAAATGACCACTTTACACTCGGGTCGAATCTTGATGAGTCATCATTTATATACCATATTTCTCAAGTTCTAACCAAATATGATTTTCAGGATTAGTGTCGTGTCTATGCACAAGAGGGCACGTTCCCGACAAAGGAGACATGAAAAAGCCTAGTAAAAGCAAATGTCAAAATCACACAGGAACGTGACTGGAGATTCAGAATGGAACATGACATACAGCTCATGCCATTTGCGGCATGTTATGCAACCCGCAAAGTCTCGCCACTTTGGCATATATGTCGTTCTTTCCAGAAACTGAAGCACGAGTCTGCCACAATCGCAATTCTCATAACGCAATCTCTGATATGGGATTCGGGAATGTGTCCATTGTGCAACACAACTTTCAATACCACAGTTTAACATGTCATACTTAACTGTACAAATAACAACCTGACCGTAATAAGGAATGACACGTGGTATTGCATCCTTAGTTACTTCGGAATAGACTGCTTCTTTGCTATCGATGACTTGTCTAGTGACAAACAGTTGTTGGTTTTTCTAGCATGCGTGCCTGATGCCGTCAATCGCCACATAGAATCTGATATTGAATTTATCACTTTCCTAATCAGAATGGCGTTCCTATTATGGACAACATACATGGAAATGGTAGAGTAACGACATGTCTACATGTTCAAATGCAGTCTGGCACAATTTCAGTCTCCAACTTTATCTGGATAGCGAATGTCAAAATTGCAACTTGCGGAATAATACTACACCAAACGTTTTATATAGTAATGACGTCGTCAGACGACGTGACCCCCCATGCGAATCACGTCCATAAAACGGTTTACTGATATGGGGACACACCTGTGTTGGGAATGACACACCCATCGCACACACCCTATAGTGCACGCAAATGATCATGTCCGCAGTAAACACGAATCTGCCCGATAGCTTATATATTTTTATTTTTATTATACACATATAGGCATACGTAGAAGCACCTTATAGTCTGGGTCTTGGATCCCAAAATACTGTGTGTCGTCCTTAATTCTTATATTTATATCTATCGTATCGTATAACTTTTATTTTGATATCTATGCAGCCATATATGTATTGTGATTTCTAATGTATTTGTATGTGTTACTTGCTCTCCGGTATTGGAGGAAATAAAGGAATATATATATATATATATATATATATATAAAAAGACGCATATTACTAGTTATATTGTAAGCTTTTGTAAGCGATTTCATTTGTGTACACAAGAAAAATGAGGTGGCAAGATTATCCACGGGGCACTGCACTGAATGTGACATACTTCAAAGACGAACTTGAATTCTATTTACAAGATAGTTTTTCAAAAGTGTGTATGCATTCCTAGCTATTCCGAGCATTTTGGAGCTTTAACAAAAAGACATCTCAGTTATTTTCCACCCAATGATGATATAATGCTATGGTAAATGTCCATGAGTTGAAAAGCGTACTACGATTTGATGTAAATCCAGATTGTAATAATTTGTAAATACGGTAACAATTAAGATCCCGGAGTAACGAAACGGGTCGGTAATTAGAAGGATGGCTTAAATTGTGACGCACTTTTTGTAAATAAGACAAACATCTGTCCGTTTCCATTCAGTGGGTGAACGAATGTTCCTTAATATATCAAACCATTTCCATGGTATGGAATTGGTTCTTATAGGGGTAACGCACTGTTTTGTACTCGGGTGCTGATGCCGTAATGTCCACTGTCTTTCGATGTCTTCGTGCCTATCAAATGTTTATAAGTTGTTTATATAAAATGATACAGTTTCGTTCGGCAAGACATTTAGTACTGTTCGTTGCTTCCGAATCTCTAAACGTTTTTTCTAAGTAAATGTGATTAGAGTAATTCTACCGTAGTAATTCTACCAGAGTAAAAAGTTTACCTCGATATTAGGGTAAAGTTACCAATGTAGTACCGAGGTGCGCTTTCAGAAGCTTTAACATTCTGTTAACTTTTGAGAGACACCGGGTACAATTGTTTTCCACTGATTAACGAACAAATTATGATTGTATTATCACAAATGAGACAGAAAACACCTCAGCTGAGAAATGTAATATTGTGAAATAGAGTTATCGCTCATATCCGTGTACTATTACCATGGTAAAACCAGGTAAACCATGGTTACATGGCTCTACTCTGGTAAAATATGGTAAAGTCAGATAGACAATGGTATACTATGGTAAAATCCACATAAAGTCCATGTAAAAATGACATACCCTTGTAAATTACAAGTAAAGGCATGATGTACCCCACTTACATTATACTCTCGTAAATCCTGCTTATTACCATTACATACACAACATTAACCAACATGGGAGCCTGTGTATACCAGCAATTTTGAGATTGGTTGGACTCCACATTGCAGAGTTGTGTCCGCTTTGGACTTAAATATATAAAAACACAACCCACCTAAATTCTTGTCCATGGTTGAAATACGTTTTATATGATCGGTCGTGTAAGTCTAAACTGCAATAAGGACAACATACCAGACTTTAGTCTAGAAATAGGACAAAGATTAATACTGTCATTCTCCTTGTATCATTTGTATATTATTGTATAGGATTACCTCACCTCATTCTAAATAAAAGAATATGTGTTATTAGCTGCCACATTAATATTAATACTAGAAAATGTAGAACTCAGTTATTCTCAAAATTCTTCTCTGACAGGAACCAACCACACACAAAGCACCATGGTTGAAATGCACCACGTTTTGAAGTAACCGACGACATTTTTTAAAGAGCGCTTTTTTCTTCGAAGAAATACTTGGAATTTACAAGGGTATGACATTTTACATTGGTTTTTACATGGATTTTACCAGATGATAGTATATCATTGTAAACCTGACATTACCAGAGTAGAGCCTGGTAAACCATGATGAGAGTATATCATTGTAAACCTGACATTACCAGAGTAGAACCTGGTAAACCATGGTTTACCGGGTTTTTACCAGAGTGTTTTTATAAGGGTCGTGGCGTTGATTACTGTCTGAACCCAAAACAAAACACAATTTGTCACTTAAACGACTTGTTTTCAAGACTATATAGAGTAAGTGACCCCGGACTTACCCCATACCCATATCATATGGATGATGTTAGAGCTATATGGTGTAAACAAAACCAATTCCGAACATTTCGGGCATCATTATGGGAAGGGGTGCTGTACGGATTTGGGGATACAAATATCTTCCAAATACATGTATATTGACATCACAATTGTTTGAATACATTTACTTATTTATATATAAAACTGTACTCTCAACTATGATGAAATTGATTCTGTTGCTACGTATGAATTTCGCACACGGCAATGTTGACGACGATAAATCTGCCGAGTCATGACCATCAAGGGTGGAACATATTTTTTATATTCCAGAGATATCAGCAGTATAATTATATACACAGTATATTTTACAAAATGTGTACAGGAGCGAACGAAACTGAGCATATAAGTCTCTACCGACTGGGGAGAGGGGGCATTTCAACAGGATACTCTTATTATCAAAATCATTTATTATTTCATGTTTAGCGCACGAATCATGTATTTGAGCAATTAATTTGGCCTTCATTTATGACATCTTTAAGAGATCTAAGTTGGTATGGTCGGTCTTGCAGAGCTGTCTATTATGTCTTGGTCTTTCCATTGACACTTTTCGCACAATGAGCAACTACTGATAAGAATTACGAATATGATAGAACGTCACCAGAATTTGTGTTCTTTCTATAGTTGTGGTTTTGCCATACCCGTAGTCACCATTACGGTTTCGAGAAGCTATGTATGGGCACGCCAGCTTGTCATGCAACCATTGAGCCTACCCATGGCTATGACCTGATAGCAACATAATTAAGGACAACAACCACGTCACCTTACCACGACTGGCAAAACGTTTGATCGGCACTATCTGTTTCACAAACGGACGCGTATAGTCGTCATTTCTGCGAAAAGGTTTTCGGACCGTCCGAAAAATACGACTACATTTAGCTATCCATAATTCTTATCAGTAGTAGTTCATTATGACAAAGGTTCCAGTGTTCGAAATTAAGAACAAACTCATGCACGTTTCACAGATATGGTTGATGCAGTATCCACTGATCCGACATCAATGTCTTTGGATAACTCATGTCTGGCCTTCTCTCGTCGCGTGAACAGGACGACACACAATGACGTAACAACAATAAGCAGTCCACAAAGAACGATAAACAGGATCATGTAGGTCTGTTCCATTGTGCAGTCTGGCTTTTCAGAAACGGTTTTCATAACGAAGAAGTTGTCTAAAATGAAGAAACAATAAGGTGTTTGCTGAAACATCTCAACGAATGCGTAGCAATATTATCAGGCGCATGTTTAACCATTTCTTGACTTTTTACCAAGCGTTTAGTTGTGTGGAACCTGGTTTACATCTTTTAGTGTTCATTGGGTGATCACACTTGCAGCAAGCGTGATCACCCAATGCACATCGGTGTCTTATAATAGTACGTTAACAAGACATTCGATACTGAGAATCCTTTAGCCTTCCAAAATCAAATATAAAATCACGTGCAGTTCGCATTAACTCGTATCGCGGTGTAGATTTAATACCCATTGTAAACATAAATTGTTAAATTATGAGAAAAGCGAGCTGGTGGTTGGACAATACAGCCACGGACAGTTCGTAAATTTGTGATTGACACATAATTGAGTCAAGGGATCTGTGGGAAAAATCGCGAACATATCGATAGACAAAGATCCTACTCTTTTATATATATATATAGATCATATACGTTAGAAATGAAGACATTCGTCTAATTTCCTCCCAAAACGTTGAGCCGAGCTCCTAAAGTTTCGAAACATCAGTTAGTCTTTTTGGGGCTTGTATAATAATTTACGGAATGACGTAGGGGGCTAAACGATATCTGCCAGAGTGTCTGGGTCGATAAAATAATAATGAATGATATTCTGAACATGACGGATTTAGCTTCGTTGGGAAGGTTATGCGCTTTCTATCCATATTATTACTCAGGGGGTTAAGGTTCCCTAATGTGATGGTGTTGTTGTTATTGCTGCTGTTGTTGTTGTTGTGGTTGTTTTTGTTGTCGATGATGATGATGATGATGATGACGACGACGCCGATGATGACGACGGCGATTATGATGATGATGATGATGATGAACATGATAGCGGTGATGGTGATGATGATGGTGTTGATAATACATTATTACGATTATGATAATGATGATTATGATTATGATGATGAGGTTGGATATTGTCATTGATGATGATGATGATGAAATGATGATGATGATGATAATGATGATGATCATTATGGTGGTGGTAGTGATGGTGTTGAGAAAATGTGGTCAATGATGATTATGACGGTGGCGATGATGATGATACTGGTGCTGGGGGTGATAGTGACGATGAGCACATATGGATGATGATGGTGGTGGTTGTGATGATGGAGCTGATGGCGATGGTGATTGAGATGATGAGGGTGGTGGTTGTGATGATGATGCCAATGGCGATGATGACTGAGATGATGCTGATGATGGTTGTGATTATGCTTCTGATGGCGATGATGATTGAGATGATGAGGGTGGTGGTTGTGATTTATGCTTCTGATGTCGATGATGATGGAGATGATGAGGGTGATGGTTGTGACGATGATGCTGATAGCGATGATGATTGATATGATGAGGGTGGTGGTTGTGATGATGATGCTAATGGCGATGATGACTGAGATGATGCTGATGATGGTTGTGATTATGCTTCTGATGGCGACGATGATTGAGACGATGAGGGTGGTGGTTGTGATTTATGCTTCTGATGGCGATGATGATGGAGATGATGCGGGTGATGGTAGTGATGATGATGCTAATGGCGATGATGACTGAGATGATGAGGGTGGTGTTTGTGATGATGATGCTGATGGCGATGATGACTGAGATGGTGAGGGTGGTGGTTGTGATGATGATGCTGATGGCGACAATGATTGAGATGTTGAGGGCGGTGGTTGTGATGATGATGCTGATGGCGACGATGATTGAGATGATGAGGGTGATGGTAGTGATGGTGATGCTAATGGCGATGATGACTGAGATGATGAGGGTGGTGGTTGTGTTGATGATGCTGATGGCGACGATGATTGAGATGATGAGGGCGGTGGTTGTGATGATGATGCTGGTGGCGAAGATGATTGAGACGATGAGGGTGGTAGTTGTGCAGACGCTTCTGATGGCGATGATGATGTAGATGATGAGGGTGATGGTAGTGATGGTGATGCTAATGGCGATGATGACTGAGACGATGAGGGTGGTGGTTGTGATTTATGCTTCTGATGGCGATGATGATGGAGGTGATGCGGGTGATGGTAGTGATGATGATGCTAATGGCGATGATGACTGAGATGATGAGGGTGCTGTTTGTGATGATGATGCTGATGGCGATGATGACTGAGATGGTGAGGGTGGTGGTTGTGATGATGATGCTGATGGCGACGATGATTGAGATGATGAGGGTGGTGTTTGTGATGATGATGCTGATGGCGACGATGATTGAGATGATGAGGGTGGTGGTTTTGATTTATGCTTCTGATGGCGATGATGATGGAGATGATGAGGGTGATGGTAGTGATGGTGATGCTGATGGCGATGATGACTGAGATGATGAGGGTGGTGTTTGTGATGATGATGCTGATGGCGACGATGATTGAGATGATGAGGGCGGTGGTTGTGATGATGATGCTGGTGGCGAAGATGATTGAGACGATGAGGGTGGTAGTTGTGCAGATGCTTCTGATGGCGATGATGATGGAGATGATGAGGGTGATGGTAGTGATAATGATGCTAATGGCGATGATGACTGAGATGATGAGGGTGGTGTTTGTGATGATGATGCTGATGGCGACGATGATTGAGATGATGAGGGTGGTGGTTGTGATGATGATGCTGATGGCGAAGATGATTGAGACGATGAGGGTGGTGGTTGTGAAGATGCTTCTCATGGCCATGATGATTGAGATGATGATGGTGGCGGTGGTTGTGACGATGATGATGATGGCGATGATGATAGAGATTATGAGGATAGTGGTTGTGACGATGATTTTTATGGTGATGATGATTGACATGATGTTGATGGTGGTTGTGATGATGCTGCTGATGGCGAAGATGATTGAGACGATGAGGGTGGTGGTTGTGCAGATACTTCTGATGGCGATGATGATGGAGATGATGAGGGTGATGGTAGTGATAATGATGCTAATGGCGATGATGATAGAGATTATGAGGATAGTGGTTGTGACGATGATTTTGATGGTGATGATGATTGAGATGATGCTGATGGTGGTTGTGATGATGATGCTGCTGATGGCGATGATGACTGAGATGATGTGGGTGTTGGTTGTGACGATGCTGATGGCGATGATGATGGAGATGATGAGGGTGGTGGTTCCGACGATGAGGCTGATGACGATGATGATTGAGATGATGAGATGGTGGTTGAGACGGTGATGCTGATTGCGATGATGATGATGAGGGCGGTGGAAGTTCTGACGATGATGCTAATGGCGAAGATGTTTGAGATGATGCTGATGACGATGGCGACTGAGATGATGATGATGGTAGTTGTGACGATGATGCTGATGGCGATGGTGATGGAAATTATGAGTGTGGTGGTTGTGATGATGCTTCTGATGGCGATGATGATTGAGATGATGAGGGTGGTGGTTGTGTTGATGCTTCTGATGGCGATGATGATTGAGAACATGAGGCAGGGTTGGGGCGATTACATGCCAATGTAATCGATTACGATTACAATTACTTTTGATTTACATGATTACTATTACGATTACTGATTACATTTTTTCCAATGTAATCGATTACGATTACAATTACTTTAGTAAATGTAATCGATTACTTTATGATTAAATCTGATTACAATTGTTAGTTTCCAACCATTTTGATCGCATATGAATAAATAATGAAATAATTCAAATTAACATATCAAATTTGATTGAATAAAGACATCACTGCATAACATGGAAACAAGAAACGACTGAAACAATAGAAAGATGCGAGCAATAAAATAAACATATAAACTGTTTTACATTTACATGTATTGGAAAGGTTTCATCATGAAGTTATGCACCAAATTATTGGGAATACATTATGTTTTATGTGTATTTATTTATGTAAATATATTTTAATATATTTTTAATTTTCTTACATGCATTCAAACTAACGCATACTATTTATGAAAATATCACCAGAAACAATTATAAATTATTTGCATGTTCTGTTAGATTCAATACCCAACACAATGAAGATAACACTAAGATTTATTTGATGATCATCCATTGTTAATCCTGATGAGGATTAAATTAGGCTTCACCCCATGAGTGCAGTAAATGACAAACCAGCTAATTAGGTCTACCGATTTACATCACGCCTGCTTTGTTCAGTTAATTAGCCCTATTGTACCAGTGTGACTCTACAGCCATTGTCTACAAAAGTCCCAATTCAATTTAATCATAATTGAAGTTGGCTAGCCTATTTATTCATATTATAACATTTCATTGTCTGTATCACAAGTTTATTGCCATTCATGTTGTATTCAACAATTGTGTGTTGTTATCTGTGTCCACTGCCAGAATGTACATACACACTGTACCACTAAGATAACACATGGCAAAATTGTACTAACTTTCTAATATGTTGTTTGTATCTTTGCACACTCAACAGTATGAGTATCCAATAGCCATCCATATGGATATTTTTGTAAAAGTAATCAAAAAGTAATCAAAATGTAATCATGATTACAGGTACATTTGAAAGTAATCGATTACGATTACGATTACTTGTAATAAAGAAATGTCATGATTACTGATTACAGACGATTACTCCAAATTTTGTAATCGATTACTTTGACTACGATTACTGATTACGATTACCCCAACCCTGACATGAGGGTGGTGGTTGTGATGAAGCTTCTGATGGCGATGATAATGGGGATAATGACGGTGGTGGTTGTGATGATGCTGATGGCGACGATGATGGCGATGATGAGGGTGGTGGTTGTAACGATGATGCTGATGGCGATGATGATTAAGGTGATGAGGGTGGTGTTTGTGATGATGCTTTTGATGGCGATGATGATTGAGATGGTGACGATGGTGGTTGTGACGATGATGATGGCGATGATGATTGAGATGGTGACGATGGTGGTTGTGACGATGATGATGGCGATGATGATTGAGATGATGAGGGTCGTGGTTGTGTTGATGCTTTTGATGGCGATGATGATTGAGAACATGAGGGTGGTGGTTGTGACGATGATGCTGATGGTGGTAATGATTGAGAACATGAGGGTGGTGGTCACGACGATGATGCTGATGGCGATGATGATTGAGATGATGAGGGAGGTGGTTGTGACGATGATGCTGATGGCGATGAAGATTGAGATGATGCTGATGGTGGTTGTGAGGAAGCTGGTGGCGACGATGGTAGAGATGATGAGGGTGGTGTTTGTAATGATGCTTCTGATAGCGATGATGATTGAGATGATGATGGTGGTGGTTGTTTTGATGCTTCTGATGGCGATAATGATGGAGATGATGAGGGTGGTGGTTGTGATGATGCTTCTGATGGCGATAATGATGGAGATGATGAGGGTGGTGGTTGTGATGATGCTTCTGATGGCGATAATGATGGAGATGATGAGGGTGGTGGTCACGACGATGATGCTTATGGCGATGATTGAGATGATGAGGGTGGTGTTTGTAATGATACTTCTGATGGTTATGATGATTGAAATGATGAGGGTGGTGGTTGTGATGAAGCTTCTGATGGCAATGGTGATTAAGATGATGAGGGTGGTGGTTGTTGTGATGATGCTTCTGATGGCGATGATGATTGAGATGATGAGGGTGGTGGTGATGATGATGCTGATGGCGATGATGGTTGAGATGATGAGGGTGGTAGTTGCGATGATGATGCTGATGGCGATGATTGAGATGGTGAGGGTGGTGGTTGTGATGATGCTTCAGATGGCGATGATAATTGAAATGATGAGGTGGTGGTTGTGTTAATGATTCTGATGGCGATGGTGATTGAGAACATGAGGATGGTGGTTGTGATGATGCTTCTGATGGCGACGATGATTGAGCACATGAGATTGGTGGTTGTGATGATCATGCTGATGGCGATGATGATTGAGATGATGAGGATGGTGGTTGTGATGATGCTTTTGATGGCGATGATGATTCGGGTTATGGGGATGTGGTTGTGATGATGCTGATGGCGACGATGATTGAGATCATGAGGGTGGTGGTTGTAACGATGATGCTGATGGCGATGATCATTAAGGTGATGAGGGTGGTGGTTGTGATGATGATGCTGATGGCGATGATGATTGAGATGATGAGGATGGTGGTTGTGATGATGCTTTTGATGGCGATGATGATTCGGGTTATGGGGATGTGGTTGTGATGATGCTGATGGCGACGATGATTGAGATCATGAGGGTGGTGGTTGTAACGATGATGCTGATGGCGATGATCATTAAGGTGATGAGGGTGGTGGTTGTAACGATGATGCTGATGGCGATGATGATTGAGATGAGGGTGGTGTTTGTGATGATGCTTTTGATGGCGATGATGATTGAGATTATGAGGATGGTGGTTGTGACGATGATGCTGATGGTGATGATGATTGAGATGATGAGGATGGTGGTTGTGACGATGATGCTGATGGCGATGATTGAGATGGTGAGGGTGGTGGTTGTGATGATACTTCTGATGGCGATGATGATGATTGAGATGATGAGGGTGGTGGTTGTGATGATGCTTCTGATGATTGAGAACATGAGGATGTTGGTTGTGATGATGCTGATGGCGACGATGATTGAGATGATGAGGGTGGTGGTTGTGGTTGTGATGATACTTCTGATGGCGATGATGATTGAGATGATGAGGGTGGTGGTTGTGATGATGCTTCTGATGATTGAGAACATGAGGATGTTGGTTGTGATGATGCTGATGGCGATGATGATTGAGATGATGAGGGTGGTTGTTGTGACGATGCTGATGGCGACGATGACTGAGATGATGAGGGTGTTGGTTGTGATGATGATGCTGATGGCGATGATGATTGAGAACATGAGGGTGGTGGTTGTGATGAAGCTTCTGATGGCGATGATGATGGGGATGGTGACGGTGATGGTTGTGATGATGCTGATGGCGACGATGATTGCGATGATGAGGGTGGTGGTTTTAACGACGATGCTGATGGCGATGATGATTATGGTGATGAGGAGGGTGGTTGTGATGATGATGCCTGATGGCGATGATGATTGAGATAATGAGGGTGGCGTTTGTGATGATGATTTTGATGGCGATGATGATGATTGAGATGGTGAGGATGGTAGTTGTGATGATGCTGGCGATGATGATTGAGATGATGAGGGTGGTGTTTGTGATGATGCTTTTGATGGCGATGATGATTGAGATGATGAGTATGGTGGTTATGACGATGATGCTTATGGCGATGATGATTGAGATGATGAGGATGGTGATTGTGATGATGATGATGATGGCGATGATGATTGAGATGATGAGGACGGTGGTTGTAATGATGATTCTGGTGGCGATGATGATTGAGATGATGAGGGTGGTGGTTGTGACGATGATGCTGATGACGATGATGATTGAGATGATGATGGTGGTGGGTGTGACGATGATGCTGATGGAGATGACGAGGGTGGTGGTTGTGTTGATGCTGATGGTGGCGGTGATGATTGAAATGATGAGGGTGGTGGTTATGTTGATGATGCTGATGGCGATGATGATTGAGAACATGAGGGTGGTGGTTGTAATGATGCTTCTGATGGAGATGATGAGGGTGGTGGTTGTGATGATGCTGATGTCGACGATGATTCAGATGATGCTGATGGTGTTTGTAATGATGCCTCTGATGGCGATGATGATTGAGATGATGGGGGGTGGTGATTGTGATGATGCTTCTGATGGCGATGATGATGGAGATGATGAGGATGGTGGTTGTGTTGATGCTTCTGATGGCGATGATGATGGAGATGATGAGGATGGTGGTTGTGACGATGATGCTGATGGCGATGATTGAGATGGTGAGGGTGGTGGTTGTGATGATACTTCTGATGGCGATGATGATTGAGATGATGAGGGTGGTGGTTGTGATGATGCTTCTGATGATTGAGAACATGAGGATGTTGGTTGTGATGATGCTGATGGCGACGATGATTGAGATGATGAGGGTGGTGGTTGTGGTTGTGATGATACTTCTGATGGCGATGATGATTGAGATGATGAGGGTGGTGTTTGTGATGATGCTTCTGATGATTGAGAACATGAGGATGTTGGTTGTGATGATGCTGATGGCGATGATGATTGAGATGATGAGGGTGGTTGTTGTGACGATGCTGATGGCGACGATGACTGAGATGATGAGGGTGTTGGTTGTGATGATGATGCTGATGGCGATGATGATTGAGAACATGAGGGTGGTGGTTGTGATGAAGCTTCTGATGGCGATGATGATGGGGATGGTGACGGTGATGGTTGTGATGATGCTGATGGCGACGATGATTGCGATGATGAGGGTGGTGGTTTTAACGACGATGCTGATGGCGATGATGATTATGGTGATGAGGAGGGTGGTTGTGATGATGATGCTGATGGCGATGATGATTGAGATAATGAGGGTGGCGTTTGTGATGATGATTTTGATGGCGATGATGATGATTGAGATGGTGAGGATGGTAGTTGTGATGATGCTGGCGATGATGATTGAGATGATGAGGGTGGTGTTTGTGATGATGCTTTTGATGGCGATGATGATTGAGATGATGAGTATGGTGGTTATGACGATGATGCTTATGGCGATGATGATTGAGATGATGAGGATGGTGATTGTGATGATGATGATGATGGCGATGATGATTGAGATGATGAGGACGGTGGTTGTAATGATGATTCTGGTGGCGATGATGATTGAGATGATGAGGGTGGTGGTTGTGACGATGATGCTGATGACGATGATGATTGAGATGATGATGGTGGTGGGTGTGACGATGATGCTGATGGAGATGACGAGGGTGGTGGTTGTGTTGATGCTGATGGTGGCGATGATGATTGAAATGATGAGGGTGGTGGTTATGTTGATGATGCTGATGGCGATGATGATTGAGAACATGAGGGTGGTGGTTGTAATGATGCTTCTGATGGAGATGATGAGGGTGGTGGTTGTGATGATGCTGATGTCGACGATGATTCAGATGATGCTGATGGTGTTTGTAATGATGCCTCTGATGGCGATGATGATTGAGATGATGGGGGGGTGGTGATTGTGATGATGCTTCTGATGGCGATGATGATGGAGATGATGAGGGTGGTGGTTGTGATTATGCTGATGGCGATGATGATTGAGATGATGGGGGTGGTGGTTGTGATGATGATTCTGATGGCGATGATTGAGATGATGAGGGTGGTGGTTGTGTTGATGCTTTTGATGGCGATGATGATTGAGAACATGAGGGTTGTGGTTGTGATGATGATGCTGATGGCGATGATGATTGAGATGATGAGGATGGTGGTTGTGTTGATGATGCTGATGGCGATGATGATGGAGATGATGAGGATGGTGGTTGTGTTGATGCTTCTGATGGCGATGATTGAGATGATGAGGATGGTGGTTTTGTTGATGCTTCTGATGGCGATGATTGAGATGATGAGGATGGTGGTTTTGTTGATGCTTCTGATGGCGATGATTGAGATGATGAGGATGGTGGTTGTGTTGATGATGCTGATGGCGATGATGATTGAGATGATGAGGATGGTGGTTGTGTTGATGATGCTGATGGCGACGATGATGGAGATGATGAGGATGGTGATTGTGTTGATGATGCTGATGGCGATGATGATGGCGATGATGAGGGTGGTGATTGTGATGATGCTTCTGATGGCGATGATGATTGAGATGATGAGGATGGTGGTTGTGTTGATGATTCTGATGGCGATGATGATTGAGATGACGAGGATGGTGGTTGTGTTGATGATGCTAATGGCGATGATGATGGAGATGATGAGGATGGTGATTGTGTTGATGATGCTGATGGCGATGATGATGGCGATGATGAGGGTGGTGATTGTGATGATGCTTCTGATGGTGATGATGATTGAGAACATGAGAGTGGTGGTTGTGATGGTGATGCTGATGGCGATGATGATTGAGATGATGAGGATGATGGTTGTGTTGATGATGCCGATGGCGATGGTGATTGAGATGATAAGGATGGTGGTTGTGTTGATGATGCTGAATTGCTGATGGCGGTGATGATTCAGATGATGAGGATGGTGGCTATGACGATGATGCTGATGTCGACAATGATTGAGATGATGTGGGTGGTGGTGACGATGATGCAGATGGCGATCATGATTGAGATGATGAGGGTGATGGTTGTGATAATGATGCTGATGGATATGATTGAGATGATGAGAGTGGTGGTTGTGATGTTGATGCTGATGGCGATGATGATTGAGATGATGAGTGTGGTGGTTGTGATGATGCTGATGACGATGATGATTGTGGTGATGAAGGTGGTGGTGATGATGATGCTGATGGTGATGATGATTGAGATGATGAGGGTGGTGGTTGTAATGATGATGCGGACGGCGATGATGACTGAGATGATGAGGGTGGTGGTTGTGTTGATGATGCTGATGGCGACGATTATTGAGATGATGAGGGTTATCGTTGTGATGATGATGCTGATGTCGATGATGATTGAGATGAGGGTGGTGGTGATGATGATGCTGATGGCGATGATGATTGAGATTATGAGGGTTGTGGTTGGGATGATGCTTCTGATGGCGATGATGATGGAGATGATGAGGGTGGTGGTCACGACGATGATGCTGATGGCGATGATTGAGATGACGAGGTTTGTGGTTGTGATGATGATGCTGACGGCGATGATGATTGAGATGATGAGGGTGGTGGTTGTGTTAATGATGCTGATTGCGGTGATGATTCAGATGAAGAAGGTGGTGGTTGAGATGGTGCTTCTGATGGCGATATGATTCAGATGATGAGGATGGTGGTTATGACGATGATGCTGATGTCGACGATGATTGAGATGATGTGGGTGGTGGTGACGATGATGCTGATGGCGATAATGTTTGAGATGATGAGGGTGATGGTTGTGATAATGATGCTAATGGATATGATTGAGATGATGAGAGTGGTGGTTGCGATGTTGATGCCGATGGCGATGATGATTGAGACGATGAGGGTGGTGGTTGTGATGATGCTGTTGGCGACGTTGATTGAGATCATGAGGGTGGTGGTTGTAGCGATGATGCTGATGGCGATATGATTCAGATGATGAGGATGGTGGTTATGACGATGATGCTGATGTCGACGATGATTGAGATGATGTGGGTGGTGGTGACGATGATGCTGATGGCGATAATGTTTGAGATGATGAGGGTGATGGTTGTGATAATGATGCTAATGGATATGATTGAGATGATGAGAGTGGTGGTTGCGATGTTGATGCCGATGGCGATGATGATTGAGACGATGAGGGTGGTGGTTGTGATGATGCTGTTGGCGACGTTGATTGAGATCATGAGGGTGGTGGTTGTAGCGATGATGCTGATGGCGATGATGATTAAGGTGATGAGGGTGGTGGTTGTGATGATGCTTCTGATGGCGATGATGCTTGAGATGATGAGTATGGTGGTTGTGACGATGATGCTGATGGCGATGATGATTGAGATGATGAGGATGGTGGTTGTGATGATGATGATGATGATGATGGCGATGATGATTGAGATGATGAGGACGGTGGTTGTAATGATGATTATGATGGCGATGCTGATTGAGATGATGAGGGTGGTGTTTGTGATGATGCTTCTCATGGCGGTGATGATTGTGATGATGAGGTTGGTGGTTGTGACGATGATGATGATGGTGGTAATGATTGAGATGATGAGGGTGGTGGTTGTGACGATGATGCTGATGGCGATGATGATTGAGATAATGCTGATGGTGGTTGTGATGATGATGCTGGTGGCGACGATGATTCAGATGATGAGGATGGTGGTTATGACGATCATGCTGATGGCAATGATGATTCAGATGATGAGGATGGTGGTTGTGACGATGCTGATGGCGATGATGATTGAGATGATGAGGGTGGTGGTTGTGACGATGATGCTGATGACGATGATGATTGAGATGATGATGGTGGTGGGTGTGACGATGATGCTGATGGAGATGACGAGGGTGGTGGTTGTGTTGATGCTGATGGTGGCGATGATGATTGAAATGATGAGGGTGGTGGTTATGTTGATGATGCTGATGGCAATGATGAGTGAGAACATGAGGGTGGTGGTTGTGATGATGCTTCTGATGGAGATGATGAGGGTGGTGGTTGTGATAATGCTGATGGCGACGATGATTGAGATGATGATGCTGATGGCGATAATTGAGATGATGAGGGTGGTGGTTGTGAAGATGCTTCTGATGGCGAAGATGATTGAAATGATGAGGTTGGTGGTTGTGTTGATGATGCTGATGGCGACGATGATTCAGATGATGCTGATGGCGATGATTGAGATGATGAGGTTTGTGGTTGTGAAGATGCTTCTGATGGCGAAGATGATTGAAATGATGAGGTTGGTGGTTGTGTTGATGATGCTGATGGCGACGATGATTCAGATGATGCTGATGGTGGTTGTGATGATGCTGATGGCGATGATTGAGATGATGGGGGTGGTGGTTGTGATGATGCTTCTGATGGCGATGATTGAGATGATGAGGGTCGTGGTTGTGTTGATGCTTTTGATGGCGATGATGATTGAGAACATGAGGGTGGTGGTTGTGATGATGATGCTGATGGCGATGATGATTGAGATGATGAGGATGGTGGTTATGATGATGATGCTGATGGCGATGATGATGGAGATGATGAGGATGGTGGTTGTGTTGATGATGCTGATGGCGATGATGATGGAGATGATGAGGATGGTGATTGTGTTGATGATGCTGTTGGCGATGATGATGGCGATGATGAGGGTGGTGAGTGTGATGATGCTTCTGATGGCGACGGTGATTGAGAACATGAGGGTGGTGGTTGTGATGATGCTGATGGCGATGATGATTGAGATGATGAGGGTGGTGGTTGTGTTGATTATTCTGATGGCGATGATGATTGAGAACATGAGGGTGGTGGTTGTGATGATGCTGATGGCGATGATGATTGAGATGATGAGGATGGTGGTTATGATGATGATGCTGATGGCGATGATGATAGAGATGATGAGGGTGGTGGTTGTGTTGATGCTTCTGATGGCGATGATTGAGATGATGAAGTTTGTGGTTGTGATGATGCTGACGGCGATGATGTTTGAGAAGATGAGGGTGGTGGTTGTGTTGATTCTTCTGATGGCGATGATGATTGAGATGATGAGGGTGGTGGTTGTGATGATGCTTCTGATGGCGATGATGATTGAGAACATGAGGGTGGTGGTTGTGATGCTGATGCTGATGGCGATGATGATTGAGATGATGAGGATGATGGTTGTGTTGATGATGCTGATGGATATGATTGAGATGATCAGAGTGGTGGTTTTGATGTTGATGCTGATGGCGATGATGATTGAGATGATGAGGTTAGTGGTTGTGATGCTTCTGATGGCGATGATGATGGAGATGATGAGGGTGATGGTAGTGATAATGATGCTTCTGATGGCGATGATGACTGAGATGATGAGGGTGGTGTTTGTGATTATGATGCTGATGGCGATGATGATTGAGATGATGAGGGTTGTGGTTGTGATGATGATTCTGATGGCGATGATGATTGGGATGATGAGGGTGATGGTAGTGATAATGATGCTGATGGCGATGATGACTGAGATGATGAGGGTGGTGTTTGTGATTATGATGCTGATGGCGATGATGATTGAGATGATGAGGGTTGTGGTTGTGATGATGATTCTGATGGCGATGATGATTGAGATGATGAGGGTGGTGGTTGTGATGATGATTCTGATGGTGATGATGATTGAAATGATGAGGGTGGTGGTTGTGTTGATGATGCTGATGGCGATGATGATTGAGATGATGAGGGTGGTGGTTGTGACGATGATGCTGATGGCGATGATGATTGAGATGATGAGGGTGGTGTTTGTGATTATGATGCTGATGGCGATGATGCTTGAGATTATGAGTGTTGTGGTTGGGATGATGCTTCTGATGGCGATGATGATGGAGATGATGAGGGTGGTGGTCACGACGATGATGCTGATGGCGATGATTGAGATGATGAGGTTTGTGGTTGTGATGATGATGCTGATGGCGATGATGATTGAAATGATGAGGTTTGTGGTTGTGATGATGATGCTGACGGCGATGATGATTGAGATGATGAGGGTGGTGGTTGTGTTGATGATGCTGATGGCGACGATTATTGAGATGATGATGGTTATCGTTGTGATGATGATGCTGATGTCGATGATGACTGAGATGAGGTTGGTGGTGATGATGATGCTGATGGCGATGATGATTGAGATTATGAATGTTGTGGTTGCGATGATGCTTCTGATGGCGATGATGATGGAGATGATGAGGGTGGTGGTCACGACGATGATGCTGATGGCGATGATTGAGATGATGAGGTTTGTGGTTGTGATGATGATGCTGATGGCGATGATGATGGAGATGATGAGGATGGTGATTGTGTTGATGATGCTGATGGCGATGATGATGGCGATGATGAGGGTGGTGAGTGTGATGATGCTTCTGGTGGCGACGGTGATTGAGAACATGAGGGTGGTGGTTGTGATGATGCTGATGGCGATGATGATTGAGATGATGAGGGTGGTGGTTGTGTTGATTATTCTGATGGCGATGATGATTGAGAACATGAGGGTGGTGGTTGTGATGATGCTGATGGCGATGATGATTGAGATGATGAGGATGGTGGTTATGATGATGATGCTGATGGCGATGATGATAGAGATGATGAGGGTGGTGGTTGTGTTGATGCTTCTGATGGCGATGATTGAGATGATGAAGTTTGTGGTTGTGATGATGCTGACGGCGATGATGTTTGAGAAGATGAGGGTGGTGGTTGTGTTGATTCTTCTGATGGCGATGATGATTGAGATGATGAGGGTGGTGGTTGTGATGATGCTTCTGATGGCGATGATGATTGAGAACATGAGGGTGGTGGTTGTGATGCTGATGCTGATGGCGATGATGATTGAGATGATGAGGATGATGGTTGTGTTGATGATGCTGATGGATATGATTGAGATGATCAGAGTGGTGGTTTTGATGTTGATGCTGATGGCGATGATGATTGAGATGATGAGGTTAGTGGTTGTGATGCTTCTGATGGCGATGATGATGGAGATGATGATGGTGATGGTAGTGATAATGATGCTTCTGATGGCGATGATGACTGAGATGATGAGGGTGGTGTTTGTGATTATGATGCTGATGGCGATGATGATTGAGATGATGAGGGTTGTGGTTGTGATGATGATGCTGATGGCGATGATGATTGGGATGATGAGGGTGATGGTAGTGATAATGATGCTGATGGCGATGATGACTGAGATGATGAGGGTGGTGTTTGTGATTATGATGCTGATGGCGATGATGATTGAGATGATGAGGGTTGTGGTTGTGATGATGATTCTGATGGCGATGATGATTGAGATGATGAGGGTGGTGGTTGTGATGATGATTCTGATGGTGATGATGATTGAAATGATGAGGGTGGTGGTTGTGTTGATGATGCTGATGGCGATGATGATTGAGATGATGAGGGTGGTGGTTGTGATGATGATGCTGATGGCGATGATGATTGAGATGATGAGGGTGGTGTTTGTGATTATGATGCTGATGGCGATGATGCTTGAGATTATGAGTGTTGTGGTTGGGATGATGCTTCTGATGGCGATGATGATGGAGATGATGAGGGTGGTGGTCACGACGATGATGCTGATGGCGATGATTGAGATGATGAGGTTTGTGGTTGTGATGATGATGCTGATGGCGATGATGATTGAAATGATGAGGTTTGTGGTTGTGATGATGATGCTGACGGCGATGATGATTGAGATGATGAGGGTGGTGGTTGTGTTGATGATGCTGATGGCGACGATTATTGAGATGATGATGGTTATCGTTGTGATGATGATGCTGATGTCGATGATGACTGAGATGAGGTTGGTGGTGATGATGATGCTGATGGCGATGATGATTGAGATTATGAATGTTGTGGTTGCGATGATGCTTCTGATGGCGATGATGATGGAGATGATGAGGGTGGTGGTCACGACGATGATGCTGATGGCGATGATTGAGATGATGAGGTTTGTGGTTGTGATGATGATGCTGACGGCGATGATGATTGAGATGATGAGGGTGGTGGTTGTGTTGATGATGCTGACGGCGATGATGACTGAGATGATGAGAGTGGTGGTTGTGATGTTGATGCTGATGGCGATGATGATTGAGATGATGAGGATATTGGTTGTGTTGATGATGCTGATGGCAATGATGATTGAGATGAGGTTGGTGGTGATGATGATGCTGATGGCGATGATGATTGAGATTATGAGTGTTGTGGTTGGGATGATGCTTCTGATGGCGATGATGATGGAGATGATTAGGGTGGTGGTCACGACGATGATGGCGATGATTATTCAGATGTTGAGGGTGGTGGTTATGACGATTATGCTGATGGCGATGATGATGCAGATAATGATAATGCTGATGATCGTGAATATGATGAAGATATTTGCATATGTCGCTATGATTATTGTACCCAGTCAGATTGATCTACCAGACTGCTCGTCAACCGGAGCGTCGATATAGATTATGTACACATATGCACATATAGTCCACATTTCACTCTATCTACCCGTATATTATGTATACTGTCTCCATTACTTGTTCCAAATATCCATTTATGTACATTTGATCAGAGAACAAAGCACACTATATACAGTATGTATATAGGTATTCGATTATGTGCCGGTCTATTTTGAACATATATGAACATGACAAATGTAAGATTTTACTCAATAAAGCTAAATACACCCAATCTAAAAGTCATTTCACACAGATAAGAATTACAATATATTGTAAGATTACAATGTGGAAAGGGCGAGGGTCACAACTTTATACGTTGGATATGTAATTTTAGTTCAATTGTTATTGTTATTTGTTGAGCTCTCGAAATCTTACAAAGCTTCACCTGCAAGATTATTACGAATGGGAATTTTTCAATGTACTTAGGATTGAACTGTACTTGTACTTTACTTGCACTTAACACTTGCTTTACTAAATGGATTCTCCATGCACCCAGTTATAAATGTATACATTTGAATTGTCTATATTTCTTTGCGAGCGTTTTGCAGGCAATATAAGCTGACGACAGACAGTGAAATTGTAATACAAGAGCAGAAGGATTGCTATTCATTATAGTGGGATATGTTCAGAAATGAGTTCAATAAACGGTTTCCATGAACATTTCATCGACAATGAATATTTCGTAAAGAAATGGTTACTTGTATGCGTATGATACTCAAATAACGCTACATGTCAATATATTATGTTTTGTTCATTTTGTTCGAAGTTTGTTTTGATAATTAATCCAGTGGCAACGACGGTGATATTGGCATGATGACCATGATGTAATATGACAAAATTCTCACCTTCCTTGAAAAATGCGCCTGCAAACGGCTCGATAACGGTTTTTGCCGTCGCAATCGTCACATTGTATGCTCCATCATGTTCGTCAGCTGATCTCTTCTTCCGGTTAACCGGATTACCACCAGGACATCGCTACAAATACATGTTTAAGAAAATGAATGTAGTGGATGTGTATTCGCGGTGCACACTAAATGTGCCACAACGACCACACACAGTGCCGTATCTCTCAATAAAAAACACACCCTACATTAATTTCTTATATTTATATTTCCTTTTGACGATTTATTCCTAAAAAACAAGCTGAATGGCTTCTTATTTCTTTTTTGTTATATGCTAATAATGCTTATGTGTCTTGTCGCCTTCTTTTATATGCGGATGACTCTGCCCTCACGGTTTCTGGACAGCAAAAATCCTTTTGGGATCTCCGCATAAATAATCTAAAATATCCGAACTGGATGTCAGCTGCAGTGATGTAAATATCAGCGGTCAGATGCTCGTAGCCCGTTTATATATAACCATGGATATATGCCAGATATGACCGTACTAAAAAACGGCCTTGCTTTTGACCGTGTATTTACCCATGGTGTGTGCATGATACCAGGTGTTATTGCCTTGAAAGGTAACCATGTTCGCCTGGTGTTGTTAGATTGGTAATGAGATTAGCGGTTTCTATGTCTTTTCTGCTCATATTGAACTTTGTCTGAAATAGACGCACGTTTATACTAGAATTTGCGCAACAGGGGTGAAGGAAATCGCACTTCGAGCATATGATAGTCGATATATACTCATGCATATATATCATTTTCACAGTCTGAGCCTTTACTTTTTGTTTTATTTCTGTATTTTAAGTGATAAACTTTATAATAGTGATAAACAGTGGCGGCCCACCATCCAATCATTTAGAAAACCGTCGTATTGCATATATTTTTATTTGAAATGTTTTTTTTTTATAATGACCCCAAAAAAGTATGTTGACGATACCTTTGTGGAATGAAAAAGACCTTTAATATATACAAAAACGGCTGTTGGTAAACTGAACGTAATCTAATATGTGGGAATAGACACACCCAGCTAACCATGGGCTCAGACATATTTATGTAGTGTAAATACCCAGGCGACTATATGCATGCAGGGAATCCAGGTGCCTATAGGTAGGATACGGGCTCGTGTCCCTAAATAGATGCCAAGGAACTGACATCAATAGTATAGAATTGGCCCAGTCCCCTACATATAGTGCATGTACACAGTAGTTATGTAATAGACACATATAGATTCAGGTACACCATGTCTATAGTAGATGCATGGAACCAGGCACCTGCAGGTGTAAGTCATGGATCAAAATCCTACGTGTACTATGGCATGGATCCACATCGATATATGCAAATATTGAACGTATGTCCATTTACATAGATAATGGACCTTATATGATGGAGGTCGATATAAATAGAAAGTGTGAAACCATTATAACTTGGCCATGGATCCAGGCTCATGTAAGTAGGGACTGGACGCAGGCCACCACGGTAAAGTAATGGATCCATGCCGATTTAGACATGATCAATGGCTATCTATATGTATATGACTTGGACCCAGCCCACTATAAGGCTATATATAGGCCACCAACCAAGCCATGCATGTTGCCTTTATGTGGTGCAACTACCAGGTGCATATATTTATTATCTATGACATGTACCCAGGTCCCTACATAAATCCTTGGAACCAGGCCTAAATTGTATACCATCGACCCAGTCCACTATCTACGACATGGACACAGTAGTTAGGACACATCGTGGATCAAAATCCCTACAGGTATGCCATTCACAGACCCTCCCATATGCAGACCATCCACACATGACACAATAAACAGGTATTGGACTGACGACACGTGGGTGTCCATATAGGTATAGTATATTGGAAATGGACATCGGCGCCTAAAGGTAGGTCATGGGATCTCAGTCTGAAATATATAGGCGTAGGCTGCGCCCCTGTAAGTGGGGAAAGGACCCATTGCGAAATATCGACATACAGTTATGGCATAGATAGGTAGGACAAACAGTTAGTTCCAACTTATAGGCAAATATTATTCCGGGTGTCATCACTATGCGATAAGATAATATTCTTCATGCATGACATGGACAGATATAGTGTGGATGCAGGTGCCCACAAAAATGTGGGTCAATGTTATTACAAGCCTGTCTAATGGCTCATTAAAATGTATCCCATTAGTCGACTTATGGCAGATACAGTCATTACCTTCATACATGTACATGTCATCAAAATTAACTAAATGGTTATAACTTAAAGGTACTTTTGTCAATGAAAGGTGTTGCCTAGCAACACTTTCAACCACAATATCAACCTGAAATAGGGTCATATTGCATCGGTACACCACACCACATCATATAGCGATGCATTATTTGTCAACATATGCTTAATATGAAACAGATCTATCAGTTAAATTTCCAGAAAATCACACAGACGGTATTTGTCAATGGTGTGTATGTCCCTTAGCAACAGTTATAGCCCCTGTAAGAATGAAATATATTACTTTTCCAGTCATGCTCACACTAACAACAACTATTATGATTGTTTTCATCAACAAAATGCTACATGGTGCAGTTTACTTTGAAAAAAATGCCAAAATATCAGTCACATGCTGTCATATGTACATTTTTAAATTTCGGGTATGCCCATAGCAACCGTTACCATCCGTGTAAGTAAGAAATATGGTACTTTTCCAGTAATTCCCACACAAACAACTATTTTAATGGTTTTCACAATAACAATGTTACATGGTTTAGTTTAGAATGGTTTTCACAATAACAATGTTACATGGTTTAGTTTAGTTTGTTAAAACTGCCATAATATCAGCCATGTGTGAATTACTTCAATTTTGGATAATGTCCCTAGCAACCGTTACCAACCCTGTAAGTAAGAAATACGGTTATTTTCAGTCAGTTTCACAGTAACAACAACTATTATAATTGTTTTCACAAATAAGATCCTACATGGTTTAGTTTAATTTGTTAAAATTGCCATTAATATCAGTCATACATGTATGTATATTTTTCGATTTCGGGTATGTCCCTAGCAACCCTTACCACCCCTGTAAGTAAGAAATTTGGTATTGTTTCTGTCAGGTCTACACTGACAATAACTAATATAATAGTTTTCATCATAAAATGATACATGGAATAGTTTAGTTTGTTAAAAACTGCCATAATATTAGTCATATGTGCATTTATTCGATTTCGGGTAGTTGCATAGCAACCGTTGCTAAGGAAGGAACTCCCGCGAATGCCTCTCTGAAAGTGATCAATCGTGCACGGGGAACATATGTGCCACGTTTCATGCTTTTATCACCTTTTGCACAATTGTTACACCAATCGCCTGGACTACAACATGTGTTTGTAAACACATTGATAAGTTGGTGCTCATTCCACACCTGAAGCGACCGTGTTGTATAAATTCAGGATCCACCGACTTCACCTTCACTCAATTGCTTAATCGCTGACCCAACTTGGAACCCAAATTTTAGGTTTATCGCATCAATTTGAAATTTCCAATCCGGACCATATACATTTTTCAACTTAAGAAGGATTATAAATATTACAAGATATTATACATGTACACATTTACTATGTTGTCTTTTAATTAGAGAGGATATTTCAATCACAATATCCTCTTTTTTCTCGTGGCCGGGCTGCTATTGTGTTATCCCCGATGGCTAGTCTGTACATGTAGAATAAATTGTTATTCTCATCAGTGACCGTCTCAATCAATTTTTACACTGACCCATTTATGCAGCTTCATAACACTTCATATCTTATTCAAAATTGTTATGTACATTATACATTATTGTTAAACTCTTTTGTCTACATGTAAACTGTCTAGTCATCAACTAAAATATAGTCTAATCTCTAGCACTGTAAGTCAGCCCATTATAAGATTCTCAAGTATTTAGCAACGATCACGTGATCGATATACCTAACTGGCTTCAGATGCAATTCAGCTGAACTTTTAAAAGCATTACCAATTATTCTGCCGACCGTCTGTTTTATTGGGACATGAAACGGGTGGATCAATTGGTAGTAACGACCAATCACCGAACACGATTTAGCGTAACACCAGCGGGTCATTTAAATATATATATGAGAATGTTTGAAGAACGTGCTCGTTATAAAGTGTTCACTGCGTCATATTTGCACGAACAAATTATCAATTATCAAGCTTGAAAATCGGTCCATATTTTCGCCAACGTTGGAGTCCGAGCCCACAAATTCTTCATATAGCCCATACCGAGACGATGGTAATCACGACATAATGACCTCTGATGCTTAAACAATTTTAAATCATTTCCACGTTACAAAATGGACCCTAGTTTACATTGTTTAAAGGAAGTGGTCTTGAATCTAACCAGACTCATACACCCATCGCACCTATGAAAACATTGAAAAAATAAGTTCCATATAAGCAGACTTGTTTCCAAATTGGTCATCGGTGGTTGCTCGATGATAGTGATGGAGGTACAATTTCAGAATGTTCAAGGACCATGCAGGAGATAATTTAATTTCAGGGGGATATATAGCTCATATTTGTTGAACAAGTTTGAAGCAACGGATTTATCGGACTTACAGTCACTTGACTGTTTGAACTCAAAAATACACATAATATCATTCGCTTTTAAATTTGTCCCGGTATCGATATATATAGGTCGATAAATACTTGAACTAACTTTCTACGAGCATTGTACATCCCATACATACGTATTGAAGTCATATCAAATACAACTTTGACCACTATATTTGGATCCAAAACAAAAAAATAGCTATTTACACGGCATGGAACATACAGAAAAGAGCGTTATATACGTGTTAATCTATTCCTGATATTTTAGAAATAAAGAGCGTTTGTTTCACGTTTGTGCGAAAAATTTAACACAGCTGGAAAATGGCTGTAAGCCTGTAACGATGGCAAGTATTTTTCAGAGCATAATTATGACGCCGCTATATCAATATTTAGTGTATTTGTCAACCTATCTTATACATCCTTCCAAATACGTGGACCAAATTTGGAAACTCGAATGAGCCATGTTTAATTCAATTAGAAGAAAGACCAGTAGGGAATTCTCATTGCATCAATTATTAATAGATAGTAAGCAATTGGTTCCGAGAATTAAGTTAAATAATTCACGAGAGGCGAGAGGCGTCGGTATAAGAAACGAGTACGCGTTATAGCACGAGTTTCGTACCTAAAAGTCTCTCGCCTCGAGTGAATTATTTAACGTAATTCTCGGAACTAATTGATTACTCTATTTATTACACTTCTGCATCAATTTGGTTCGCCAAATATGATTAAAACACACATAATTAATGCATGAAAGTTCCGATGTGGAGAAAGATCAACCATAGAAATTCAGTTTAGTAAGCGACGTCACATCAATGACGTCACGGGAAATGACATAATTCACTAGTGACATTACCGTTTTTAATTAACAGCGTTTTCAGTGGAAATCATGCAGAGGAGTGTAATAAACATTATTATATCACAGAACTTGAGCGTTTTAAGTATCCCTTCCAAAAGAGTGAGGTTGATTATAAGTTTCAGGCGCACGACTAGAATAGCGCAATCGTTTACGAAAATCGTCAAGATTATATGAAGCTCTGAAATAATATAAACAATGAACCATGACAAAGAATTGGGTTCAGATATAACTGAATAAAGAACGATGAATTAAAATGCACACGGATACTGGTACAAAATAATACACCACATTAGGATTAGACGTGAGTATAGTCCAGAATCAAAATTGATTCCTGGTTTGTCCCAGTAGGAGAACCAAACGAACAACCCAACATACATGTTTCAGTGCTTGAGGAAAACCAAATTAAAGAACCAAACGAGTATCCAACAAACATGTTTCAGTGCTTCACAAAAAAAACAAATTAAAGAACCAAACGAGTACCCAACACACATGCTTCAATGCTTCACAAAAACCAAATTAAATAACCAAACGAGTACCAACACACATGCTTCACAAAAACCAAATTAAATAACCAAACGAGTACCCAACACACATGCTTCAATGCTTCACATAAAACAAATTAAAGAACCAAACGAGTACCCAACACACATGCTTCAATGCTTCACAAAAAAAAACAAATTAAAGAACCAAACGAGTACCCAACACATATGCTTCAGTGCTTCACAAAAACCAAATTAAAGAACCAAACGAGTACCAACACACATGCTTCAATGCTTCACAAAAACCAAATTAAAGAACCAAACGAGTACCCAAACAAACACGTTTTAGTGATTTACGAAAACCAAAAATAAAGAACCAAATGAAGAACCAAACATACATGCTTTGGTTCTTCCTGAAGAACCAAAACAAAAACAAATTAAGTACACAACAGACATTTGGTTTCCCCGTGGAACCAAACTTGTTTATAATATGTTTACTGAGGGGAGACCCAATCTGCGCTGCTCTTTGTTCTCCTGGTAGAACCAGACAATTGATCCATACAGTTCCTTTGGGTTCCCCAATTGGTTCACTAAATGCCTTATGTGAACCAATTATGGGTGATTGTGGAAATAATGTGCTGTGACACTATATTACAATTATAAGCATGTTTGAGGTGTCCTTGTTTCTGAATGTTCTATTAGTTCGTAAACACGTTATGATGTTTAAAATTGATATCACACGATATTGATTTATCGATTAGACCCCGCGGACTATGAAGGAAATATCGAATTATAATTATAAAGTTTTTGTTCCATACTTTATTTATCCTATTTTGTGAACAATAGAGTTAACCTGCCAGAAATCCAATGATTAGTGTCAAGATATGAATGTAAAACAGTCTGGGCATGTATTCATTGGTATTTCGAATGAATGACAATAATTTAGTCTCCCCCAAATCTAGTCTCCCTCTTTGATTTAGTCTCCCCCAGATCATCGTACCCACATACGCGTGTATATATTGTTAAATGTTAGACTATAGGGCATTTAAGCTGGGTTGTGTTCACACACACACCTTGGAAGAACCAAACTGATGAGTTGGTTCAAGATGGAACAAAAAAAGTGTGAAACCAAATTGTTGGGTGGAACAAAACTTGAAACTTTTTTTCTTCGAGTGCATATGACCTAAGAGGTGTCCATGTCCTCTGTGTTGTTTTATTTGATGTTAAATGCTGAAAAACGCTTATCAACTGATGCATTGACCGACATATCCTTCAACACGGACTTACTGCATAACACAACTTACTGGGTGCGAACTAATAATGATTGCTATTATGTTAGTTGGTCGTTCTGTTTTTCGATGACACCCACAACGACTATTCTGTCGATTACCCACGTTTATTCGATCGCTGTTGCGCATTCTACTCGTGAATGCAATTTTTTGATAATTTACTTACGATACAGTAAGCCGTTGATTATTGGATGGATTCTCCCATTCCGTTCACATAATTTGTTGTTCAAGCTACGTATGCAGACTCCTGAATTGAGTTGATAAACTCAAACATGACTCGGGTAAATAACACTGTTTATAGCTATACGAAGAACATCACAGTAAAGCAACAGTGCCAGTCAACATTATTGCGACTTAGTATGTAGGGCCAGACAAACTAAACAGCTTAATGCAACTATATAATATAACTTGGCTTTTCAATATGGAGATACATGTTAGTTAAAATTTTCCAAACGTCATTATGGACTCACATCAACTATTGCGGACACTCTTCACATTTGATGTCTCACAAAAGTACCATAGCTGTTGATTTGGGTGGTCGTAACATTATTCTGATGTGGGACGGTCTCAGGCAAATTTTCACCATATTTTACAATCTCAAGAACAGTTTAACGAATATGTTAAATGACTATTCCACAAAGATGCCCCAAATAATTTAGATCACCACAAGGTGCATGGCAGTATTAGAAGTTAACACCAACATCGAAACCTTGGCATGCACACCAAAGAAACTTTATGTGGCCTTCACCGGTCATTGCCGCACTATAGACGGGCCAGACGGGGACATGTCTCTATTCCGAAGGTTCGCTATTCCGAAGGTTCACTATTCCGAAGGTTCTCTATCCCGAAGGTTCGCTATTCCGAAGGTTCACTATTCCGAAGGTTCGCTATTCCGAAGGTTTTGTTATTTTAAAGGTTAATTATATATTCTAAAGTATTGAGAGGGTTCGCTATCACGAAGACTCTTTTTATGAAGGAAATAACTTAAAACAATAAATGTGATTTGTTTGGTTTTCGCGGGTTTCCTTGATATTGAATGTCATTATGTATGACGTAATTTCTCAAGACGTATTCACGTCACGCAGCCCACACAATTGCTATGTTTCCATACGATGTAATGCCATCACGTATTATGTTATATCTCAATAATCTTAGAGGTATGAATACGCCAGATAAAGGCGGTTTATAACAGTGGGGCTATAACGCGTAATGCATACTGGAGCGCCATAACATACTGCGTAGCTGTATTGCTGAATAGACGGGTATGAGTTGAACCTAACTGCAATTGTGAATTTGTATTACTTTAAAGGCCCACTTAATTTTCGTGTCACCGATTATTTGTTATAGTGCCTTTATATATGGTTTAATAACAATCTGTGCCATAAAATATGATTAAAGTACTATAATTCATCACCATGTGAAACGTCTGTGTCTCAGAAGATGCTCATAGAGAAATAGAATACAGATGAACTCATAAAAAGATTCCCCCGTACCCGTAATGGCTCCCAGAATGCAACATAATTCAAACTAAACTGTATTTCCAATGGAATAACTCAATCTTTAATATATAGAGTTATTCCCCCTACATTGAAAATAATATACTTTGCGCAACAAAACCAGATGAAACTTAAGCACAAAAACACGTCGGTAACTCAGCAAAAACAACATGTTCACAGTTTATTACACCGGATAAGTTGATAATACAATGTTAGAGAGCTTCCTATTTCAAATGGTATATAATATGGCATATATTTTATATATGTGATCTGGGGTTCGAAAATTAAGTGGGCCTTTAATTTTGATGTTTCTTTCAAATACATATTGCCAGTTCGGACAGACTGCATCTCTTACCTGTAGTTTATTTCAGTCATACAGTCATCGTGTTTTCAACTGTCCATAATAAACGATAAACTGATACTGTCTTCTTGCTATTAATAACCGACACCTGGGACAATTTGGCAATTAGAACGGGGTGTATAAATGTACTCTATGTGAATACTAGCGTAATAGTATTTTTCATTCCTCGTGTGTTTTCTTGTGGAGGTGCAAATTTTGATTCATTTCTGGTTAAATACGCCCAGAGTAAAAAACCTTCGGAATAGCGAACCTTCGGAATAGCAAACATTCGGAATAGCGAACCTTTGGAATAGCGAACCTTCGGAATAGCGAACCTTCGGAATAATGAACCTTCGGAATAGGGAACCTTCGGAACAATGAACCTTCGGAATAGCGAACCTTCGGAATAATGATCCTTCGGAATAGAGAACCCTACCCGGGCCAGACATATCCACATCACAGTACACCTTCTATTTCTTCCCCAAATGCATATAGGAGCTAAATATTTTGCATATATTTATAGTTACTATAGGTAATATATACGTGGTATATGTATACTCGCTCACAGACTGAGCAAGTGTCCCACACATTCTGATATACATAAGTATGTATCTGAACAGAAATAGGTCCATCATACATACCGCTACACAACTCATGTCTGCATTAGCATAACAGAAAACGACTTCACATTTTAAATACAGCCGATCCGTTGGTTCGTTCTGGAAACTGAGCGCTTGAAACGCCGCGCACTGGTACGAAGCGCTCTGAGATTTCTCGGGAAGCGTGGCCCTGCAATCACTGGTCAACTCAACACCACCACCCATTGTTCTGCATCTGTAAACATAAGCAATACAAATTATGCTTCAGCCAAGATATATAGGTATGAACCAATGGCGTCTGCTTGCATTTATGAAATACACATGACATTCATAAAATCCATCAGATAAATGCACGATCAGCTCTCGTTGACCTTAAACACAAAATTTGAGTGTTTTCGCTGAAAAAGAACAATACTGACAGAAAGAGTATTATCTTCTATACCATATATAAGGAGTTTCTATACATAGAAGTCAGCGTAATGTCAATTACACATAACGGATGCCGGATAAGTTAATTAAAGAGTAATGGTCGTTACTGTGCCAGAAAAAAACCCATAGCTATACACATGTGAAAAATATTCGGACTGATTGCCGCTGTCATGGATCCAATTCTAACTTGATCAATATATTTTTCACTCCCTGTTTTTCACACTGACTTCCATCGGCTGCGATTATGTGAACCGGAATATGCAGTCAAACTTAATAAATGAGTGACTGTGTGATATACATATATTTACATACACCTAATATCTCCTCCGATTCCCCCCATAGCGTTACGGTAGACACGCCCCCGTATTCAATGCGTTCATAAACCTATATTTACATACACCTGATATCTCTTCCGATTTCCCCATAGCGTTACGGTAGACACACCCCTTATTCAATGCGTTCATAAACCTATGAACGTAACGTGACGTCACTTCCAGTGTCGTTCCTATGTTTATGAACACATTGGTCCCGGAAATCACCGGGGATTGTCGGAAATTACCGACTTCTTGATTATCTAGTAGGTCCGGATTTGGCAAGAAATTTGTTTCGGTCTACAATCAGTGTTATTGCTCGGTGTTGCTGAGCGTTGATGTTAAAAAACCGCGCTACTCAATAGAGTTTTATCATTTTCCTTGCCGCTACAAATATTCCCCCGAACCTCACAAATATATCATTATGGTAGAACGGCGCGTTGTCGATTTCTTATCCGCAGCCGAAACTTAATTGTTAGTTTCAGATATTAAATCATTCTTGAAATCAACACGTCTACATTAGTTACTAGCTAAACAAGACATTTTGTCATATGTGTATACTTTACTGTGAAATTGCGTTTCTTCCGTTCTCCATGAACGGATTCTCAAAATGTTTGGTTTTCCAAAAAACAAGGATTCGAACTGTCTGAACTGAACTCCATGTGTTCGTTTAAATAGATGAATAAATAGTGGGAAAGACATACAATCCTAGTTCATAATGAATTTAAGTATATAAATATAAATAATAAACGGCGGATTCAACGTGGTCATGGGTTTTGACCGCGTTAAAAAAATCAGCAAACTCCGCATGAACCCCTTCGGGGTTCATGCAGTTTGCTGATTTTTTCTCGCGGTCAAAACCCCATGACCGCATTGAAACCGCCGTTCATTTCTTATATGAACGCAACGTGACGTCACTTCCAATGTCGTTCATAGGTTTATGAACACATTGGTCCCGGAAATGACCTGGGATTGTCGGACATTGCCGACTGCTTGAGTATCTATATAGTACGTCCGAATTTGGCAAGAAATTTATTTTGGTCTATAATCAGTGTTGTTGCCCGGTGTTACTGAACGTTGATGTTCAAAAATCCCGTTACTTATCATTTTCCTTACCGATACAAATATTCCCCCAACCTCACAAATATATCATTATGGTAGAACGGCGGGTTGTCGATTTCTTATCCACAGCCGAAACTTAATTGTTAGTTTCATTTATCATTCTTGAAATCAACACGTCTACATTAGTTACTAGCTAAACAAGACAGTTTGTCATATGTGTATACTAAACTGTGAAATTGTGTTTTTTCCGTTCTTCAAGAACGGATTCTCAAAATGTTTAGTTTTCCAAAAAACGAGGATTCGCACTTTCTGAACTGAACTCCATGCATTCATTTAAATAGATGAATAAATAGTGGGAAAGACAGACAATCCTAGTTAATAATGAATTTAAGTATATAAATATAAATAATAAACGGCGGATTCAACGTGGTCATGGGTTTTGACCGCGATAAAAAAATCAGCAAACTCCGCATGAACCCCTTCGGGGTTCATGCAGTTTGCTGATTTTTTCTCGCGGTCAAAATCCCATGACCACATTGAAACCGCCGTTTATTTCTTATATGATCACATATATATATGTCTAATTCGATCGAGCTATTTATTTTCATGAACAGTCAATATACAGTTCTACATGAAGACATATCTCATATATATTTTGAAGACCTCTGTCTGTCTGTCTGTCTGTTTGTTTGTCTGTCTGTCTGTCTGTCATTAACACAAATCTACGATTCTCGACCGATCGGGACGAACCTTGGTACGTGCGTGTAGTTTGACCAGGCGGTCGTCGTTGTCGTATTGGCGAGCCCGTGCCACGCCCGTGCAGCGCATGCGCAGACGAGATCTCGGAAACGGGCGGAGCTATCGACTTGACATTTGGTATGTGAATGTATCTTGCCCCGGATACGAATTTTATCTGGTCGCCGAGCCCGTGCGACGCCAGCTTCGCGCAGGCGCAGACGAGATCTCCGAAACGGTGGAGCTATCGACTTGAAATTTGGTATGTGAATGTATCTTGCCCCGGATACGAATTTTATCGGGTCGCCGAGCCCGTACGACGCCAGCGTCGCGCATGCGCAGACCAGATCTCGGAAACGGGTAGAGCTATCGACTTGAAATTTCGGGCTGGGTAGAGCTATCGACTTGAAATTTGGTTTTTGAATAGCCCGGACAACGTCGGGCTCATCGGACCAGATCTCGGAAACGGGTGGAGCTATCGACTTGAAATTTGGTGTGTTAATGTATCTTGTCACGGATACGAATTTTATCGGGTCGCCGAGCCCGTGCGATGCCAGCTTCGCGCATGCGCAGACGAGATCTCGGAAACGGGTGGAGCTATCGACTTGAAATTTGGTGTGTGAATGTATCTTGCCCCGGATACGAATTTTATTGGATCGCCGAGTCCGTGCGACGCCAGCTTCGCGCATGCGCAGACGAGATCTCGGAAACGGGTGGTGCTATCGACTTGAAATTTGGTATGTGAATGTATCTTGCCCCGGATACGAATTTTATCGGGTCGCCGAGCCCGTGCGACGCCAGCTTCGCGCATGCGCAGACCAGATCTCGGAAACGGGTGGAGCTATCGACTTGAAATTTGGTTTTTGAATAGCCCGGACAACGTAAATTTGGTTTTTGAATAGCCCAGACAACGTCGGGCTCATCGGCTAGTCTCATATATATATTGAAGACCTCTGTCTGTTTGTCTGTAGTCTGTATGTTTGTCTGTATGTCTGTATGTCATTTATACAAATCTACGATTCTCGACCGATCGGGACGAAACTTGGTACCTGTGTGTAGTTTGACCAGGCGGTCGACGTTGTCGTATTGGCGAGCCCGTGCGGCGTCCGCTTCGCGCATGCGCAGACGAGATCTCGGAAACGGGTGGAGCTATCGACTTGAAATTTGCTATGTGAATGTATCTTGCCCCGGATACGAATTTTATCGGGTCGCCGAGTCCGTGCGACGCCAGCTTCGCGCATGCGCAGACCAGATCTCGGAAACGGTTTTTGAATAGCCCGGACAACGTCGGGCTCATCGGCTAGTCTCATATATATTTTGAAGACCTCTGTATGTCTGTATGTCATTGATACAAATCTACGATTCTCGACCGATCGGGACGAAACTTGGTACATGTGTGTAGTTTGACCAGGCGGTCATCAGCGTCGTATTGGCGAGCCCGTGCGACGCCCGTGCAGCGCATGTGCAGACGAGATCTCGGAAACGGGTGGAGCTATCGACTTGAAATTTGCTATGTGAATGTATCTTGCCCCGGATACGATTTTTTTCGGTCGCCGAGCCCGTGCGACGCTAGCTTTGCGCATGCGATGACCAGATCTCGGAAACGGGTGGAGCTATCGACTTGAAATTTGGTATGTGAATGTATCTTGCCCCGGATACGAATTTTATCGGATCGCCGAGCCCGTGCGACACCAGCTTCGCGCATGCGCAGACCAGATCTCGGAAACGGGTGGAGCTATCGACTTGAAATTTGGTTTTTGAATAGCCCGGACAACGTCGGGCTCATCGGTTAGTCTATACTATATATTTTGAGACTTCGTATATATGTGTGTATGTATGTACTTCATAGAATCGAAAACGGTTCGCTCGATTGAGTTCAATCTTCCCATCTAAATGTAAAATATCACCGACACGACCGTGGTCGCGGTTTAGAGAAGCTCAGAGCACCCGTTCTCCAATCTCAAATCACCGCAAAGGCACGGTGTGGGTTAATCAAGTGATTATTTAATGAGCGTTTGTTTTTGACGCATCTCTATAAAGAGCGTCTGTTTGCCATTCAACGTTATTTGCATCTGCAGAGAGATATACGGAACATACATTAAATTAAAAAAACATTTGTTTCTGACCAACCCTGCGAGCACGGATGGCGCGCTTTGTTTTTACAGTATATAATTATACCGAAATCATCCCAGATAATCACGAATATAGCATCAGATTTCTCCCCAGATATACCGTTATAAAGCTACTGGAATCTGCCAATCTACGGGAAATTCCAGGGAATGCCGATTGAGCTCAAACTTGCTACCCACGGGAAGTGTCATATATATGAGTGTGTCCTTTATAGACTCGAACCGATTGAGCTCAAACTTGCTAAATAAGAAAATAGCCCCCAAGCCGTAAATATCAACAACAACGATATTACTAAATACACGTTTTCGGCAATGTGAGAGTTTTCGGGGAGCCGTGATGCCAACAACAACGACCCGAAGCCCTGAATGCCAACAACAGATTCAATGCAATGTTATATCTATTATGCAGAGAGATTTCACGACATTACGACGGGTACGGCAGACTCAAAATATTATGCAGACAGATTTCCCGACGGGAAGCGTTTGTTTTAAATTCAATGCAATGTTATCGTAGAGAGATTTCACGAAACAAAGAATGCGTTGTCTGTCGTTCCTAGGAAGGGGGGATTTCTACGGTAAATTTTTCCGCCAGAAACAAAAAAATTAATTAAAACAATTTACAATTTAATTAAAACAATTTAAACTTAAAAAAAATTAACAATAAAAAAACAATTCAGAAACAAAATATATTAAATTTAAAAAACATTAAATTCATATTCAAAAATGTCATGTTTCTGAAACAAAGCCATGGGACGAATGCCGCCAGTGGCGGGCTAACCTGCTAGTATTATATATTTTGAACATATGTAGGTATGTTTGTCCCCTACATAACTGACGGAAGCTATCAAAAAGACACCGGAGAGGTCTAGCAATTGTTGCTTATGTGGAAATATACTGGTGTTATCTATAAAGTTGCAATATTAACGTTGTCGATAAGGGTGTCAGGGATGGGTTTGGGTGATAGGGTGTCAGAAATGGTAAAACTAAATAATTATTTTGCTTCTAATTTCCACCAGACCTATATAATTATATGCAATCAACGTCGTTTTCGATGCATGCATCTGTCGGCGTATAGAAGTGTCTGATGCCGAATTGCATACTATGTATGCAGTTCGGCTTCAGACACTTCTATACGCCGACAGATGCATCGAAAACGACGTTGTTTGCTGTAAAACTACCCAAGTGATACTTGTGTCTGGACTTCAGCTGTTCTTTTAACGGACAATGGGAAATTGGGTCGAGAATAAATTGGACGACCGACCGGAAGTTCGAGATGAACACACACAATTCGATCTCCGTTTCCAACTTTCCAATTATACAAAACCAAGACACCACACCCGTAAACTATTAAACTGTACTTGCTGGTGTTAATTTCACTTATTTAAAACGATTTTAGAACATCTATTGTCATAAAGACAATCCGATTCGATAGCAATTCCGAAGCGGTGTTCCCAAACTTCCCCCACCGAATTTGCGGTCTCCGGTGACAAACTCGAAAAGTAAACAATCGCCACAAAGGTGCTTTCTATGATCTCGTGACCACTGTCATGTCATATTAGTACTGGCATGAAGCTGGATAAATGCTAATACTATATAATAGTGGAATAGTTATGTAAAACATTCCTTTATCCTCAACTAAATTATCGCATTTCATAGTTTCACTGATCTGTCTAATTCGTTAATTTTATTTCCACTGTATGGTAACTATGGACGCTTTTATGAAATGGCGTCATGATGTGGGGCGACCGTTGGTGCATGTCGCCCAATTTCTTAAAGTATCACTGCACGTTGTGATGCGGGAAACGACATTTCACTCGCTGATAGAGATTGTCGCTACCAAGCGTATCTAAGGGCATTGACCAATCAAATGCACGTATTTAAGCGAAAGCGAAAGTAGTTGTAATTATATATATATATGTACATCAGAGTTATGGAGGCACGAACTGAGTGGTCACTGCTTCCGATGTTGGGTTCGAACCCGTGCCAACTTCGTCTAACCCAGACTGCAATGATAATATCATGAGCCGCCCTATATTTGGATTTTGGTGTCTATGCAATATCTTTGTAGAACTATATCAGTCATTCAATTTGCCTGTTGTTTGCCATCTGGCTATTGGGGCTTTCTAGAGTTATCGGTCATTGAATCCAAGTCGGCCGCCAAAATTGAATATCTGACCTAGTAAATTTTAATTCGCAATTACTCAGGACGTTCATGTGATATTAAGTCGTGCGATATGTCATTCTATTGATAATTGAGTACTCCTTTTTTATGGGTATGAATAACTTTCATATATACAATATGGCCGCCGGAAGTGGAAAATATGACGCTTTTCACTAATATCTTCTAGATCAGTTTCTATTGTTTGGAACTGGTTGAGCATTATGACTTTTTGTTGTATTTTTTTTTATATTAACAGATCATTGGTGCAAATAAATAAGTAATTATTTGGGGTTCTAACCCCTTCTGATCCCTCAAAAATTAGATTTTACAGAACGCGGTATAAAATTTCACCAAAAAAATCACAATTGGGTTTCCAGTCACATTTCAACAAGAAATTAGCAGAACTGTGGAATGTAAGTGAGGCAAACCATAACCCAATGAATATTCCAACTAATAGGAACAAAAATTGCCACTTTGGCTCAAAATGGTCCCAAAAATGGCCGCCAAAATATGAAAATGGTAGATATTGCCGCAGTGTGCAATTGTTCTATTGTAACCAAGATATTGACAGAAATATTGGATTTTTCTCTTACAAAAGAAATTGGCAAAACAAAAATAACTTTTCAGGTTTGAACCATTTTTTCCCATATAAAATGTAACTATCGTTGGTATGAAAGGTATTTATTGTTTTGATATATCTAAGATATGTCACACTAAGATCTTTTGTTACCAAATTACTCAAGATGGCTTCCAAAATGGTAACTAAATTGGTGAAAAGCAGATTTTTCACATACACGAAGAACACAATTATCTGCTGTTCGGAAAAGGTGGCAAAGTGTGACTCACTTGGTTATTAGACATGTTAATTAATCGACTGATAACTAAGTATTCTATTCTGGTTGTCCCAGTACCTTATGAGGTATGAGAAATTAATTTTAAAGAATGCAGAATGGAATTGTGCCAAAATTGTCCTTTGGGATTCTGGCCATGTTTTTGAAACGAAATGGGCAGAAATTTGAAACGGAACTGAGAGGGGCCATAATATTTGGCGACTCTAGTCCATTAACATCAAAATTTATCAACTAAAACATTGTAAGGAAAATCGTTTAACATTTCCCACTCAGCTCGAATACCTTTTATAACACCATCGTTCTGCCACGAGGATTTTATGGGTCCGAATTCTTATGCGGTATATCTGCCACGAACGCAAACTCACTTGAAAAAACTCATCGCTTTTGTTTAAATTCAGGAGCTCCCGTATTGAAAGAGAACGGATGTTTGTTCTAGGGCTTCTCGGAACTGCACCGATCTTATCAAGTATAGACAAAAGAAATACTAAGCCTCTTTGGTTTTCTCTGTAGAACAGATACTGATAAAGCCTCAAAATTTTTCTATATCGCATCGAGAGGCATATGAATGGGTACACAGCCATTCATTCCTCGTTCATTTCAGAATTAATTGCCATTGTAGAGAAATATGATCTTATATCTCATTTCCTTCGAAGGATACTTGGAAACAATTAGTGACTCGCCAAATATCACATGTTCACGAAGAAGACTGGAAAACCCGTCTTGCCAGTGATAACTCCATGCTCAATTTCGCATATATTTATACGTCACTGAACATATCCCTACTCTGGTAAGCATGTAGATGTTATCCTAAACATAAATTCGAATTTCTGGAAGCATCAATGTTATTGGCAAAAGCAGTCTCCCTGGAGGATGGGTGTGTCAACATTGTGGCCAACCATATACCAATATAGTAGAACACACAGTCCTCGATTGTTCGATCATCAACGAAGCAAGAGATGAAATTGGGTGACATACCTTGCTTCATTTAAATAGATCAGTTGTGCACAATTGATCAACTAATGGTATTTCTGTCTTGTATCCCATTGCGTGTTGTTGAGAAGATAAGTGACATTAATGCATTTGTCCTGTTCACAACACGCAGTAGTGTTAAAATGTGGAAACTCTAGCATAAACGCCTTAAAGAAATTACAGATGCGAACACGATCACTATCACGTGACGCATTACTCCACGACCTGTATATTGTCCCTTCGCTTTTCAACATATAAATACCCACCCCGTCCACATGCGATCCCAAATTTTGATTGGATCTCCCAAAGCCTTATATAAAGACCACAATGTTTATTGATCTACCACAATGAACGAAGCAGCTTTAAATTTTATTGTGGACGAAACCTTGGTCCCTATATATTAGGACATGCAGCATTCTAGTCAAAATGGTTAAACTGTCTCAAATTCTTACTGTATCTGACCATATACATGTATGCTATTCTTTTTATGTCAATTGTCCGCCATGACTCTCCGTTTACACTTGCGTATATGTTCGAGTTCATGCACGCAAGTACTACGAGCGAGCGTGTGTATGGGTCTATGTACATGCGTGTATGTATATGTGTATGTATGCATGTGCGTATGTAGGTATGTGTGGGTGTTTGTACAACGGTGTGTGGGTGTTTGTACAACGGTGTGTGGTGTGTGTATGTGTGCTTGTGTGTTATTTATGTGTTTGATTGTCTTTGTGTTAAATATCTGTAAATACTAATTACCCTTGTAGTGTGTTCTTGTTCATTATCTGTAAGCTCTCTGTTTTACGGAGGAAATATATATATATATATACCACACACATCCATACATCCATCAGTAACAATGCAGGCACGCCGGGAATACTTCATATCACTGACCATGACCATATCGTCACCATCTGTATACATATTCATCACATTCATGATCATACATTCAACCATTGTATACATATTGACCTCACCATTGGTCGTACAGTCACTCCACTCCCCTGTATACCTATTGTCCACACCCATGGTCAAATAGCCAAGCAAGATATACATATACACCCCACACATGCCCATAGAGTCACACCATGTATACATATGCACCTCGTCAATTGTCATATCGCAACTCGCTTTATACAAATATCCTCACACATTGCCATACAGCGACACCTGTGTATACCTATACACCGACGTAACCATTAGTCACTATACAGTCACACCAGATAAACAACTACACACCTACACCTGACATATGACCATATAGTCACTCCATGCATACATATTCACCACATTCATTACCAGTCACTGCGTGTATACCTATTCACCCCACCATTGGATATATGGTCATCCCCTGTATGCCTATTCGCCACACTCATGGCCATATAGCCACATGACATATACATATACACCCCACCATGACCACAGTCACTCTAGGTGTGCATATACAAATCACACATGACCACACAGCCCTTACAGATGTGCCGATACCCCACACACATGGCCACTCATACCTTCCAGACTTGCATATACACACAGGGCACGACAATTCAGCCAGTCGATGTATACTCATACACACCATCTATGATCATACAGCTACTTCATGTATACATATACGTCCACAATGGCAATATACATTCGTGACATATAAAAATATACATCCCACCAATTACCACAAGGGCACTCCCTATATACTCCATTTTTACTCAAGTTGGTTGCCATTTTGGAAACCATCTTGAGTAAATTGGTCTATACACCTTAGTGTGACACATTTATAATAGATCAAAACAATAAACACCTTTCATATCAACGTTAGTTACATTTTACTTAGAAACATGGTCCAAACCTGAAAAGTTATTTTTGCCGATATTTATGTCAAGTTTGTGAGAGTAAAATCCAATATTTATGGTAATGTCAGTGGTTACAATACTAAGAATTAACCAAGGCGAATCAGACATGTTAGTCTTCAATAGCTATAAGGAAGAATTGCATTCATCAACCACAACTTGTAGTGGAGCGGACGGAACCGATTTCAGAAAGTTTAGTCCATCGGCACCACACACGGGCTTGTGATAGATCATTTTGAAGATTATGACATTCCGCATCGGATAGGACCCGGTGTGAAATATACAAATGATGCAAAAGATGATTTTTAGCTGATTAAGTGCCAAAATTCAGCAAAAATCCCTGTTTTTGTAAAATTCGGCAAAATGAGAAATAAAAGTATAGAAACGCGAACATTTTGCGCTAAAATATTGTAGTCTACATACCTCTAGATATTTACTATGATAGTGGTACGATTTCTCTGATATAAAGAAGATTTTGTTTAGATTTATTGTAAAAATAGACAAAACAGCGCAATTTTTCATTTTTTTTGCCTCACTTAATGGGCGATAGATCAATATTGTTTTGACCAAGGATATCGTATATAGTCTAGAAAAGTGCGGATATATATACCGCATACGACAATATGCTGAATAGGCCATCATATTTAACACGTGATGTGTTATGTAAGTTTATTTCAACCCTCACCCCAAAATTCAGCAAAAAAAAAATGTTTTAGGGAAATTCGGCACAAATTAATACAAAAGCACAGATATTCGGGATATGTTTGTGATATGATATAGCAGGTTACACACTTATAAATACAAAGTAATGAAATGCCATGATTGCGGTGATAGATGTAAAAATTTCTTAAATTTACGTGGAAAATAGACAAAAAATAATTCATTTTCAGTTGTTTCGCCCCTCTTAATAGGCGATTATTCAGTATTGCATTGAATGAACATCCCGTATATACTATAGAAACTTGTGGAAATATATACTGCATATGACTGTAAGATAATTATGTCATTATTTGCCATAGATGCTATGTGGTGGTAGATTGTGTCACCCCCACCCTAAAATTCAGAAGAAAAAAATCAGTTTTTAGAAATTTCGGTATGGCAGAATACAAAAGCACAACTCCGATTATTTTGTGCTATTATATTGAAGTATACCCACTTCGAGATATACATTCTGATAACGTCATGGTATCATTTACAGATGGCAAATTTCGGAGTTTTCTGATGAAAGTAGACCGAAAATCGTGAAATATAAACTTGTTTTGCCCCTCTACATGGGTGATAATTCAATTCCATTTTGAACAATAATCCAGGACAAACATCAAGAATTGACGAGACACATAACGCATATGAATGTTTTCCGATTGTATCATCTTCTGTCGCATTTGTTTGGTTACGTTATATTGCACCCATCGCCCCAACAATACAATACATTGCAAGATGAGACAAGCAAGGAATATTCCTATACACATTTATGCATTATACACATACCTTATCAAGCTGAGGCGTTTGATATATAGTTACTTGAGTTGAAGAAATTACATCATTGTATATGTTTACTTCGCATAATATAGCTTCACAGTTGTATAAGATTATACGTATTGGGAGGTTTAGTTATTGTTAATAACCAGGTTCAGCCACAGTACATGTAACTTGTAACGTGTGTTGCCATTACCAACGAAATCATCTGACTCACATGACCATTCCGCTTACATGTACACCATCAAACAACCGTTTAGACGTTTTGTGTCAAATGTGCAGCATTGCGAAATGTGTATCAGAGGGGTGTCCAATCTTTATATCAATCGACGAATATGTGCTTAGTTAACTTTTGTTAAATTCTTCAGCAGCGATGACCACGCCGTTACTTTTCCCAAATGGGTTGTTGGTACGACTTCCTTTACAAACCGTAGGTCGTCTGCACCCTGTGACCGATGAAAGTCAAAGTTTGTTTGTATCTGGGTGCAGATATGTTCCCCAATGAGGTCGCATAGCCTACTCTTCTTCGATACACATAGAGGGTTTTTAGCGACCAATGGGCATGAACTACCCACGAGACGGCACAGCCATTAAGGTGAGCTCGCGATCTCACCACATCTATTCATGGCTCAACCCTGCAAGTTGAGCCAATGGGTCGTGTTTGGAATGAACCTGCAGCCACCCGGGGCTTGATGTCCCCCCGTGGCTGCCACTTCCCTTTAATCATATAATATAATATTTGTTTTACATCAACAGTACTGTACAAACAGTATATACACTGTATTTCTGTGGCTCTCATATCTGGGAGTCATCATCCACGACTTTGCCCAATGGGGACCTTCCCACAGTATTTGGGGTTTTAATGCGTCACGATCTTCTTGGTCACAGCAATCAAATCGAGCCTTGTCATGAAACTTGCGATGTTTTTTAATTCTATCTATCGTCCTTGAATCCCCCTTGGGGTACCATGGCGCCGTTTCTGGGTTGGGCCATATTTCTTGGAATATGATGAGGAACAGATGCCGTAATATCTCCAAGGCCTTGGTCATTACATGTCGAATTTCTCTGACCATGTATGTCTTCCAATGTGTCACGAAGAATATATTTCTCCTGTGCATTTGGTTTCACTTCAGGATAGGGTGGTTTTGGTTCAGCTCTTTGAAACTCATCCCCATTGTTTATGGTTGCAGAAACTACTGCTGTATTGCCATGTGATCATAGAGACCCATAATAGGTTCGTTAAGCTTTCTGAGCATTTGTGAATGTCCAGACCTTCCAGGAGTCACATATGGTATATTCTGCCAATATCTGTGTTCTCTACGATAGCTGGTGCATGATCCGTGGTGCTTATCGTGGTATAAGTGGGCTCGTGATCCACAGTGTCAAAAGTTCCAATTCCTTCTGTGGAATTTGTGTTGATGTGTTCTGACAAGTGACGAGAAGATACTATCTCTGGCAGAGTTTCCGATGAGTTAGATGATACAACTCGGTAAGCCTTATTCGTTTCGTTGGACTCAATGATCAGCAGCTCGTGTGCTACATCATTTATGTAACATATGGTGTTTATCTTCCGATAAGTAGTCATACAGTTTCTTTGAGAGTATGGAAACTGTTGTTCCAGTACCAATCAGAAACCTCACTGGCTGCCCATAGAGATTGCAATCTAAATATAGCCCCACTCTTCAGAAGAGCTTACATGTATCTAACAAACTCGTTGGAGTTACGATGTCCACTTGTGTTCTGTTCGTTTCCCCTACCACGATAGGCATTATGACACATGTCGCGTGGATTGTGAGAAGTTCTGCATATGGTGCGTTCTTTGTATTCGTTTGTGTTATAATCAGGATTATCATTATAATTATGTCTCCACTGTCTATCGTCACCACAGTCCATCCAGGACTCATTTGTGTTACTCTTTTTCTCCTTGTTTTTGGTTCTCCCCTTTACACCTCTTCACATCAGTCAATATTTGTTTTTATCTCCTTCGTCTCAGAGATGGACTGTGATATCTGGGACGGTTGTGGGCTATTTTGAGTTTTCCCATTAGAACCAGTTTGGGGCTTCAGTTCATCTCTTATCTGTTTGAGTTCTTCAAACTCTATATTTTTGCTTTGTGTTGAGTCTGCTTCATTTACTGCCCTAGCATAGTATTTAGCCCTATGTTTGTCAGACTTGGCAAAAGCCTCTAATTCAACTGCATGTCTTATGCTCTCACCAAGAGAGCCCGGTCTTGCTTGTTTTGCCCTGAGCGTATGTCTGGACCATACAAACCACCAATGAATTGGTCCTTTGCCAAGGTGTCTCTCAATTCATGTGTTGCAGTATAATATAACATATTGGTCAGACGTCGGTAACTTCCCCCCTGCCCTTTGTCGTCGTGCACGCAATTGTACGATCTGGTCAGTCAGGCTTTTGGCAGCAAATCGGCCTTCTATTGCACCAACAAGAACTTTGTAGTCTCCTTCTTGTCCTAGGAGTAGGTCACCGAGTGTTCCTTGCGCCAATCATCTCATCAATTTCCAATCCATGTATATTGGAACAAATTTCAAAGTGTGCTTGGTGATCTAACCATGATCTTGTGCCATTATAGCTATCTGGTGTCACAAATTGTTTCCGTTTTTCATCGGATTTTCTAGAACAATTTCGGTTCGGGTGGTATTTAGTGCAATGCATTACAATGCATGCCTACCGTAAATTATTATTTGCTGTGTTGGCACTTGACAGCTTACGCATAATAACCTATTGCACGCATGAATTACGCATATGGTGCTACAGGTACATCACTAGAATACGTGTTCTTTCTATCAGTTGTCGATTTTCAATAGTTTCGAGAAACTCAAGTATATGGGCACGCGAGTGTTGCACGCATTCATCGAGTGTACAACTAACAATATTTATCATGTAAACAACAGAATTAAATACAAACATAACTATAGCACAATGCTGCGTGTGGCAAGAAGATTGAATGCAATGAACGGCACTATTTTCTCCCAAATGGACTCGCAGTCGTCAATTCTGTAAAAATGAGTTTAGACCGTACGAAACACATACGCCTACCATAAGCTATACTTGTAATTATTAAATGTATATTACTACTATAATAGTAGTTCGTACCAACAACCCATTTGGGAAAAGTAACGGCGTGGTCACCGCTGCTGAAGTATTTAACAAAAGTTCACTAAGCACAGGTTCGTCGATTGATATAAAAATTGGACACCCCACTGATACACATTTCGCAATGCTGCACATTTGACACAAGACGTCTAAACGGTTGAATGATGGTGTACGTGTAAGTGGAATGGTCATGTGAGTCGTGTGATTTCATTGGTAATGGCAACACACGTTACAAGTAACATGTACTGTGGCTGAACCTGGTTATTAACAATAACTAAACCTCCCAATACGTATAATCTTATACAACTGTGAAGCTATATTATGCGAAGTAAACATATACAATGATGTAATTTCTTCAACTCAAGTAACTATCAAACACCCCAGCTTGATAAGGTATGTGTATAATGCATAAATGTGTATAGGAATAGTCCGTGTTTGTCTCATCTTGCAATGTATTGCATTGTTGGGGCGATGGGTGCAACAACGTAACCAAACAAATGCGACAGAAGATGATACAATCCGAAAACATTCATATGCATTATGTGTCTCGTCAACGCTTGAGAGTTTGTCCTGGATTATTGTTCAACATGGAATTGAATTATCACCCATGTAGAGGGGCAAACAAGTTTATATTTCACGATTTTCGGTCTACTTTCATCAGAAAACTCCGAAATTTGCCATCTGTAAATGATACCATGACGTTATCAGAATGTATATCTCGAAGTGGGTAGACTTCAATATAATAGCACAAAATAATCGGAGTTGTGCTTTTGTATTCTGCCATACCGAAATTTCTAAAACTGATTTTGTTTCTTCTGAATTTTGGGGTGGGGTGACACAATCTACCACCACATATCATATATGGCAAATAATGACATCTTTATCCTACAAACATATGCAGTATATATTTCCACAAGTTTCTATACTATATACGGGATGTCCGTTCAATGCAATACTGAATAATCGCCTATTAAAGGTACGGTTGGCCTTGGCGGTGGGTATCCTGTGAAAATATTTCCAACCGTCAAAAACCGCCACAAACAGAAAGAACATCAAAATGTAGACAGTCTTTGTCCGTATACAAATAAGAAATATCGCATAAACAGTATGTTATTGTCATATGGTTGACCATTGTTATGTAAACAAAAGCATAAAAAGTTACTTTTCTGATGTTTGTTTATATTATGATGGTAAACATAAAGAGCGTTCTTTGTGGGTGAATTCCTGATATGGAACTAATAAAGAGCGTTTATGCCATTTGTGTGTGATTAGCCAGTAGCATTGTGCTGTCTTCTGTAACACAATCAGGCTCTTGCTTAGGTACAATATAGTAGGTCTTTATGATAACATGCTGTTTACGCGATGGTCATGGTATATATGAACGAAACTGTATGCGTTTTACTGTTTTTTCTGTTTACGGTGATTGGAACAAATATGAATATTTTCGACAACCAAGGCCTCACGTGCCTTTAAGAGGGGCGAAACAACTGAAAATGAATGATTTTTTGTCTATTTTCCACGTAAATTTAAGAATTTTTTACATCTATCACCGCAATTATGGCATTTCATTGCTTTGTATTTATAAGTTTGTAACCTGCTATATCATAGCACAAACATATCCCGAATATCTGTGCTTTTGTATTCATTTGTGCCGAATTTCCCTAAAACAGTGACTTTTTGCTGAATTTTGGGGTGAGGGTTGAAATAATTTTACATAACACATCACTTGTTAAATATGATGGCATATTCGGCATATTGTCGTATGCGGTATATATATCCGCACTTTTTTAGACTATATACGATATCCTTGGTCAAAACAATATTGATCTATCGCCCATTAAGTGAGGCAAAAAAATGAAAAATTACGCTGTTTTGTCTATTTTTACAATAAATCTAAAAAAAAATCTTCTTTATATCAGAGAAATCGTACCACTATCATAGTAAATGTCTAGAGGTATATAGACTACAATATTTTAGCGGAAAATATTCGCGTTTCTGTACTTTTATTTATCATTTTGCCGAATTTTACAAAAACAGGTATTTTTGCTGAATTTTGGCACTTAATCAGCTAAAAATCATCTTTTGCATCATTTGTATACTTCACACCGGATCCTATCCGATGCGGAATGTCATAACCGTCAAAATGATGTATCACAAGCCCGTGTGTGGTGCCGATGGACTAAACTCCTACTTCTAGTGGGCTTTTTGAGTTTGTCCGCTCTACTATTGTAAGCGATTGCATGGCACGCTGGGGCAATATCTACGATTTTCCATATTTTGGCGACCATTTTGGTTCCCATGACTTGCAATATTCATGGGTAATCGTATGCCTCACCTACATAACACGTGACATTTTCTACTGATATTTTTTTTCGGAATAATTGTAAAATTGCTATGAATGACCAGGACTGTCGGTAGACCATGTACGTTATTTTCGTGGATTGATGGTAACATGGCGTGACAATGACAGCTTGGACCTATGTTCAACATCGTCGCTTCCGCTTCGCGACTCGGTTGAACAAAAACCCCATGTTACCGTCAATCCACGACAATAACGTTGTAGTCGTAGTCTGGATGTCCGAATTAAAAATAAACTATCGCCGATCACACACAAAACAAAAATTACTCACCCACGACGATCGATTATTTCGATTACATCTGAACCACTGAATAATTCGTTATTCGATAGCAGGCAATTTCTCACGTATAATCCATAAGGAGTAACCATATTTGCCGCAGTTTCTGGAACGAAAGAAACACACCCGTGGTTAAGGAGACATATGGTGCTCGCTGTGGGTAAATATGAAAAATGTGAAGAAAATGGAATGAAAGTGTCAATTACACGTTATACATATCTAGGTCAGGCGTCAGCTGATAACATGTGTCACCAAAGTCGTTATTTCGTGGGAGAATCTGGATTCAGAATCCGAAACCTATTACGGGGCGGGGCTAAATCGAGATTACAAGGATTATAGGTCAGATTTTGAAATCCACGTGGTCTCCGATACTATGGTTTAATGTTCTCCCAGCGTCAAACATGGACAAATCTAATTAGCTGCCAATCCAACTTAATCGCGTCTGATGTTTGATGTTTGGTTCAAGGGGGGGGGGGGGGGGGTGCAGTTGACCGGAAATTTGATGGTGCACCCCATGGGAACCTTCTAGCCACGTCCCCAGAACTTGTACGTGCGGGTATTTAATCAAATAAATTGACTAACATTTCTACTATATATTCCTGGGATTCTAGAATAAGCTTTACATTTGTGTTTGTGCGATTGGAAAATGAGCTCACGTCCGATCACAAGACCACAACATTAGCTACATGGGCAAAGCTGTATTTTCCAACTAATGTACAACACGTTGGCCAAAAAATGCCTGTGTTTCTGCACTATACAGAGACTATTGTGCAAAACGACTGCATTTAACGAACAAAACATTTTAAATATGAAAATTTTATAAGACTAGATAGTACATACGTGTATCTGATAATCCATCGATATCATATAATCCTACTATTTCTTGAATAAGAAGGAACACATAATAACCAACAAAGCAGAAGACATATCCATGCAGGTTCACGAGAATTCGGTCAATGGTGACGTATCCACCGAATTTGATATCGACATGCGTTCGGGCGGTATTTTATGAATGGAACAGGGTGGATTTATGAAATGAACATGATGAAAGTGACAATGAAATTGACAAGGATTTGTTTCAACTTCGCCACCAATCGAAGTGCTCCCCCAGCGTTACTATCAATAACATTATTATTTGGCTAATTTCAGTAAAATTCTCACCGTTTACACTCGATAACGCAAATTTGTCTCCGCATTTAAAATTGTTTGATATGGATCGTTTATATTTTACAATAATTTGTACCCAAGGGACGCATTCTTATGTTTTATTGTGTTTTTAAACTCCGAAGTGGGGAAATCTCGGTTTGTTTACATTATGAATGTTCTGATTCCGATTACGGAATCATAATCGGAATCCAGATTACGAAGAAATAACGATTAGGATCTGTTCGTTTACTGATTCTGTTCTGTTCGTTTACCGAACCACGTCGTACGGAGTGTAATCCGTAGTGTGAATCCAGATTATTCCACGAAATAACGACTCAGGAGAGGGAATTTATTGCACCTATATTTTGTTGTAGGCTGATAACCTAAGTTTCGCGATCCGATTGATGCACAGACGTTACAGGGTACGTTTTTCGGCTACAGCCAATCTTCGGAAGGTACCCCAGCCCGAAATTTTGGGACATTTGTCACAGATGGCAAACTTTAATACTTTAATTGTTCGTCTCGAAATCGCAAAACGGACAAGGAGCCGTAACTCAACCAATTGGATAGGAGATACATTGGAAAACGTTATGCATTGCAGTTTAAATTGGAGGATTTATAAAATGGAAAGTTAACATGGACGGCCATGTTATTCGATGAAATTCGGAATAAAAATAGATGTCATCTTGGCGTCTCTCCGAATTTACATAAGAAGTTTGGGATGACTCTGAAAAAAATTGATGACTGTACGGCGTGCCAAAATGATTTAGTCATGCAAAGAATACAATTCATGATGGCTGCTGGCAGCCATATTTTTGATCGAAAATTATTCAAATTCGATAGCGCGCATCTTTGGAGCGCAGCTGGCCCAAAAAATACTTGTAGCCAAAAGATTAGCAATTTCCAGATTTTGTTTAGCCAAATGAAAACATTTTAAGGAGGAGGTCAAGTGACCAAATTTGAATGGGCATTTCCATGCAAATCTCCCCAGCAACAGCTATATATGAAGCAGTTGTCTGGGAACTAAAGCAGCCATATGATTAAACAGACATACCATTTAACTGGCGGCTGGGCTTGGTAAATAGACAAATTGTGGAATTTCTGGAATTACAACACTTGACCAGATATACACAGAACGAAACGATGTGTAAATGGGTTTGTCGATACGGCACGACTGTTGTCGCGGAAGGATAGAACGAGAGGCGCTTGCGTTCTATCCTTCCACGATAGCACTAGTGCCGTATCGACAACCCCATTTACACAACATGTCGTTCTGTGTTTATCACACGCTTCGTGTCCTAGAATCCGTGCATTAAAAATATAGACTTAGAAGGTTTATTTAGCCACATAGAGGGCGTGTTTTGTCATGTGTGATGATGCTTTTATTTTATAGTTCCGGTTTCATGGTTGAGGCGAACGTCCCGTACGTATTTGTAAATATGGAACAGCAATAACACTGTACTTCTGGGAACAAGTGTGTAATAAAAATGTGTATTGTTTTCAATAGCGCATAAAGTCACACATATAAATATTTGCAGCTCTGTAACTTTTGCTGCGGATATTTGCATGGAAATGCCCATTCAAAATTGGTCACTTGACCTCCTTCTAAAGCCACTTTCTCCCCATGCAGTGTATAATCCACATTTAATAACACGGATTTTGAATTTGATTTTAATATCGATAATAGAACATTGACATAACTTGCACACTGTATCACATTCATTTAGGATGTCGCAGATGCAGTTTTCAACATACATCAACTTATACGATGCAATTGAGTGTAGACACCGCTGGCTTGTGCATAATAATCAATAATCAATCACAGTCATCAAGCTTGAATAATAGTCGACAATAGATCGGACATATTCCTCAAACAATAGCCACCGTGTGATATACACATATTTTAATTTTCTTCGAGCTATATATAATTACGGTATTGGTGGGTGAGTATAATATGAAATGGACACTCAAATTATACACAACGACTTAATCACAAACACCATCAAACCGCAGTGAGGTGACTGTCTTTTGTGCAACTGAAATTAGCTGCATTTGTGGTAATTAGATCCGCTACAAAGACGGCGTGAGACCAACGCCATTGTATTCTATGTATGCTGTCTAAGTGTGTCTGTGGGATTGCTTTTGGCCATTTGTGTCGCCATTTGACAACTTATTTTAGCCATTTCTATTTATTTTACGCATTTTGGCTAAAATGGGTAACGGCAGCTATAATGCTAATAGAGCGTATCCTAAGCACGCCTGTATATTATAAAAAAAAACATTTTTCCAATAAATTTGTAATACAAATAAAAGAAGAAATTTGATCTCTATCTCCATGTTCTTAGTGATGATAGTTGTACAAACTGTTATGATTTTTCAAATTTACCCACTCCGAGTGCCTCATCCTGTCCCACTGAGTGTTCCTGCTATAATGTGTTATGGTATCGGTCTGTATTGGTACTTTAGATATAATGTTGGTAGGGTAATGTGATGCAGTTAATGAGAAGTATCGTTATGTTCCACACATCATAATCGCGATCGTTGGCTAATCCGTTCGATTCGAAGAAGCCAGATTCGATATGAAAGATTCAAGTATATTTTAATAATGGATGCTCTGGTTGTTGCAAAGTGATCCAACATTATTAAATCACTTTGCAAAATCCAATATAGAAATTAAAATATATGGAGGATCTCCAACAAATTTTATGAAACGAGTTTGATAAATTTAATTCACAACGAATCGTAGACGAGTTGTGAATCAAATTTATCATACAAGTTTATTAAATCTTATAGGCCAACATAACGAGTTGAAGATCTTTTATATCACATGAAAAAACTAGAAGCTTTATGCCTTTTTAACAAATCAAAATCTTTAAAAGAAGCTGGAACATGCATGCAAAATGCATACATAACTTTAATGAACAAATCAATCATTTTGCAATGTCTGGTGTTGGTATCATGCGCGGATTTTCGAAATAATATTAATCCGCGCAGTAATTTTGTTGGCGCGATGCCAAGTATCCCGCGATGCACGGGCATATTCATCACTGGTGAGATATATAGAGGATCTACAACTCGTCCCCAGTTTATAGCGGAATTTACAAAACGAGTCCAGTAAATTAGGTCTGGACCGAGCCTTTGGCGAGGTCCAGACCTAATTTACTGGACGAGTTTTGTAATTTCCGCTATAAACTGGGGACGAGTTGTAGATTCTATTTATTACAAGATCCAAAACATCGACAAAACATACTTAAATCAACAAATGGAACGAGAAACTAACATCGGCTTCTATAAGACATGCGATGACGTTTCACGTAACTATTCGTTGTTTGCCCGCGTAAAGAAATAGTCCCAGATAAATAAAGACTATTTGGCGCTTTTAATGGCGTATATTTAATAACATAACTTTTCAAATTCTTCAGTCATGATAGTTTGTTGGAAAAATATTGGAAGTCATAGTATTTTTGAGACGTAGCGTACGGAATGTTAAAAGACGGTAATCCGGAAGTCAAAGGTCACCTGGCACTATTTCCTGTTATTAAACGAACGTTTAATATCACAATTTATAGAATGGGTTTATTGAATGGAATAATGGTAGGATCGTGTAATAAAAGGAAATATGTAATGGTTTTTTAATGATATAATATGGGTTTCATGTGATATATCAACATATATAGGTTACTGAATCCTTTACGGATTAGAAAAAAGCATCATAACCGACGTCCAGTGTGCGTACTATGATCGTAGGACTCAATGCGTTTCTGCTGAACTGAACTAGTGCCCATGCGTTTCTGCTGAGCTGCACTAACGTTTTATCGCAAAATAAAACTATAATCATTATCAAAGCACACGTTTGGTTAACACCGCCATAAACAGTTTCATATTATGATGCTGAGCTCATATTGTCAATAAAATTATAGTTATAACTGATAAAACTAAAAGGTACTGCTAAAGTATTTCTGCCAATTGTGTAACTAGATTCAGGTTGAGCTGGAACTTGTGAAATTTTTAATTTCAACCAATTGAAATGCCGTTGAAACTCGAAAGGGTTGGGGAGCAACGCAAATGACGCCATCGTAAACAAGGCGCCTCAAATCGTAGGTCACCGCAATGATAATTGAAGCGAAGGCAATATGGATTTTAATTCATTCATTTCGACTGTTTTTGCGTCCTAATCTATTAAAACTTTGTGGGATATCTTGGAACGTGTTTAGGAAGGATTGTTTTGATATATATATATATATATATATATATATATATATATATATATATATATATATATATATATTGGATTTACCTTCTAAAAAGGTGAGTTTGAGGACTGCATTTGTTGTCATGAATATTAATCTGACAGCGCTTGTCTGCAAGTAGTGATGGCCGAATTCGCGTATTTGATGCAAAAGTTACAAAGATTTCTCCACTCGATTCTCTTAAAATGCACCCTAATCGGTCAAATTCTTTTAATAATTCTATCTAAATACATCTTAGGTATTATTCGGATCTGCTATCCCAGTCGAAAAAGGTTTAGTATAGAATAGAATAATCATTTATTAAAGTGACATGTGTTACAAGCATATAATAAATTCATCACATACAGGTGATAGAATATATGTATATATATAACATTTCAATATAACACCCGGCCATCGAGGCCTATATGTCAATATGAGGATGGAATATTTTTCTATGCTGATTGCGCAGCTGGAGGGAAATCATCCACTCTTTTTGACAAAACTTGTTGTCTGAATTTGTAACATTTAAACAGGTATTTGCCAAAAGGGATGTGAAGTCTGTCAACAAGGATAATCAGAAGTTGATTTTCAGTAAGGTTATTTATGCGACCATAAGCGCGTTTAACTGTACACATAAACTCGTTTCGCAATTTAGAGTATGCTGGACATTTGAATACAAAATGCATTTCATCTTCAACATCACCCGAATTGCATACGATGCAATATCGTTCATCTACGCTTGTATTTGTATATCGACCAGTTTCAATGGCTAGTGGTAACACGCCACATCTGAATTTAGTATGACCAAAACGGCTATTGACAAGAGTTTGTTTACAAAATGAGAGCACTCGATGACCCGTACACGCTGTAAATTTATGATCGAAACAAAATTCAATTTCTTCCATCTAAAACATAATTATGTTCTGGACTCTATTATTTTAAGAATATATAAGTATTACACACAGACACACGAAGTTTCAGCTTAAAATTTTGAAAAATAACAGTTTTATCGACATAAATCGATTTTTTGTCTCTTTTTCCGTTTTGTTTTATGATTAAAAAAATCAATTTCTCGAGTCTGAAAGCTTATTTCTTGTACAATCAAGTTATTTTAAGATCGGATAAGTATATTAAACATGCATTCAAAGTCCGAACCTCATAAATTGGATATTAGTCGTTTTATTAACAATTGTTTAGTTAGATCTAACTTTTTTTTTTAAATCGATGTTTAATAAAAATTTATTTCTCAAGTCTAAAAGACCATTACTTGTTAAAATTAGTTAAATTAAGATTATGTAATTATTCCACACCCATTGACGTGAGTCATATGTATTCAACGGAATCCCAGCCATTGAATACATATTAGTGTATACCTCTAGTGGAATACAAGCCAGAACTATTCTTGTTGACGTTGTCGCCAAGAAAGATGACGTACATTGCGTCGATCATCCGCTTCCGGTGATCCCCCCATAATTACTGGTTATTTGTCAGACTTAAATCACAATAAAGGTAGCTATAGTAACAATGAATGTGATATCCATGGATTGAACTTATCTGACTGAACGGTGTTGAATAAACACAGAACACAACTTGCATCATAACAATTGTTTAGTTAGATCTAACTTTTTTTTTTAAATCGATGTTTAATAAAAATTTATTTCTCAAGTCTAAAAGACCATTACTTGTTAAAATTAGTTAAATTAAGATTATGTAAGTATTCTAGATAGGCACACGAAGTCTCAGCTTAATTTTTTTTTAAATAGGAATTTTATCGATATAAATCGATTTTAATGGGAAATCCTATGTTAAAATTTAGCATCGAAAATAATTTTGAATTCTGTCATTTTAAGAATATATTAGTATGACACGCAGACACACCAAGTTTCAGCTTAAAATTTTGAAAAATAACAGTTTTATCGACATAAATCGATTTGAATGGGAAATCCCATGTTAAATAAATTTTAGGGCCCTGCGAGTGTTTTCTGAGCTGCTCCATATTGGGCACCAGGGTCCATATTTTACCGGTTCTACCTGATAATTGTGCGACAGTACAGTGACGTTACTTTATAGGTCAACATTGGTCATTATCACTCGACAAATTTATTTCAGTCTATCGTATCAACCCAGGGGCGCAGCGGTCAGACAATTATTTGTACGGCCGAATAATATGGGGCACAATTTACATATGCTGCACATGTGAAGCATTATCCGAGCTGCAAAACTGTGAGTGGGGGGCGCAAGAGTGGGGAGAAAACAAGAGGGGAGTTTCGAGGTTTGGTTTTCATTGCCCTGGGGAATTTTTTAATATTGCATTCGAAATGACGCATTCTACTTGGTTTACTGATATATATACATGCATATAGAAATGGTTAGAAAAATGGAAATCAGTAATATTTACTGTACATATTGAGTTAGATAAACTCGATATTGACATCGGTCGTATTTCAAGTAGATTATACATGATCGATCGAGTGAGTGACAATTGCATAATTACATTCGCCCATGTATGTCACTGCAGAAGTTGGTGAGGGAAGTGTGGACTCTGTGGAGTATATATATATATCATACGAGTGGGGTATATCATGCTCCAGTGATGTTATGTATACATGTAGTAACCATATTTGATTTACATAACATGTCGATGTGCCAACAACGCAGTTGATCGTGATGCGAATTGAACAGCTCCACTGCATGCTAGTTAAATTTATTTGAGTACCAGTCTTTCGGCTGACCATTACCATCGAACCACACACCACAGAAGAAAGATTAAGTTTGAATAACAAACTTTTGTCTAAATGTCTGCATGTGCAAATGATAGCGAATGAACGGTCGACATAGTTGCTTGTCTTTGTTGGTTTGTTGTGTCGGTTCAATGTTACAATAACTCTGTATTCTGATATCGGCGTGAAACTGTGACAGTGTGCAGATTTAGATCTCGGAATATTTAACTTCAAAGTTCCAATGTCATGATGACTAACCAGGCTTTTTCCGGAAATATATTGTCCAACTTCAGCAGTGTGCGAGAATGTCTGACAAGTACATCCACCATCTCAGCATTGGCTGACAGCACCTGGGGTGTAGCTTGGAAGGTGGAGAACATGCAATCGGGTATCACTTCCGACGTTAATGAGAAATTTGCTCATCCGAAATCCCCCACCAAATTGCATGTACATGTACATTGCTATTGATACGGCAGTCAAGCTGGTGAAAAAAATGCTATAGCCTATACCTAAATGACTGAATTGGCACATGGTAGTGACATGCCTACGGTTGGCGATACTTGTATCCTAACAACTAAAATTACAAAAATCCACACGTCAACACCATATCATAACTACGACTGCTCAAATATTATGATCAATTCATTGTTCTAATACTCTTTATAAGTTAATTGGGCATACCGGGAATGGCCGGATTGTTAACATTGGAGCTGGACTTATCGGGAATGCATTGGGCGGTGATCGTACCCTGGTCTTGCATGTTAGAAGTATATCATTCATCTTTGCCAGCAAAATATTGGTACGGCCAAAACCGTCCAGCCGTACCCATAATAACGCCCTTGTATCAACCCCTATTTGCCCGGCATAGCCTGACTAAGTGTCAACATTGGTCTTTATCGCTCTACTAATTTATATCGTTTCATCGGTATGAATCCAATTATCCACATATAACCAACCCAACCTCTCATCCCGGTCCAATTTCTTTATTTGTTTCATCGGTGTAGTCCCGTTACGTACAGATTTTATCATCTGATACTTATGTCTATGGTATTACTATACTGTATACGTATATCAATTGCTATTCCTTTCTATATAATTCTGGTGTCATCTATAGACAAAGAGATAATTTCAGGCCCCCCCCCCAATTTTATATAATTGCCGCTACAGTACAGTCGCGATGCATTACATGGCAACATTGATCGCTATCGCTCTACTAATTTATGTCAGTTCATCGGTATGAACCCCTTTTTCTCCATATAACCAACCCAACATCTAATCCCGGCCCAAATTATTATTTTTCTTTTCATCGGTATAGTAGTGTTGATGCTAATTTGCATTGTACCACTATAGAAGTCCATAAATGACTATTCTGGCACTATATAGAGATAACTAAGATTCTGACACCCCCCTATTTTATAGCCTTGTCGCAACAGTAGAGTTGAGATGCATAATATATCAACATTGGTCATTATCGCTCTACAAATTTATATCAGTTCATCGTATCAACCCATATTTCCCTGTATCGCCCACCCCTCCCCAATTTTTTCTTTTGTATTATAGTCTCGTTACGTACACATTTTATCATTTGATACTAATTTGTATTATGTATTTCTCTTCTGTTCAACAATGCCGAAATCATACCGGTGCAATGCCTAGTAACTTTTGCTTCAACATGCCGAGTTCCGCTGCAGACGAGACAAAACTGACAACATTTCGAAATGTAAACAGGCTTCAAACTCACCAAAACCAAAGGTCCCAAGTCAAGGTCCAAAATCCCCAACACACTGATGTGAGGTTTAATGATAACTCCTTCTAAATAACCTTGCCAATATAAGGATGTGAGGTTTAATGTTAACTCCATCTACATAACCAATATAAGGATGTGAGGTTTAATGATAACTCCATCTACATAACAATATAAGGATGTGAGGTTTAATGATAACTCCATCCACATAACCAATATAAGGATGTGAGGTGTAATGATAATTCCATCCACATAACCAATATAAGGATGTGAGGTTTAATGATAACCCCATCCACATTACTAATAAATATGTCTGAAAATTAAACAACAAAATTAAATTCCATGATGGCGTCCAATATGGGCTACCTAATTCTGCTCCAAAAACATGTATCTTGACTATATGTATGTTTATGGGGAGAAACCGATTATTTCAATGACATTTTAATTCACTGGGGGCCAAAATCCGACCTACGGGAGCGCACTTCGCGCGCGACTGTATCTTACGCATATATGTGCATACTTAATATAAAGCCAACAATTGGAATCCCAACAGAGAAGATTGCGCTGGCTCCATTGCGCATAGATATCATTGATGATCTCTATGGGAAACCAAATTGACATTTAATAGACAATTTAGATTAACTGCAATAACTTAAGGAATCTCTAATTGTGCTCAAGCCCAATGAGAATATTTCTCATGGAGCTTAAATGCAATAAAAATATTCCTTAAGTTATTGTGCTTAAGCGTAATTAGAGATACCTTATTGCGCTTAAGCACAATATGATATTCCTGTGCAATAAGGAATATTCTTATTGCGCTTACGTGCAATAAGACATTCCTTATTACACTTAAGCGCAAGTACATCCCTATTGCACTTAAGCGCAATTAATATCTCTCTCATTAGATCACCCTTCTGCAAATAGTAGAATAATCCTATATTTGTTCCACCCATTGTACCATGGAGATGGACTACACCACCTGAATTATAGGGAGTTTATGTACTATATATAATATATTCCGTATTAAGAGATTCCTTATTGGGCTTTATTATATAAGCGCAATTTGAAAAAATTCCATTATTGCTCTTAAGCGCAGTTAAATATTTCCTTATTGCGCTTAAGCACAATAGAGATTCCCTTATTGCACTTAAGTGCAATAAGGAATATTGCGCTTAATTAAAAAAAATTGTTATAATTGTATTGTAACTATTGTTTTGTCCTTTAATATTTCCCATACATCATGTACACATATATTATGATAGAATAGTACTATTATTACTAATAGTACTCGTAGTAGTTAATACCACCTTACTGTCAATATTCTATCATGGTTAGTTTCAGAATCATAACGTTAATTGTTATTACTATGTGTGTGTACTATACATGTACATCAGTCATCAATTAACACACTTAAGCAGAGCCTGGTTGAATATCTACCATATATGGTGGGTTATTCCCATCTTCAAGCTGTTGATGTCATTGAGACATTCAATGTTATTTTGCTATTTTGCATGCGAATTTCTTGTTTGGGGAGGGGTGGGTGGGTAATTGTATATTTAAATTATGTAGTAAACTGATGCCCCGGGATATATTTCAAAACGATTACTGATAGCCATGGCAATTTTAGTCAATACTCTTCCGGAAATCAGGGATAAGACCCATTAATAGAGTGACAACGTTTGCAAGTTTCCGAGAGACAATCAAAATTTCATACCATGAAGAACATATTTGAATTACATTCAGTACAAATGGATAATACATATCTATATATATTTATATAAAGATGGTGATTTGTATGGGTATCACATTAAGAAACTACGCCATTTATTAGTGAACACATATATATAAAGAAGAAATTGTCCAAGAAATTGGGGTAAGTGACGCTGAAAAGGTAATTGTCACCCCCTTTCGTTAAGTTGGGTACCCAGCTTTTTAAAACTTTCAGTTGGGTACCCAGCTTTTGTAAAATTTACAGTTGGGTACCCAGCTTTATGAGCAGTCAATCTGCAGTAACTATGTCCTATGCATACAATTCTTCTCCGCTATTATTTTCAAGCATCGTGACGAATAGACATCATAATTCTTATGTAAACAAGAATTCACACATTTACCAGGTTCATTTCGCAATCAACTGAGGGAAATCACTAATTAAATCAAGCTCTGTGTGAGATTTCATAAAGCTGGGTACCCAAACGTAAATTTTACAAAAGCTGGGTACCCAACTGAAAATAAAAATAAGCTGGGTACCCAGCTGAACGAAAGGGGGTGACAGTGACCATTTCAGCGTAAGTGACTGCTGACTTGAAGAATTGAACATTTTGAAAATTAAAAGATAGGAAAGGCTCTTATATCCATTTTTGTGGCTACCGTGTGCATGTTGTGAAGAAATATAGCAATTATGCTAATGATGCTGCTTGATATATCACACATCAGTAAATAATTGTTAGACACCTGGGGTCGCGACTGTGTATATTTACGACGTCATCAAGATGGCTGCCATAAATAAAATCAGTGTAGACACTGATCCGGTTTCATCAATAGCTGGTAGTGAATTGCAGCTAGGAAACTTACTGTCTCTACTGTTGTGCTATTACAACAGGTTTCCCTTTGACAGAAAAATTGGCCACAATAAGTCGAGATGGCCGCCAACATGGCAACCGAATTTCGCACAATTGTTAATTTTTCACACTTGTCTAAATGAATTTAAATACCTAGAATGCCTAACAGGGTCTTAATCTTGCCAACTACTGTGTGAATTTGCTATGAAATTTTAACCAAAATCAATTTTGCTAGACAGAAAATAGCTGAACTTGATCAAGAAAATGTGCAACAATTTTAAATATATAGATTGCCATATAATTACAGCAGAAACAGTGCATCTGAATTCAAGATGGCGGCCAAAATGGCGGCCAAACTAGAGAAATCACACAAATATGTCACATTTGAATTGATATCACGCCTATTAAATGTGCGATTTAGTGAATATAGGGGAATATATTTGTTCAATGTTGGCGAAAGAACATTGAGTTATAAAACAATATGATATTTTGTGAACCCTGGCTGTTTATACCAAAGAATTCAAGAGAATGAAACCACGAAAATCATCAACAATTCAGAGTTGTTTTTGTATCAGGAAGGAAAATATAGACAGTAATATTATTACTTATCGACGTAAATGATACCATTGATATCACACTTCCTCTTCGCGTTGAACTTTGGACCTCAAAATCCAAGAAGGCTCCCAAAAACGGCGACCGAAATTCGAATAATTGATTATTTTTCACATCCGCCTCTTAAATCTTTCACAGATGTTTGAAATTGGTGGCCAATCGCAACCTTATTTTTAATAAATTATAAGATTTAACCATTTACACAAATATTAGAAAATAAATGTCCCTCCAACTACACAAAGAAAAAAACTTTTTACCGTCCGCAACTATTTACCGTCCGAATACGTGTAATAACGTTAACGTGTTCACGCAACTGCATATTCTATGTTTATGCACATTCTGAAGAGTGTAGCCTGTAATATAGGTCGATATTGTTTTATTTAATTGAACAAACGTTTGCTTTATGTAGAATAAACCTCATAATTTAGTGAAGAAATGTTCTGTTAACTTGATGTCGACAATGACGTTGTATTGTTCAACCCAATTTGTTATTGAACGTTTCGAAATTTTCTGTATTTTGTTGTACTTCGCAAAAATAAACGAATGGGTGTGCAATCAATAATGAAAACAGTTCGACAATCGTATTTCTGCATGGAGAAATTCCTTTCATATGAATATAATTATTGGTCATGCACACCGCTCGTGATGGTACGGATATATTCACTGAAACAATATATTGCCAGCTTTATCTTCAGGCTTGAACATTTTAAGTAGGACTTTCAAACAATTATCCATCTGGTATAGCTGTGTTAGTATGATCGTCGACTGCCTTCAGTACACGTACCTGCACACATTAGGTTGGCCCTGACAGTGTAGGAATCACCGAGCGTGACGACGTAATATCCGGCAACATTCTGACCCACCATAGTAGTGCCTGCAGCATTGTAGAGATGTAAAGAAGCGAAGCACGGACTCAGAGTCCCGTATAAGTCCTGTACATTACTGTAAAAAAAACAATTGTGGGCGGTGAATACCACAGACAATGTGTTTGCTAGGATAAGGTGGGTTTGGTTTAATATGGTTTATTAGTCGTTTCTGTCGCTAGAACATATCACGACGAAGTTATTTTTACAAGATTCTCAGAAATGCAAACCATATCGGCAAAATAGAAAATTGGATATATGACAATTGTATAAATGTCAATTTTTGCATGCCTCTGAATTATTCGTTTTCATCAAAATATTCACCATTGACTTTTAGAAATAACGATACGGGCGGCGTTGGCGGTGGGTATGCTGTTAAAATATTCACCTCCGACAAAAGCCGCCATAAACAGAAAGAATAGTAAACTATAGACATACCTTGTTCTTATACCAATCAGAAATATGGCATAAACAGTATGTTATGGTCAAATGTTCTTCCTTTGTTATGTAAACAGAGGCAAAAAACGTTACAGAACCTGGCTTTTGTTTGGATCCGGATATGGTAAACTTAAAGAGCTTTGGTTGTTACTGTTTTTCTGATATGGAAATACTAAAGAGCGTTTATATCATTTGTGTGTGATTAACCAATAGAATTGAGCTGTGTTATGTAAACAGAAGCAAAACATCTGTAACACGAGCAGGCTCTTGTTTACGTACACCATCGTACGTCTTGATGACAATATACTATTTACGCGCTGATTATATTTGGCATATGAACAAAACTATATATATTGTAATATTCCTTGTGTTGATGGCGATTTGAACAAGTATGAATATGTCTGCAACGAACGCCGCCCGTGCCTTTAATAAATGGGCCTCAGAACCTTGCATTTACAAGAGTAGTTTTTTCTTCTTAGATTTAGTATTATTATATCACGTTACCACATCAGAAATGAAAAAAGTTGTAAGTTATTCATGTTCCCTTTCTGAAACATAAGTAACATAACTTTATCAGATAAATAAATGTTTAGAGTGGATACACACATGCATATAATTTCTGTATGTAAAATCCATTTATTTTACATTGTCACACCAATCATTGATAGCATTAGTCGCCTGCGCGTGATCGGACAATCTCAACAGGCGAGACAAGTGAGCAGTTATAAGCCATTATCAAACTAACTGCTATGAAGAAATTTCAGGCCAGTCATAAATTCTTTCATGGATGCCGAAATGAATAAATCCTGTCTGATATATGTTGCTGTTTTTCACGAGTTTTAATTCATTTTGAAAAGTGGACTTGAGTCCGTCGATTTTATACTTGATTTGTTTCTCGTCATTTCAGGGTCATCCAAAATATAAATAAAATGTGCAGAACTTGAAACTCTTTTAGGGTGATTGAGATACACGAGTGTTTAATGTCCCATTAACAATCAGATACGGTGCTCTCGTGCCTTGAATAACAGGCATTGGAAAATGAAGACAACAATATCGGTTCGTCGAGATTCCTTGGATAGTTTCAGAGCCAGATTATATGAAAACATTCAATTGCGATTTCCATGCAAATATCCATTACAGCGCCAAAAAATTAATGCAGGTACAGCGTTGAAAGTAAAAAGAGTGACCACCCCCATTTTCACCCATAATTTACATAATAGTATAGGTTTCTCAAACCAAATGTTGAACAAGTTCCTAACTGTCACAATTTTAGCTTCTACACACTTGAATTATAATATTTTGGACCATAATCAATGATTGGGGTAGGGGTTTGGTTCTCGAAAGCTTCGAATAACTAAGGGATTTAGTTGAATGTATCAGCCGGGATTATCTGGGCATGAATGTACAATATGTTTAACTTAAATATTCCATAGTTGTAAATTTTGCGTACACATATATAACATAAGAGAGGAAAGGTGACGTAGTTAGCAACTCGTAGAGCTAGACAACAATTACCCCGAATGAAGACACACAGCAACACCACCTTCTGTACTCTCAAATTTAAATATGTAATACTATTTTCATAATTATATGAATAACATAAATTGCTGAATATTAGATTAATCACTCGTAGCAAACAGACACGACAGAAATGACTGTCAGGGGTGGCTTCGTGTGTGTGTGGGGGGGGGGGGGGTCAGGACTCAGGGAGCTGCATACCCTTACCCCACCCGTCGAGGAAATATGCAATGATTAGTCCGGTAGCTTCCGGGATAATATAGCCCACACATGTTGGGGACCATAGCCCCTGCGTTGGGGAAATCCTGAGGCCATCACTGGTATAAACATCAAAAGTAGACTGACTGTGATTAAAACAGAAAGTCCAACATTTGGGTTATCGCGCGAACAATTATTATAACTCTTTCGCTGCCAAACGCGCATAAATGCGAACTTCGAAGACGCTGCCAATCGAGCATTTTTGCGAATTTGGTATGTAGTCTAATGTATGGGATATAACTCTATTCTTTCCGGCATGTTTGACAGTGTACAATGTATTTATCTGTAGTACTGTTGCGCGCGAACAATTTAAAGCGACAATTTCCTCAAGGTCATGCTATTTCTGACGTTATGGAGTACAGTCAGAGCCAGAATATTGCGTCATTGTTGTTAGCACGTGGTTATCAGTCGAAAATGGCTGCTCGCAAAAGACTCAGGACTGAAGAAGTTATTGTTATTACCTCTATACTTTAATGATCGAGGGGCGCCTGCGGCGCATAAGATACTTATACCTATTATGTATGTGGGCAGTAGCCTCTATAGGGGTGCCTGCGGCGCATTAGATACTATGGGTGGCGGGATGGGGTGGCGGGTGGGTAACTAACCTATATACTCTAATGATCGAGGGGCGCCTGCGGCGCATAATATACTTATACCTATTATTTATGTGGGCAGTAGACTATATAGGGGCGCCTGCGGCGCATAAGATACTATGGGTGGCGGGATGGGGTGGTGGATGGGTAACTAACCTCTATACTCTAATGATCGAGGGGCGCCTGCGGCGCATAATAAACTTATACCTATTATTTATGTGGCAGTATCCTCTATGGGGGCGCCTGCGGCGCATAAGATACTATGGGTGGCGGGATGGGGAGGTGGGTGGTTAACTAACCTCTACACTCTAATGATCGAGGGGCGCCTGCGGCGCATAAGATACTTATACCTATTATTTATGTGGCAGTAGCCTCTATAGGGCGCATGCGGCGCATAAGATACTATGGGTGGCGGGATGGGGATGTGGGTGGGTAACTAACCTCTATACTCTAATGATCGAGGGGCGCATGCGGTGCATAATATACTTATACCTATTATTTATGCGGGCAGTAGCCTCTATAGGGGCGCCTGCGGCGCATAAGATAATATGGGTGTAGGGATAGGGTGGCGGGTGGGTAACTAACCTCCATACTCTAATGATCGAGGGGCACCTGCGGCGCATAAGATATTTATACCTATTATTTATAATACACCTTTACTGGTTTTGAACAACCCTTGTCTATTGTATCGTTTTCCAGTGGTAATAACAGGCAACTAAATTAATTATGCTGGTGAGTTGACCATGCGTACGCCCGCGTGACCCATATAATTCACACAAATCATCGTAAAACCCAATTTTCCTGAAATTCAAGATGGCCGTCAAGATCATGTGACTTATAAGGGGCGGAGCAGGGTCATATGTCCCCCTGCAGGAATATATATATATTAGATGGGTATGGTTATATATATATATCTATATTTGGAATTGTACCTATCAGGGAATATTCAGGCAACAAAAGCACGAACTCAACAAAGTGCGCCATTGTATCCACATTTTGCTACAAATAGGTGGCAACTTGCATAAATCCAAGATGGACACCAAGGTCACGTGACCTATTTTATGTCCAAAGTGGGTTCATATAGGTTACTCCCGTGTACCTTACTGTTGGACATCGTATAATTGGGTTGAAAATTAGAAAACAAACAACACACCCATTCATGCCCACACAAACTGTACATATACCGGCAAATAGCCACTAATCCAAGATGGCCGCCAATGTCACGTGACCTTGGTGGGCGTGTCCACGGCGGCATTCGACAGGGTATACCTATGTCTATATACATGTGAAGTTTCAACTAATTATATTAGAAACTGCTTGAGATATAATGTATTACCCATATATACCTGAAATACATGGATATATGTACAGGATGCGTGGCACTGGGGGGTACGTCTGTGGTGGCGGGTGGCAGCGAAAGAGTTAAGCGCCCTGACGACTTCGTTCAGTCAACGGCTCTCTGTACGTTCAGAGCTTGGCTCACTGTGGTCAAACAAAGCTGCAATGATTTGGTTGTCAGCGGACACATATTACATGGTCTGTATGATCCAGGTAAAACGACAAATACACGACATTTACAGAGATTACATGCATGTGTGTATCCACCCCTAACAGGTAAATTGAAACACAAATTCGAAAAAATAATAAGATGGGTCATAAGAACAGTCAAAAATTACAAAACCTTTTTAAAGCTAAACTTCATGACTTATTCACATCCTGCAACCCCACCCCCCCCCTCAGTTTCTACCCAATTATAATTACAACTACTTTCGTTTTCGTCGAAATGCGGCCATTTGATTGGTCGAGAGTCTAGCGCGTGATCTGATCTATCAGTGCATAGATGTTGCAGTAGACGAGTCACCGGTGCAGAAATACGCGAACGATTAACATGCAAAGAGTAGTGTCTCTGAGGTGAGTTTACCTAAAATTAGCTTCCGGTGAATTATTAGCCAACCGAAGCTCGACAGCGACGCGCTTCATTGGTTACAAAATTTCTCTCGCTTGAACTAAAGCGTTTTAAAGCAAAAAGACCAATCAATAATAAAGATACTATCCCTTTTCATCATTTTAAATAGCGATAAAAGTAGATAAAATTAGTTGATTACCCCTGTCCATTATCAGTGTTTACCAAAACAATAAAGCAATTTCACAAAAATAAGCGTAATTACCTGTGCAAATCGGCATGATTCAAAGGCGCATTGTTTCAATGTAGCAAATTAATTTATTTGAATTAAAAAAGAATAACAGGTGCGCCAAAATGGATGATATGGGAGATTTCTCGATTGATTTTCAATTGAGCCAAGAAGATGAATTTGCTTTAGACATGGAAGATGATGCAAATATGCTTGAAGCTTGTTCCCAAGCTGCTGTCACTCATCAACAAAAAGGTTTTAAATGAAATGGCAAAGATTTCTGAGCAAAATTTCATTGTCCTGGACAGGATCTTGAACAGCTTACCTCCTCGGCCTCAGGATGAACGACTTTTGGAGGCGACTGAAGTAACTCAGCCTCGGGATACCCAAAACCAGGTAGGGGTTTACTCAAATTTAATTTACACTAAAATTAATAGCGTAAACTCTCGAGTCAAGATTAATTTTAATAAACTGATATAACAATTTACTAGCAATCACTTTTTTTCATAATTCATTGAAAATCAGCATTTTTCATCACGTTATTTAAACTGGTAAAACTGTTAAACGTACCGGTATCTTACGTAAAATAGGCGTAAATTAGAAAACGTGCTATCAAGGTTATTTTTCGATGGATCTATGGCCTATGAGGATACTGCCACGTAATAATTGTGTTTAAAATGGCGCCATTTTTCAATTTATCTTCAGGCTACTGGAAAAACCAGTGATGCTGATAACAAAGCCAGAATATTCCACCACATGACAGAAGATGAAATGGCTGAATTGGAGAACAATCGTCAAGTTGTGTCGACAAAATCAAACACAAAATGGGGCATGAATATTTTGTATGGTAAGTTATTGAACATGTATTATGAAATTAATAATTTGAAGAAATTTATAACAAACTTGGATCTGCAAAACGTAAAAAAAATAGTGCAAAAAAAGAAAAGAAAGAAATTCAGAAATTAAGAAACCAGTAATTAAATGAAATAGTAAGTTACTGACTATGCGGAATTATAGTTTACACAGTATGTTGTTCTCCAACTGAAACATCTATACACTCATAGATCAATAGAAAAACGACGTTGATGGCATATCAAGATAGTGAAAGTATATTATTTAGCATCTTACAATTTTATCCTCCCACAAATGTATAGGAAATGTTATTGAGTGCCTGTAAAATTTTGTCATTACAGATTGTTGTATAGAACGAAAAGGGAAAAAATATTACCTGCATGCTATGAAGAAGGACGATTTGAATGAAAAGTTATGATCGTTTTATGCAGAAGCAAAGCCAAAATTTTGGGATGAATATCACAAAAACACATTAATGGTCATACGATCTGCAATAAATAAGCACGTTTCTGATACGGCTAGTGGCCGGAATATTGACATTGTAAAAGATTTAGAATTCCGAGGTTCAAATAAGGTGCTGGGTGCGAAATTGAAGAAACTTTTGAAAGATGGGAAATCAAAACTGACAAAGCACAAGGAAATAGTGAATTCAAAATATCTTCAATTGATAAACTTGTATTTGTCTCAAGACACGCCAATAATTCTGAAGCTAAGAGTTTGTTATTTGCTAACATTTCACTTCGTTAGCAGAGGTTTGGAGTTTCATCATCAATTGTCTCTGAATTCATTTAATTTCCAAATTGATGAGAATGGCAGAGAGTATGTCAGTATGCACCCTGAAACATTGCACACAAAAAATGGCAAGGTGGTCTGAATTCTAAAGGAGAATGCTAAAGTTGACAAGCGCATGTATGCTGTACCAGGGTCAGATATGTGTTCTGTGAAAACGCTTAAGTTATTCATCGAAAAAACTGATCGAAAAGCGAATTCCTTAATCAACAGATGTGAGAAAGAATTCATGTATTCAGAAACTCCAAAAGCGCATCCCATTTGGTACACTGCGATGCCACTTGGCAAACGGTCTTTCGTTGGTAACACGAGGGAAATGTGCTGGTACGTCCACGATAAACACTGTACACTGTTTGCGCGCAACAGCTATCCAGGCACTTAACGACGCGACTTCGAGACCCATCGTCAATTTGAACACTACAACATATGTAACTACAAGCGCCATGGTGATGTTCCCGGATAAATCTTCATATTGAACTTGTCGAGTCTGAATCAACTGAAGTTGCGACTTTTTCGGGGGTATTTTTGTCCATTTTAAAATGTTTTTTTGGCACAAATAGTAAACAACAATGAATACAATTAGTGTTTAATAAGTAAAATCATTTGAACGTTCCTCCTGAAACACTTAGTGTTGGAAAAAATAGGATTACATTGGTTATGCCAGTCAACAGTCACTGGATTTCACATATTTTTCAAGAAACTGACTCTAAATTTGAACATTGATAATGGGGTAGGAAATCACAAAATGCTATGATCTTGTCATGGATGGTCCTATTTTAGTCTGCCACTTCAGACAATTCCATTCCACTGGCTATCACCATTATTCCAGTTTGTGTAGATTATTCTTGCATAATAAAAACTTTAGTACTTTAGTGGAGGTTTGTTTAGAACTTTATGAGCATGTTATATAGAACAACCCCGAAATAATGATTCACCATTTCGCCATCAAGTTGCAACAAAAAGGATCTTAGCTCTAAATATGAACACCAACACAGGAAGCAGTATAATCTGTATCAAAGATTAATGATTGTAGAGCTGGTGATAGTAAAGTTTTATGCATCAAGGTCCATGTTTTCTGAGATTTTGTCTATATGGTTTCCCCTACTCCATTTTTCAGATATTCAAATTTGGCGTCATTTTCCAGAAAAATGAGTGAAATTTCAGTGACATTTATTGACATATTTATTGTATAAGGCTATTATTTCAACATTAAAGTTTTTTAGGAGGAAATTTCAAATGATTTTACACATTAAACGCACATTTTTTTTACTATTTATACACAAAAACCTTTAAAAATGGACAAAAATGCCCAAAATGGTATTTTTATAAAAGAGACGATTCTTAGGATTCATAGGACCATAATTTGATTTTCTACACCATGATTTTGGAAATACCTTCACAGTTTGTTTAACCATGTATACTTAAGGGTGGATACACACATGCATGTAATCTCTGTAAATGTCGTGTATTTGTCGTTTTACATGGATCATACAGACCATGTAATATGGGTCCGCTGACAACCCAATCATTGCGGCTATGTTTGACCACAGTGAGCCAAGCTCTGAACGTGCAGAGAGCCGTTGACTCAACGAAGTCGTCAGGCCGCTTAAAATAATAGTTCGCGCGATAACCCAAATGTTGGACTTTCTGTTTTAATCATAGTCAGTCTACTCTTGATGTTTATACCAGTGATGGCCTCAGGATTTCCCCAACATGGGGGGGCTATATTATCCCGGAAGATACCGGACTAATCATTGCATATTTCATCGACGGGTGGGGTAGGGATATGCAGCACCCTGAGTCCTGACCCCCCACCCCACCCACCACGACCCATGAAACCACGAAGCCACTCCTGACTTATAAATATTGTAGTTGACAGTCATGTCTGTCTTGTCTGTTTGCTACGAGTGATTAATCTAATATTCAGCAGTTTATGCTATTCATATAATTATGAATATAGTATTACAGATTTAAATTTGAGAGTACAGAAGGTGGTGTCTAGCTCTACGAGTTCCTACCTACGTCACCTTTCCTCTCTGGTGTTATATATGAATACGCAAAATTTACAACTATGGAATATTTAAGTTAAACATATTTTACATTCATGCCTATATAATCCCGGCTGATACATTCAACTAAATCCCTTAGTTATTCGAAGCTTTCGAGAACCAACCCCTCCCCCAATCATGGATTATGGTCCAAAATGTTATAATTCAAGCGTGTACAAGCTATAATTGTGACAGTTAGGAACTTGTTCAATCTTCGGTTTGAGAAACCTAAACCTATACTATTATGTAAATGATGGGTGAAAATGGGGGGGCGGGGAGTGTCACTCTTTTTGCTTTCAACGCTGTACCTGCATTAATTTTTGGCGCTGTAATGGATATTTGCATGGAAATCCCAATTAAATGTTTTCACATGAGCTCGCTCTGAAACTATCCAAGGAATCTCAACGAACCGGTATTGTCTGTCTTAATTTTCCAATGCCTGTTATTCAAGCCATGAGAGCACCGTATCCGATTATTAATGGAACATTAAACACTCGTGAATCACAATCGCCATAAAAGAGCTTCAAATTCTGCACATTTAATTTATATTTTGGATGACCCTGAACTGACGAGAAACAAATCAAGCATAAAATCGACGGACTCAAGTCCACTTTTCAAAATGAATTAAAACTCGTGAAAAACAGCAACAGATATCAGACAGGATTTATTCATTTCGGCATCCATGAAAGAATTTATGACTGGCCTGAAATTTCGTTATAGCAGTTAGTTTGATAATGGCTTATAACTGCTCACTTGTCTCGTCTGTTGAAATTGTCCGATCACCCGCAGGCGACTAATGATATCAATGATTGGTGTGACCATGTAAAATACATGGATTTTACATACAGAAATTACATGCATGTGTGTATCCACCCAATACAAAGGGATTATGAGAAATACAGCGGAAACGGATATATATGTATTGAGTTGTATGACCTCAAATATGCTATTTCGTCATGCCGGTTCTGGACCACAGGCAAATTTGGCTGTCCATACAATGGTGGAACACACATTTTGTTTAAGAATATTTTTTGTCTTCTCAATCATAGATGCATAAAGAAATCATATTTTGTACATATGACTAAAACAACAAGAAATCCCTTCACGTTTCTTTAGTTTTTAAAATACAAGACCATAAAAAGTGGATTTTAACTAATTTTGAGAAATTGAGGCTCCGAAATTAGATAAACTCCAAATTTTGGAGGCACATAACTAAAAAAAATACTCAACGTATCTGGGAAAGGTTTTCTGTTCTGTAATCAGGGTTGTGTATTCTACAAAATGGATATATAAATGGAAGGCCTTGTGATATAGACTTTTTTTTATAAACATTCTTGAAAAGCCATAAATTGAGTATTTTACCAAATTTTGACAAATTTATTTCACAAAATTCATCAATTTCGCCTTTCTTGATTCTTTTTTTATTTTTAGTATGTTGTTTGTGATGGGTTATAGTACTTATTCCCACTGAGCAACTTTGTGTTGCAATTAGTTTGAGGTGAAACCATAAATGCACTGGACGGGTATGCTAATTTTCTTGTAGTTCGGTCTTCTTGGATGAGTACTGCGTGTCAGAAACATCACCGCTATATATAACATTGAAATCTCACCCCACCATCACACCAGCTGTAACGATCTGGGCGGCTGCAGAAGTACAATCACAGCTTATCACGAATATTGCATCAAACTTTGAGTTCCATCTGGTGTACTGCCTAGATCGCATCTTCCATGTGTAAATATTCTGTAATGGAAAAGTCATTGATTGATGGATGGTTTAAGGTCATTTAAGCCGCCAGGCCATATCACAACAGAGCAACGTAGATACCATTGCACATATGTATACCGTATAATTCAGATAAAATCTTAGACACTGGAAGTGGTGGACAAGTGATAATCTCACTCTCACTCAGTCCCCAACTTCCCAGTCGCATTTACGTTCATAATTTAACATAAATTGTCGCACATTAAGCCATCAAACTTATATTGCCTGGAATACATTTGTTTGGTCATATCTTACCTTCACAATTTTAAGAAATAGCAATAAAACAATTTAAAATATTTGCCTTATCCAATTTCACAACAATAACTAATATTTTACTATAATAAAAAAGCGCATGGGAAGTTGTGGTGGTCAAAAAACTACTTTCAAAAGTGACAGCTGTTTTTGAAATTTGATCGGACATCAAAAGAGTACCTAGGATAAAAATGGAATGGTTTGCTTGTCCATTAAAGACAATTATTAAACAGCGTTGTTATCCTTCATCCCATTTCATCTCTTCTGATTGGCTGAGAGTGCGTCACATGGCGGGCCGTAAATCACTTATTACCCTCGAGGGTAACATTTTATAAAGTTATTATACAATGTTGTGTACAGTATGTGTGTTTCTTGTACGAGTCCAGGTTGTGGTGAAAAGTCATATTGGACGAGACATGCAGTGTCGAGCCCAATATGACTTTTCATGACTTTTCACCACAACCTGGACGAGTATAAGAAAACCTCATACTGTACACAACATTGTATAATGACATTTTTATTTTCCATCTGTATGTTTATCCAAATTTTGGGAATAAAACTTTAGTGGTTACTTTTGGTATTTGTCGACACTTAATTCTCTATTAAAGCATGTATTGATCATCAGAAAGCATAATTTGGAACAGTAAACACGGAAATGAAAAACAAAACAAATCTGTACTCCTTTGTCAGATAACAAAACAGTTATCACCCTTGTTTTCGTGAGACACGGGGGATTTGTCGCCGCTCTCGACCTGTAATTTCACCCTCGGGCCTGGCGGCCATCGGGTGACATTCCAGGTCTCGAGCGGGCGACAAATCCCCGTGTCTCACTCAATCGCGGGAGATAACTGTATATTATTACAATATGGTTGTATGTCTATTTTGTTCATATCAATTATATGATATGTGTGTGATTTTCGCGCGGCCTTCTATTACGGGCGATGATGATTGCAATTCATTTTAATACCCATAATATCAGTTGAAATAATTCATCTTTCCTCTTTGAAATGTGTCCCAATTATGAGATTATCCCAGTCAGCATTATACGTTAGCCTAATATTACCTTTATGATTTAACTTTAATGGGCATCGCAAAAAACATCACTCCTGATTTTCCACCAGCCGCTTCCAGTCACATATTAAGTCGTATGGTGTAATGACGTGTTCTTTGGGATATACAAAGCATGGCCGAATTGATCAACCGACGAACGGTATTTAGTTTAAAACACACAAGCTATAAGTAAATATACAGAATTAAAAATTACCGTGCCGTCAGCAGTTTCAGACATTCTCACCCCACAGCTATCCATGTTGTTCATTGGCGTTTGCGCACACGCTACTTTCGTGGTTAATAGAAATGGGGTTTCAGAACTCCCATCGCCATCTACGCCACATGCATAGTTATCTATATCAAGGTCATCGTAGCCATAGGCGCTCGGTCCTTGTGTATGCAAAGCGTGAAGGTAGCTGATTACATCATTCTCCTTGGTGAGTGCGAATCTCAAGTTCAAGTAATTCCCATCGTACGTGCACATGTAGGTTGCTGTAAAAATAAAATATGAAAATATAGCATAAATCGTTAGATGTATGTATATGCCATCAACGTCCTGTTAGTAGATCGAATCGAGAGAGAGGTGGGAGGGAGGCGGGAGAGAGAGAGAGAGAGAGAGAGAGAGAGAGAGAGAGAGAGAGAGAGAGAGATAGAGAGAGAGAACAAGAGAGAGGGGGGAGAGAGAACAAGAGAGAGGAGAGAGAGTGTGAGAGAGAGAGAGAGAGAGAGAGAGAGAGAGAGTGAGTGAGTGAGAGAGAGAGAGAGTAGCCAATTCTCTTCAAGTTTCAGCACGCGAGTAGTTGTTTTTATACATGTGTACATATATATATATGCATGCGATCAACGACTTTTTTGTTGCATTGATATATGTGCGTATAAAATAGTAAGAACATAATGTATAATTTCGAGAAGAGATATCATGCTAAGTATGTTTCTCGGCCACTTAGGACAACAATTTTACGGGGACCATATGCAGGGTAAATAAGAAGATGTGTTAATGAGTATGCGAATGTTTGCACTGGATGGATGCACGTAACTACATTTACACGTGGGCAGTCAATGTCAATAACATTCTCAATAAACGGATAAATAATGATAAATTTAGGTGATAAACATGTTGTCTGTGTATGATTTTGGGACGTTTATCGGTGGGTTTTACGATGGAAAATACAGTGTTACCGGCGACGCGAGGATCTGGACTGATCGTTTTAACCAGGCGAAATGACCAAGGTGTCGAAGGCGTCGATTACCATCGATCAATCATGATAGTTTATGCACGAATCCATCCGATATGTTATGCTGAATATGTCACTCTCATCGGTGTTTTTTGTGTGTGTGTGTGATAATGTTACAATATGGTCGATGAGTTCGTGAAATCACTTAAAGGTAGTCGATCCGATCAGACGCTTCTAAATGACTATTTCTTTGGCTTCGGGGGTAAACAATATTTTATTCGAGTCGATGAACCCACCCAAGTTTCATCGAAATCGGCTCGGCCGTTTTCGAGTCCATCGCGAACAGACACACACACACACACACACACCCTCACACACACACACACACACACCCTCACACACACACACACCCCCCCCCACACACACACAGACAGACAGATTTTCAAAAATATATAATAGACTAGCCGATGAGCCCGACGTTGTCCGGGCTATTCAAAAACCAAATTTCAAGTCGATAGCTCCACCCGTTTCCGAGATCAGGTCTGCGCATGCGCGAAGCTGTCGTCGCACGGGCTCGGCGACCCGATAAAATTCGTATCCGGGGCAAGATACATTCACATACCAAATTTCAAGTCGATAGCTCCACCCGTTTCCGAGATCTGGTCTGCGCATGCCCGAAGCTGGCGTCGCACGGGCTCGGCGACCCGATAAAATTCGTATCCGGGGCAAGATACATTCACATACCAAATTTCAAGTCGATAGCTCCACCCGTTTCCGAGATCTCGTCTGCGCATGCGCGAAGCTGGCGTCGCACGGGCTCGGCGACCCGATAAAATTCGTATCCGGGGCAAGATACATTTACATAGCAAATTTCAAGTCGATAGCTCCACCCGTTTCCGAGATCTCGTCTGCGCATGCGCGAAGCTGGCGTCGCACGGGCTCGGCGATCCGATAAAATTCGTACTCGGGGCAAGATACATTCACATACCAAATTTCAAGTCGATAGCTCCACCCGTTTCCGAGATCTCGACTGCGCATGCACTGCACGGGCGTCGCACGGGCTCGCCAATACGACAACGACCACCGCCTGGTCAAACTACACACACGTACCAAGTTTCGTCCCGATCGGTTGAGAATCGTAGATTTGTATAAATGACAAACAAACAGACAAACAGACAAACAGACAGAGGTCTTCAAAATATATATGAGATTAAACTTACCGTCTTGTGTGTGAACGTATACGCCGAGAGCTACCTGCAAAACAGAGAATAACTATACCCATGCATGTTTATTTAAATGTCTACGTGTATTATAGGTACACACGGTCTTCCAAATTTCCCGGGATCTGCCAAATGTGAATCAGGTTACCAGGATATCAAAATCGTCCGCCCACCACGTAATCTCACTTAAATTGTATTTGTCAACATAACTGGCAGCTTATTCAAAGTTGTTCGTATCGCCATCTCCTATAGTGTACCCTATGTAGAAAGTCGGTTAATACTAAACGGGGAGTATTAATTAGCGTGATCAAAATCTAAATTCAATGGAGGAAGAAAATTTCGAACCATGCACGTTCCTAACGCGGTCTGTGAGTAGAGTTATTTACGCCTACAAAATCTACATTTATTACACGCTTGTTCCCAGAAGTAAAGTGTTATTGCTGTTCCATATTTACAAATACGTTCCATACGCATCTCGTTGACATAAAATGACGTACATGACGTTCGCCTCAACCATGAAACCGGAACTATAAAATAAAAGCATCACTACACATGACAAAACACGCCCTCTATGTGCCTAAATAAACCTTCTATAAGCCTGAATTTTAATGCACGGATTCTATAGGACGCGAAGCGTGTAATAAACACAAAACGACACGATGTGTAAATGGGTTTGTCGATACGGCACTACATTTACATATCGTGTCGTTTTGTGTATTTATATTCAAATAGAAAATTCTAAATACCATTTAGAGGTCACGTGGGGGGTATGGGGGGGGGGCAAAATCCAGGATACAAGTTCCGGGTGGGTGTCCCAATTTTATATTTTTCCAATGGCAATTTTTTTTTTTTTAAATGTTAAGGCTTCAAAACTTGACCAAAATATAGCACTAATCAAGAGAAGGGGGCTCTTAGTTTATTATACAACTAACGGATGTATACCCAGCGTTGCACTGGTAAATTTTAAGTGTGGCAAAACTAAAATTGAAACAGTTATCCATAAATTAATAATTTAAGACATCGGGGGTCAACGGGGCCGATCTAATAACACTCCCTGTGTATCAATGTCGGCCCCTTAGTAAAATCATGATCAAATCGTTCAGTTGGTGATACAAGCATGAAACTTGGTATTCATGTTTAATGTATATTACTAAAACAAATTGCTCGACAAACCGATCAAAATGGCCACCGGATTCAAAATGGCCGCCATTTTTCAAAATGGCTGCCGCATTGAACTTCTACCCAATATATAAGATACACTAACCACTTTTCGGTTATTTCTTTGTTACGATATATAAGTAAATCATCCCTTTAAAGGTTGCGTTATCATAAGTATGCAAAATTATTATTATTTTTCGGAATTTATTGATTATTTTCATATTTTTACAGGTTTTTTTCCTCAAAATTCTTCAAAAAATATCTAAATGACTACTTTTTCAGCAACCGCAACTATTGTATAGGTCTATATGTGGTATAACTTAGATACTTAGTTCATATATCTGTTAACGGCATGCAATTTCTTTGGTAGTTCTCTTCTGGAGTTATTGAATTTTGTTAAATGATATTTGTAAATAGGCTGTTTACATACATGTGCGAGTTGGTATAGTGTGAGTTAAAATGTTTAAGCTATGCTTGGTGTTGATATTATTGACAACACAATTGCTAATATTAAAAGTGTAATAAGTTGTATGCATTTCATATTTGAAGTCATTAAATAATGTTGACATGTCATTCCATATTTTGTACAAATGGGTCTTCCATAATGTATTGATTATTTTCTTAAGCAGATGACAAATTTCTCTGAAGGAGGAGCACAAACATGGTTGCGATGTGCTTATGACTTTCCCCAGACACAGTTAGTTCTGCACTATCTCAAGATTGTAGATATTATGAAGCGCTACAAATTGTTGGAGCAGCAGAAATCATTTGTAAACATATGCTTGAACATCGTACCAAATTTTACAACAAGTTTGAACAATTTTACAACAAGTTTGAACAAGTATACACAAAGCTTTCTGCAATTTGTATGTATGATCGATCATGGTGCTGACATCAAGTAACAGCTTACAAATGGTGCAACAAAGTCTGATTTAGCAATCGCACAGTTATTACAATTCAACTGTTTCTCCTCTAGATATAAGGACAAATCATTTTATCATTTGTCAAGACCGTGAAACACCATTCCATATATGAATTAGCATCACTATGTACGCAAAAAAACAAGGAAACGATACCTGATTTGACATGTTCTATGAAAACTGACTGAGTATATCTTATGATCGTGTCATGGACATCTCAAACCAGTTTGGAGCTGTTGTTGTTGTTAAACAGTATCAAACAGATGGAGTTGTGTGTCCACCTATATTGAGAAAAGGCTTGTTCGCCAAAACTACTTTGGACCATATTAACCACAGCCCTACATCAACTACCAGCACTTCATCTTTCCAATGGACAAATAATTCCATGTTTCAGCATCCGCATCCAGATAATCAAGGCGAGCAGCAACCTATTGAAAAACTGGAAAAACGAAACAAATCTCGCATCTTCCGGACTCATATACAAATGTTCCACCTGTCTATTTTAAAGATGTAAGACCAAACCCACCAACCAACACTGGCTTTGGTCTACCTGGTTCAACTGTTTTTCAAAAACATCTTCGACTGGATTATGAGTGGTTGCAACACTCAGAATACTGCAGTCGGGATATATCCGATGTTGATAATACGCACTCAAATTTTAATAACTGGTATAAAAGTAAATGTGCTGTTATCAGGTTATATAGTCCACAGTTCCAGTTCTGGAGTTTGGTGCTTGACATTGAATTGACAATTTTACTGCTCGTTAGATTATTTCGAGGAGAAAATTTCACTCTGTATCGTGAAGTGGTATCTGAACTAATTCCTTATTTCTTTGCTAATCATAACACTCACTATGCACGTTGGCTACCTATTCACCTCAGACACATGATGACAATAGAGAATAAACATCCCAGCATAGCAAATGAATTTCACTGAGGAAACTTTATTGTACACAAGACTGAAAGAAACTTCTCAAGTATGGCAATAAACCAGGCCCATGGACAGCACAATGCAGTCGTGAAAGGGGATGGAGGAGCAATTGGGATAACTGAGGATGAAGCACACTCAATAGATGGATGGTCGCTAGTCCAGAATTATGTTGCCTTATTTCTGATTATGATAATAATGTATGTACTAAGAATATCACATAAGAAACCAACCATCACGAGGAGACAATTGCATATCGAAAAACATTTTTCAATAATGTGAACAACCTCACAGATGTGATACAAGAAATAGGAAATCCGTTTTCTGATGACTCCACAGACCTATTGCCATTGGACACCAGAAACATCGTAGACCCAGTTAATGCTGAACTGATTCACGTTGTCTATAACAAAGGCAAGAAATAGTCTGCGTCTTTCATAAAAGGAATGGGAGACCAAAATGAATGTACTTTCTATGATATAATCAAAAGAAATTCTATTAAATATTTTTGGTCTTCTCCAGCTGAAATAAAATCAAAGAAAACAAGTACGAAATATGATTGTCAACTCTTGTCTCGATTGTTCATTTCTTGTCTGACAAGAGAATGTGACATTTATGATATTTTTGCACATGAAAACCAGATTTCTTCAGCATCAATCAGTAACGTTGGAAAACTTCATATGTGCCAGAAATCTCAATAGATGGATATATTTGAAGCAGAGTTAACACTGCCTGAGGAAGCACCCATCACAGATGCTGTGCTAATAGTTGGTTCTGACATAATAAATGTTCATAAACCTAATAGTGTGATAAAATTTGATGAATATGCACAAGACGATGTCATTCCTAAAATACAGACATATTGCCATAAATATAAGAGAATTGACATCATGTTTGACGTGTACAATACAGGTAGTCGCAAACAGGAAACTAGGTCAAAGCACGGAAAGGGAATTGTGAGAAGGGTATCAGGATCTAGTAAAACTCTAGCAGAGTGGCATAGATTTCTTCGCGATGACAACAACAAAACAGAGCTACCAGTATTTCACTTCCTTGCTGACAAGATCATAACTGTTAATACGGACAATGGCATTGTTGTTACCAAAGGTGAACATATACAAAGTAACCATGGACTTGATTTGGATATTCTTGCACCATGTACACATGAAGACGCCGATACACAGATATTTGTGCATGCAACACACGCAGTTATCAACCAATTAATCCAGACGCCACCGATACGGATTATAGCTGTAATATCATACTCAAGTTTGAAAGCATTCGTTCATAAAAAGAAATTCAGATGGATTCCGATACATGAGATTGTTTCATCAATATGTACAACAAAATGTTATGGAATTATCTTTTTCCTTGCAACTAGTGGGTGTGATGTGGTATCTGCATTTCGCAGGAAAGAAAAAAAGTCTGCATGGCAGGCATGGAATGTATTTCCAGAAGCTTTATCAGATAGAAGGCAAATAGTGGGCGATGCAGATGCTGCCATATTGGGCTTCCATGCACCACTTTATGCAGTTGTTGCTGCCAAGTTTAAAAGATTCTAAGAACTGATAGTAATGAATGTGTGTAGCTATCCCAGTACTAACATCATATATAGTGTGAGGATAAATTGTTTGAAATTTAATTTGTTTTCACAATTTGAAAGTTAAGTGATATAAAATGCTATTTTTTTTAAACAAAACAACTAAGTTGTTACAATATACAATATACTTTTAACATGCTCAGGTTGTGTTTTAATTTCAATTCAACCTTTAGAAATGAAATAAGATCTCTTGTTTGATACATCGGTAAAATCGGTTAACTTTTCAAAATTCGAAAACTGACGTAGATGAAAATGGTGGCCATCTTGAAAATGGCGGCCATCTTGGATTTTCGCGTGGTTTGTCGAACAATATTGTTTAGTGGCCCATACTGATCATTCGTGCCAAATTTCATGCTTGTATCACCAAGTGAACAATTTTACACTTAGCCGCCCTACTACATGTGCTTCAAGCGATTATACAAACGAACATCATTGAGATGTGTTGTCATAACGCTAAAAGGCGCCGTCGTAAGGCAGAATTCGGACACCTGCCCATGTTACCTGGACAGTCGCAATACATGCACGCCCATGGCAAATGTCATCGCAATCGGTGCAGAAATGTGGACGCCTATAAAGAACATGCATAGAGAGAGGGTGAGAGAGTGTGTGTGTGAGAGAGAGGGGTGAGGGTGTGTGTGTGTGAGACAGAGAGAGAGGGGAGGGATGGAGGGAGCGAGTGGGGGAGGGATGGAGGGAGACCGATGGGGAGAAACACACATTCGCATTTATATATAAAAAAAAAATAGTTCTCACAGGTTTTCATTGTTGTTTTGACTGTAATCTACAACGGTTTCCGTTCGGACTCTAACACGATTTAATGGTGATTTTTGAAGAAAAACCTGGAACTTCACAAAAAAATCTAATTATCAGTGCGATCTTCTTATATGACTTTTTCAATTCCTTGTGAAATCAGTTTGCAGCAATCACAATAACTTTCCTTTGGCACCCAATGAAGATTAATGAAATTATTGTGCTCAATCGACGCTTTGATAGGTAAAGAATTTTTACTCGAATTTGACAATATATTTCAAAATGGACACTCTTTTAAATATTTCTACATATATTCTGGTTCATATAATCGTAGCCAATGGAAGTAAGAGCGAAAACAGGGAGAAGAAAATATTTTGATCAAGTTAGAATCGGAACATAATTTCTTATCTGAACCATGGAATCGGAAAAGAGTCCGTGTAATATAGTAATGGTCGAGAGGGCGCGTCAACATTTATATGGGAAAATGCATGCAGAAAAGAACATGGTCGCTACCAGTATACATTATATGCAGTAGTTACGAAGTCACTAAAGGGTCAGGTGCACGTTTTGCCAAAATTTCCTGGTATTTCAAATGGATTTTCTCAAAATCTACCAGGAATATCTTTGTGAAATTTGGTATGAGCGATTATTGTGACACGATATTTAAGAACAATCGACCCATTGGATATTTACTTTACTTTCGTGGCATGAACATTTTTTTTTAATTTCACTGTTTTCAGTACGTATACGTTTAACTATATTTTAATGACTTGTCTCGACGTCGTTTGAATGAGTGTCGTGTAAGCATATATTGAGCGTTTGGCATAATTATATCTGTTAATTGTAGAGAATTATAGAAGGTGCCACATCAACTCCAGATGAATATTGGTGACTATGATGGAGTTGTTATTCAACAAGGTACGCCTCGACAGGATTAAGTTATTTTTCTCGATCCAGTCAATAAGATGAGAAGCTTTTTTAGAGCTGGGAGAGATCATATATGTGATAGATGTAAATGATGTATAAGAGATTTTGAGATCCCGGGAAACTTGTTATTTTTTATTGTTTTATTTTCAAAGCCAATATTTTAGGTGGAACATAGTCAAATGTATACACATATATAAAAGCAATTTATACGTTAACAATTATATAATATTTCCATAACAAATTCACCATAATATTATAACTAGACACAACACGTACAATCCATTAACACGCACCTTTCATACGTATATGCAATTTCTAATTTAGGGATGTGATGCATTAGATAGATACGTTTCATCTGTTTCTACTAGTATCCTAAGTAATCTTTTTCAATGTTAATGTTTTCAAGAGAAATTAGTCCATGGAAGTTACTGCACACCTGGGAGATCCCGGGTAACTTATGTCTATTATTTTGCAGATGTTGGGTAACACAAAAGACGTAGCCAATGACAAACTCAGAGTAAGTGTTGTGCCATTCATCTTAATAGCAATGTAAATTCGGATAGTATGTGACCATATGAAATATATGAAAAATACTGAAATCCACAAAATGTTAATAAATGCAGAAATCCACAAAAAGTTAGTTTTCAAATATTCATATTCAATTCTTCTTAATTTTACCATTCATGTCAGCTAATTAAAGGCTCACATTATTTTCAAGTCTCAAATTATTTTAGTAAACTATAACTTTTGTCACGTTCGGGCCATCAATTTGATCACATTTACACGGTTCTTGAATGTCTACATTACATCAGGCATTGGCTCAATTTCAAACGGTTACTAATTGTGTATAAATTCTACTATAAACTGGCACCGTCCTACCTGGCTGAATTGATTACTTTTTTACTTTAAACATATTTTATTCGTATATAAATATACAAAAGGGATCGGGGCACAAGTTATTTCAACTTAGGTAGTCCCTCTCCCGTACAAAATTGACAATACATTGTTATAAGATGACAGAAAGGCGATAACAGAGACGTTTGTACATGGTGAGAAAACAATTTGAATTTGCATTATGTCGAATAACATCTTTCAGCGTATGCTTATGGATTACCAATTAGAACGAGCATAAATATGTGCATATCTATATCTATTGTGATATTTAAGGAAGATGTAAATATAGATTTCAAGGCTATGTATGTATCAAACATTTGACTGTAAGGTTAAGCTAAATTTGTATAGTAGTGAATTTGGCGATTCGCCAGATGACGCCCTTGACAGTTACGCTGGAAGAAATTATTGATGTGTATACAAATGGTGCATGGATGTGGCAATCCGAATGAGGGAGGGGTGTCTAGCAATGTTTGTATTTGGTGTATATTGAGCGATTTGTGGTTGACATTGGATTGTTGCTATATGTCAACGCAGCCAGACGTTCATGAATCGAAGCGTTTTGTCGCAGCGATATACTGTTGCACTATTTGGAAAAACCTTATATTCTCCGGAATTGAGATGTACGATATCCCGAAAAGAAACTGATCGATGTCGGTTATAATGAAGGTATCGCGGTTTAACTTATCGTCAAGTTCCAACCGTTCATTTTGATATACAGGGCACATAAAACAGAAATGGTATGCATCTTATAAAGGGTTCCCACAACTGCAAGCAGGACTTTCGGCTATGTAGTTTTGATACATATCAGCACGAAGATCACTGCACCCGTTTCGAATTCGGGAATGTATCATATTATATCGTCTGAGACCTGAATAAAAGTGAGGGCTCACGGGATTTGGGGGTTTGTATACGAGTCGTAAATTGAATTTGAAGTCAGAGAAAGGGACAACGTCGGTCATTTCAGTTGGGATTTTGTTCCAATCAGCTATCGCCGAGGGCAAAAAGGACTTTTTGTAGTGCTCAGTGTGGCATCGGTAAGAATAGAATTTTCCCGGGCGTCTGAAATTATAACTTGAGACCTGGCTAGCTCTGGGTGGGAGGATGGTAGATAGGTAATTTGGCGATTCATTTTTTACTATTTTGTAAATCACTTCAAGCTTGTGGTATTGGCGCCGCGTTTACAAAGAAAGCCACCTACCTCCTGCAGGACACCAAAATTAGAAACCGAGCGTGTCAGTCCAGAGACTATACGGCCAGCATCTGTATGGAGGCGGTCGAGCTTGTCTAATAGGTAACGCGGTGCGCAGTCCCATACAACATCAGAATAATCGAATAGTGGTAATATATAAGTTTTGTATATCTTTTCGAGCGTTTTTCTGTCGAGTTGATATTTAAATCGCCTCAACTGGGCCAGACGAGAGGCGATCCTCTTCACTGTACTTTCTATATGAATGTTCCAGTCTAGATTTTGTTGTAGTTCAAGACCAAGGTGTTTATGAGATTCCACAAAGCTGATAGGGTCGTTTATAAATTTAAGGTTTGGTATTTCTGGAGAGGGTGGGGTCAACGAGAAAGACATACCTACGGTTTTGGATGGGTTAAAGCTCACGAGCCAGTTTTTTGATCAGGTCGTTATTTTCGTCAAATCGTTATTCATAATTTTAGAAAGTTCATCCAGATCCCAGTGGCTGCTCATAATACAAGTATCATCTGCGTACATTCTCGTGATGGAGTCAATATTATCTGCTAAATCGTTTATATAGACGAGGAATAAAAAAGGGCCCAGAATATATCCCTGGGGGACTCCTGTGGGGACAACCTCGTAGCTGGAAAAGGTATTATTTATCAGGACTCTTTGTTTTCTGTTTAATAGATAGTCTTCGATCCATTGTAATGTCTGACCCTCCACACCGTAGCGTTGAAGTTTGTAAATCAGCCCCTTGTGCCATACTCTTTCAAATGCTTTGGATATGTCACAAAATATGCCGCATGTGAAGAGGCCTTTATCGATAGATTGACAGATATTGTGGTATAGGTCTATTAATTGGTATGTGGTATTGTGACCAGAGAGAAATCCGGATTGATGAAAGTACAAGAGTTTATTTTCTAAGAAGAAGGCACTTATCTGTTTCAAGACAACCTTCTCAAAGACTTTGGCTAGGCATGGTAGCAATGAGATCGGGTGGTAATTTTTGGGGTCAGCGGGGTCTTCTTTTTTGAAAATTGGGATAACATTAGCTAGTTTCCATAATTCTGGGAATTTCGCACTATTGATCGATTTCTTAAATAAGAGGACTAACGGCTTTGATATTGAACTTGAAGTTTCGTGGAGCATTCTGACACTGATTCCGTCGTGGCCATGAGCTTTATTCAATTTTAAAGATTTGATAGCTGTTTCAACATCTGATTCCACAAAAGACAATTCTGGCATCAGCTGTTTGCTTCGAGTGTGAAAGAGGGGAGGGGTATGCGCAGAATCGTTTATAGTGGAGTTTGATATAAAGCTCATATTTAAAATTTTAGCTTTTTCAGAATCATCTGACGCATATGTTTTCCCACTGGCATTTGTGGTTCCAGTGGCGCTATATAGAGGAGGGATATTATTCACTTTCTTTTTATTTAGGAGATGGTTAACAAGCTGCCAGAAATCACGGGGGTTTGGGGAGTCTTTTATTCTGTCTCCCAAATCATCAGCAAATTTTATTTTGGCGTATTTTTTCATGTTATTAACTTTATTCCTTGATTGTTTATATGCCCGCCATGAAACTTGGTTGTTGATTTTTAATGCCTTTGCTCTGAGTCTATCTCGCTTGCGTAACTCTATTCTAATCTCCGAAGTGAACCAAATTTTATCTTTGGGGCGGATTGTCACGTTAAGTTGTGGTATAATTCTGTCCATGATTGATAGGAAAGTAGATTGGAATATTTTGACCGCCGAATCGATATCAGGGGCCGCGTTGATAAGGTCTTCCCAATGTACATCATTTAGCAAGCAGTTCGCTCGCTGGAAATTAGCTTTTTTATAATTCCATACTTTTCTCTGGAAAGCGGAGACTGTGGGGCAGTCGAAAGATATTGTTGCATAAACACCCAAGTGGTCTGAAACTCCGAGGTTTAAAACATCGCAATCCAATACATGAAGTGATTTACTGATAATAATAGGATCGAGTAGTGTGATAGTCCTACTGGTAACTCTTGTTGGGTCTTTTATCACATTTACCAAGCTATATGCGTCTGAAATTAGCTTTATTTTGGAGGTACTCACGAGGTAATTAGAATTATAGTCTCCAGTGAGTACTATATTTTCAGAGATGTCAAGTGCATCAGAAATTGAGGAGTCCAGAAGGTCCCAATAATTATGGCTAAAAAATTGGTCTGACCTGTATGATACCCCAATTGATTGCAAACTATATGAACCGGCCTATCATCTAAGGTCCTAAAATGCGCGTCATCTTGTAATGAATGCCAGTGACCTCAAAACGGGCGGTGATGGGGAATTTTCCACCCAATCCGCATAACATTATCATACAATGACGCTCATTTTTTTACCATCCACAGATACTGTATAGCCCATCGAGCCAAATTACGTTATATAAAACATATAATAACGAACCAAATCCGGACGCTTTGGGTCGTATATAGGCTATATCTGATTTTTGACGTCAACAATTATTAACTAATACGACGCTCCATTTTTTTTATTTTGGGAGCGCGAATGTTGCACAGTAGATCGGTGGGCCTAAAGCATTATTGTCACAAATCAGTCGATGTGCAACATTCTCCTATTTATATAAACGTCGCCCCACCTGTTCTGTATATATATATGCTTTTATAGGCTGGAGAGTCATGCCAGCATAGTATATAAAATTATATCACTTTCAATCTCTTGTCCACTATGCATGTACCATGAGGGTTGTTTCACACATGCTGACCAGTGCTCGGTAACAACTAGGAGCATAACATCATTTATTTGTTTTTATTTATAAGGGAAAGTAGGTCCATAATGAATTCCTAACGGGTCTACTCCGGCACTCTACTGGATCAAATCATAAATAAACTAAAAGCACCACAACTCAACACGATCTACGTGTATCTCAAATCTTTATTTTCCAACTGATGCACAGCAGTTGATCAATACTGTATGGTTCTGTAGAAACTATACCGTGCGAAAGGAAATAATTATTTTCTTGAATAGAATGAAAACACATACTTATGAACAAAGCAGAAAATACATTCAGTTCCACGCGAATTCGATCAATGGTGAAAGTTACACGATGACGTTGTTTGTCGACTATCGTTGAAATTGACATGATGACATGTTATGATTGAAATGAACATCCTCCCCCAGCACGCCAAGTAATATAGGCCTAATGGTTAGTTTCAGTTCCATGCACTCTCGACAAAATATATAACTATTTCTATTTACCCCACCAAACATAAGCCTTATGCATGTGAATATTATTTGGTGGGAATCTATAAAGTGATTTTAACAAGAATTGTTTTAAACGCTACATGCAGAAACCCCTATGTGATTGTTTTAGCTTTGGTTCGTTAATTACGCTTGCGTATGATCATATCACCGAACTGACGGGCACAAAATTATGATTATACTGACGAAATAACGGAGATATTCAGAAATTAAACAAAAATAATAGCATTTAAAATAACAAAATGTTTCTTTTTTTTATATTGACGGAGATATTCATAACTGAGATAGTCATAAATTTATATAACGGAGATATTCATAACTGAAAAAGAACTGATTTTAAATAATGGATATATCTAGGGCAGCTCGTGAATTTAATGTATAGCTCAAAAAAAGAACATGTCGGTGGTCGAAAAGTATGTGATAGCTTTTAGAGAAAGGGTTATGATTGGATCGAATTGAAAGGGTTGCATGTTATATGAACGGAAATCAGTGAATGTGTCACTCAAAGATGTAAAACAATCATACCGGTACGTAATTGTATATACTCGTTTAAAAAAAAAGAATGGTATATATATCTCATCGTTACTTACCTGTATAATGGGTGATACTATGAACAGGATGACTGTTATTGGTCGTCCCATGGTGCCTGTTAAAGAAAATCAAACGCCTTCTACATCTTAATTAATTACAGAATGTCTTCTGCGTCCATTCTAATTACACTCGATATATATATATGTTGCATTAAATCAGTGAAATCGGTGAATACATGAAAACCTAGGGATTATGTGAAATCAATAAACAGTTTGTTTAAACATATGTTATTTGTAGTATAATACAAAAATGGATAATAAACAGGCCAGTGATTACACGTAATTACTGAAATTGTCAGGCATTTCACGAAAACACTAAAAGTGGCTCACTTATGATTGATGTGCAATGTACATGTATACCGTCATTCTTTTCAAACTACAGAAAACTATTAAGCAGAGATGCGTAGACTACTGTCAATTGTCCCATTCAAAGTGTTATTTCTTGGATAAAGATTCCACATTCATATCGCACATCAGTGTATAGATCATGCCATTAATCTCTATAATCCAGCTATATACGACGTAGATATCACACTCACCAGAACAAAACCTGGAAATAATTTGATGTAAGGGTGGACACACACTTGTATGTAAGGGTGGATACACATTTGTATGTAATTTCTGTATGTAAAATCCATGTATTTTACATGATCACACCAATCATTGATAGCATTAATCACCTGCGCGCGATCGGTTCATTTCAACGGGCGAGACCGGTGAGTATAGTTATATAAGCCATTGACTGCTATTAAGAAATTTAAGGCCAGTCATAAACATGTCTTCTTTCGTGGATGCCGAAATGAATAAATCATGTCGGATATCTGTTTCTGTTTTTCACGAGTTTTAATTAATTTCGAAAAGTGGATTTGAGTCCGTCGATTTTATATACTTGATATGTTTCTTGGAAACAGGGTCATCCAAATCAAAATGTGATAACATTCAATTGGGATTCCCATGCAGATATCGATTACAGTGCCAAAAAATTAATGCAGGTACAGCATTGAAATTAAAGAGTGACACCCCCATCTTTCACCAATAATTTACATAACAGTATAATTTGTTTCTCAAGCCAAAGGTTGAACAAGTTACTAACTGTCAAAATTTTAGCCTGTACAGACTTGAATTATAACATTTTCGACCATAAGCCAAGATTGGGGAGGGGCTGGTTCTCGAAAGCTTCGAATAACTAAGGGATTTAGTTGAATGCATCAGCCATGATTATCTGAGCAAGAATGTACAATATAATGTTTTACGTAAATATGCCATAGTCTTGTTTATACATGTATAACACAAGAGAGGAAAGGTGACGTAGTTGGGAACTTGTAGTTAGACAACCCTTCCCGATTTAATCACTCGTAGCAAACATACACGACAGACATGGCTGTCAACTACAATATTTAATAAGGAGTGTCTTCATGTCAGCGGGACTAACTGTGCTGCATGCAGGGACGTAGCTTGGTGGTCTCCGTTGGGGGTGTCCACCTTGGGATATTCCAACTACACCCCTCCCTTGAATCATAATCAGACCAAACACAAGTTTTGCATAATTCCATTTGCACTCCCGCCCTTGCACCCTAATATACTATTATCCTATATATGCATAAACCATGTTTCTATATTCGCGGTATGAGAACATTCAGATATTTAACCTGAAAAATTTCATAAATCCTAACATCTAGTGGTCTAACTTCAGATAAATGCACACGGCTACGCACAAGAGACCAGGACACACCGGCCTGACCATGATCGCAAATCCTAGCATCTAGACTGACCTCAACTGAAGCTTTCCTATAGTGTTGGAAATTTCAAACCTCAACTCCCCCTCAGGTTGGAAAATTCTCCAACTGATGACCGTCTCAGTTCACAAGTTTGACCAAATGAAGTAAAATATTTTTTTGTTAAACTAATTAGCAGTTTTGTATTGCCCAAGGTGGGGGGGGGGGTGCAATGACACACCGGGCCGACCATAGTTCGGCCCGGTGCGCGAAAATTTTGAAATCTGAACAAGAAAATCGCAAAATTCTAGCATGTGGTTCACTCTTCTTGGACAGTTTGACATTCCTTGCTTCATAGAAATAGACAAGCGCACCACCTACGAACAGATGATGATATTTCTGTCATGCATCCCCCCACATGTTCGGGAAAAAATAACAGATATTAACAAATTTATTATATTTATAACAAGGAGTACACTCCGCATGTGGAACAATTATCACGAGCTGCTTCGGGCATCTGATGATGTCATACCTGTTATTCTATCATTGTAGTATAGCAAATAATGTATGCACCCCGTCCGAGTATCCCAACCACAATATATGAGATAGTATCACTAGCAATATGCAAAGCTGACAGGACCCACATTATCATAACCATATTGTCAGTCTTATACAATTCATCTTACATGCCAACTCACTACTATTGTGCGTATTATCGATATAGTTATGTCACCCCTGTATAAAGCATCTTATTGCATCTTATCCCAACATTCCGAAATCCCATATTTTCGGGCTAAACAGAATGATGTGTCGTCTATACACTTGTGTCTGAATTCTCTGATTACTTTATTACATAATTGATCAAATGAAAACCGTATACATATTCATCATGAATGTCCTCCTGTGATTGACTTATTGTACATGCTTACATGATGTATTCTTTATTGTGTTATTGTTCATTTGTATCGTTATTTGCATAAATGTAGTCTAAGCTCTCCGTTACATGGAGGAAATAAAGGATTATATATATATATATATATACTTAGGTTGGAAAATTTCCAACTGATGACAATTCCAATGACAATGTTGACCAAATGTATGACACTTTTGTTTTCTTAAATTAACTAGCAGTTTTTGACTGGCCACGGGGGAGGGACCAGGACACAAGCTTTCCAAGTGTTGGAAATGTCCAACCTGTCACCCCCCCTAAGGTTGGAAAATTTCCAACTGATGACCATTTCAGTCCAAAATTTTGACAAAAAATAGTAAAATATGCAAATATTGGTCCAAAAACAATTAATTCCCCCCAATAACTTTTTTGAAAATCAAACTACAAGAACATTTTCAACCTATTGTTGGTGTGAAATTTCTAACTAATGTTATGGCAGGTATGAAATTTCCAAATGTTGAAAAATTTGACCAAAGTTGGGGGTGGTCTCACCCCCCCCCCATGCCCCCCCCCCCCCCCATGGTCAGTCTGGTAGCTTCCGGGATAATATATCCCACATGTTCGGGATCATAGCCCCTGCGTTGGGGAAATCCTGAGGCCATGACTGGTATAAAAGCCAAGAGAAGACTGACAATGATTTAAACAGAACGTCCAACATTTGGGTTATCGCGCGAATAATTATTTTAAGCGGCCTGACGACTTCGTCCCAGTCAACGGTTTTCTGCATGTTCAGAGCTTGACTCACTGTGGTCAAACATAGCCGCAATGATTGGGTTGTCAGCAGACACATAATACACGGTGTGTACGATCCATGTAAAACGCCAAATACACGATGTTTGCAGATATTACATGCATGTGTGTATTTCTGTACAACTATTTGAGCTAGAGATTACATGCATGTGTGTAATCTCTGTAAATGTCGTGTATTTGTCGTTTTACATGGATCATACAGATACGTTATACCATATTGGCGATATACAATTGGAAATTGAAGACGAGTATAAATACTTAAGTGTTACATTAAGTTCTATAGACTGGGAGGATGAAAAAACACAGGAAAACATAAGTTCAAAAGCAATCAAAGCTATGTTTTTCTTAACAATGTCAATAAAGTCACGGATAAACTTAAATCTAAGTACACAATTTAAGTTTAACTTATTAAACCCATTCTGTTATATGGTTGTGAAGTTTGGTCAACTGATCTAAATTTTTGTTGTACTGATAATAACCCATGTGAACAAGCACACCTGAAATTCTGAAAACGAATATTAGGTATAAACCAGAAAGCATCTAACCATGCTTCTAGAGCCGAGCTAGGTCGGTTCCCAATAACCAATGACGCGCTTGTTCAGCTTTTCAAATATATGAATAGAATTTCGCAAATAAAAGATACAGGTATACTTTCTGATTCATTCTCGGAATCACTAAAGTGTACATTACCCAACACTTGGATGAACATTTTAGCAACATATGACATAAAAGTTAATGACATGGGAAAACTAATTGCTAATGACAAATATATAGCGAATGATTTGAAATCAAGACATATCGAGAAATTTATAGGCGATATATACGATGATGAAAAATCGTCTGGAGCAAATAAGCTTCGTACGTATAGATCTATTAAAGATAAGTATATATAATGGAGCCTTTCCTCGAACATACACGATGTCACGAAGCGCGAGAAATGTTTACAAGACTTCGTATTAGTAATCACAATTTGGAAATAGAAAAAGGTAGACATAAACAACCGAAAACTCCAGTTAAAAACAGATTGTGTACAATGTGCGATCAGGCACGTGTTGAAAATTAATATAATTTTGTCATCGAGTGTAGTCCATACTCTGATCTCAGAGCAAGACTATTTCGAGATATTCAAGAAACTAAGGGTGAATTTTTAAAAATGAACGATAGTGAACAATTTCAAACGATTATGAGAAACGATGAAGTAAAGATTATAAATACCGCATGCAACATGATCCAGTTGTTCTTTCTCAGAAGGGGGTCTTTGAAAGTTTAGTATATTTTAGTGATAAACATGAGAAGTTATTGGTGGTAGTTGAATGACGATGGATTGCATCAGACAGTTATATTGAACACAATTTATTTTCGTTTGTATTTACATGTGCATGTTTTAAGTCTTAATTCATTTTGTAACTTGCAACTGCCTTTATATCTGGTGTATTGCAATACATGTTGCATTCTATTCTACCGACCACGCACTAGTCTATGTGTCGGCTGACAACCCAATCATTGCGGCTATGTTTGACCACAGTGAGCCAAGCTCTGAACGCGCAGAGAGCCGTTGCAAAACTAAGTCGTCAGGCCTCTTAAAATAATTGTTCGCGCGATAACCCAAATGTTGGACCTTCTGTTTAAATCATTGTCAGTCTTCTCTTGATTTTTATACCAGTGATGGCCCCAGGATTTCCCGAAAGCAGGGGTTATTATTCCCAACATGGGTGGCTATATTATCCCGCAAGCTACCGGACTGACCATTGCATATTTCCTCGACGGATGAGTGGGGGCATGCATCACTCTGAGTCCTGACCCCCCTCACACACATGAAGCCACGAAGCCACTCATGACTTATACATATTGTAGTTGACAGTCATTTCTGTCGTGTCTGTTTGCTACGAGTGATTAATTAAATATTCAGCAATTTATGCTATTCATATAATTATGAACATAGTATTATACAGCTTTAAATTTGAGAGTACAGATGGTGGCGTTGCTGTGTGTCTTCGTGGAGAAAAGGGTTGTCTAGCTCTACGAGTTCCCAAATGCGTCACATTTCCTCTCTTGTGTTATATATGTATACGCAAACATTACAGCTATGGAATATTTAAGTTAAACATATGGTACATTCATGCCTAGATAATCCCGGCTGATACATTCAACTAAATCCCTTAGTTATTCGAAGCTTTAGAGAACCAACCCCTCCCCCAATCATGGATTATGGTCCAAAATGTTATAATTCAAGCGTGTACAAGCTAAAATTGTGACAGTTAGGAACTTGTTCAACCTTTGGTTTGAGCACATATGCTGTTATCCAAATTCTGGGTGAAACATGTGGGGTGTGTCACTCTTTATCTTTACTTTCAACGCTGTTCCTGCATTAATGTTTCGGCGCTGTAATGGATATTTGCATGGAAATCCCAATTGAATGTTATCACATGAGCTCGCGCTGAAACTATCCGATGAATCTCAACGAACCGGTATTGTCTGTCTTTCAATGCATGTTACTCAAGACATGATAGCACCATATCGGATTGTTAATGAGACAATAAACACTCGTGTATCACAATCGCCCTAAAAGATCTTCAAATTCTGCACATTTAATTTTTATTTTGGATGACCCTGAAATGACGAGAAACAAATCAAGTAAAATCGACGGACTTAAATCCACTTTTCGAAATGAATTAAAACTCGTGAAAAACAGCAGCAGGTATATATCAGACAGGTTTTATTTATTTCGGCATCCATGAAAGAATTTATGACTGGCCTGAAATTTCTTGATAGCAGTTAGTTTGATAATGGCATATAACTGCTCACTTGTCTGGACTGTTGAAATTGTCCGATCGCGCGCAGGCGACTAAAGGTGCCATTACACGATTAAGCTTGCTTAAATCAGCTCCAAATGGTAACCACATGGGGTTATGCTGGCTGTTCACATTACACCATTCAGCAAACTTTTAAAAGCACTGTTTTATCAGGAAATCTTTCACAGCTGTCCATCATAATTAACTGGTCTGTGGTTATATTTACTAACTAGACTCCAATATTATGGACTACACATGTGTTTTTTATCAGATATCAGGAGGAATTCTGTTATTTAACTGCTACTTGACATTAATGGGGGATCCGTGCTGAATGAAAAAACCGCCCGGTTCCTTTCCATACAGCTTACTCAATGCGTAATAAAAAGTGCTGAGCTGTATGAAATGGCATGGTATTACACGATGCAGCTCGCCTTTTGAGCTTGCTGAATTAAGCAAGCTTAATCGTGTAATGGCACCTATGCTATCAATGATTGGTGTGACCATGTAAAATACATGGATTTTACATACAGAAATTACATGCATGTGTGTGTCCACCCTAATATAAAACAACAACAAAATTCCTGTAACAATGATGTACGGGCATACATCCCCTTAAATCGATACCGATTTTCAAGTTTGATCTGAGTTGAAGGACATCTTAATGTGTCATTCCAATCGATAAAAGGCCATTTCAATGAGCATTGATGCAGGCACGGACTCAACTTCAAATGTGCTTAATTCAGTTAGCATGAACAAATTCTCATTTTATTGATATGGCCATGTATCGATCGGATGGCACATTGAGGTGTCCCTCAACTTAGATCAAGCTTGAAAATCGGTCCGGATTTTCGCCCATGTCGGGGTTCCAACCCGTGTCAACCTAGTGTATCCACGATTCTACGTAATTTATGAGTTAACTCATTTGGGACGTGATTCTTTTGAGAAAACATTACTCACAGACGAGATTGTTTGCAGAAATGCTTACTTTTATATAATTTTATAGCAATTTATGCTTTTATTCAATGTTGGGTCAGACCATTTGCCATAGTATAATTCTCCGCGGGACAACTTATACTACATGGTTGATCATCCGTGGTCTATAAATCTTCTAGAAATTTTGGGCAGATACCACCAATAGCGACCGGTTGCCATAGCAATCTATTTTCGGACATTTATGCATTTGGGGGCTGTAATTTCCCTATATGACGATATATTTGCGACATTTTGAATCAATTATAAATTATTTCCAAAGTTAAATGATCCAGGAATATTTTGCCAACATCTGGAACTAGCCTTGCTCGAAAATCACCCATCACCGACAGAGGGCGCCATTCAAAATGGCCGCCAAACCCCCGTTTTCTAACGTTAAAATGCTTTATATAATTTTATAGCAACGCATGTATGCGCTAATTTAATGCTGGGTCAGACCATTTGTCATGACAGAATTCTACACGCGACAACCCATACTATATGGGTGATCATCCGTGGTCTATAAATCTTCCAAACATTTTGGGTAGATAGGCCCTACCACCAAATTGCGTCCGGTTGACATGGCAACCGATTTTCGGGAAATTAGGCGTTTGGGTGCTGTAATTTCGCTATACGAGATGTCTGCATGCGACATTTTGAATCAAATGTAATTAATTTCAAAAAAATAGGATCCAATAATGTACTTAAATTTCTCTCGCTTCTTGTTCCTTCCACTGAAGAGGTCAAGATTCACCTGCCATGGTGATTGGCAACGCGTTTACGTCTTATAGGCTACTGGGCGCCGCCATTTTGGAACAATGACGTCACTAATCACGGCACGCGACCCCCACGTGACGCCAAAAATAGGTTACAACTTCCTGGACCCCTCACTGTGTGATCGGCTATATTGAATACATGATACTCTGCGCAAAACATTTTATTTTTAAAGATTCATTCGCTGATAACAAGTGCATGAAGTGGGAAACGGATATATCCGTTTCCCGTCCTGTAGGTAATGTTTTGGGAAACGGATATATCCGTTTCCCGTCCTAAACGAGTTAATACAATCAATCAGGTAAATTAAGTGGCAACGAAACAACTGAATGAAACTTTTGTTTGATGAGAAATGACTCGTTATTTCTCGTGGTTTGAGAACCCCCCTTTCGGCGCATTCATTGGCTTTCATGTAGTTACAGCATTGGTAATAGTAAACGGAAGCATCGAATGATCTACGAAGTTAAGAGTAAATTATATTTCGTAAAGACTGAGATAAGTATTATTCGTCGAGCTATTCTATTATTAGATCGTTATACCTTCAACGGCGATAGCCGATGGGTTAACAGAACCCCTATTATTAAGCAATCAAGTCGCGAGAAATATTCACTGCCGACGTCACGGGAATTTCCCGGGCTTTCTCAATCCTTTGTCTGCATAAATTCTAATCTGGTTCGCTTAATAATGCCTCAATTGGATAAGAGTGATAAATTTGACGCTCGTTTGTCCAAAGCTTTATCGTTGCATGAATTTATCAGAGCGTTTGGCCGCTTCAAAAATGTTATTTGCATGCGAAGTGTTCCCCAATAGGCGGGCGGAGCTCGATGCATATTTATCAGATATCATTCAAATAGCGTCTCAATATGGAGAGTCATTTATTCGTATCATTTGGCCTTTTCCTCCAAAGCAGCTGCTTGGTTGACCCGTGGTACCAAAGTTGATTGGTCTCTTAGAGACAATCAATTATACTGCTCCATTTTCACGAGCCAGAAATCTATGGCAGAGCACGTCGCATTCCGCGAAATTTTGTATTCTGGCTTCGACCAATCGCAATTTTGGCCAATTCGCCCCACCCAAATTTGCCACACCGCCACCACCTACCGATGGCTCGCCTCCAGCTATAGCTACCCCTACGGGACAGGGTACGCCTTGCCTACAGTTCAATTCAGTCCGTGGCTGCTCATTCGGACCGACTTGCAAATACTCGCATCAATGTCTGTCATGCCAAGGCCCCCATTCTCGCCACGTTTGCAGCAAGAAGCAGTCACGGCAGAAGCCGTTTCTTTTTACCCCCCCCCCCCTGGCAAATCAGCCTGACTACCTGATGTAAATATGCCAGCAGCTGAATCGAAAGCCACCATTCCCAATTCAATAGACACTCCGGTTAACGTCTCATTCTTAGGTTGGGCGCTGCAGAATTATCCGGACCGGGGTTTCGTACAGTTTTTGTTAGAGGGATTTACTTCCGGTTTTGACACAGGTATTTCAGATCTGCCAAAACAATCATTAAAACTGCGAAATCTGCAATCGGCAGTCAAAGACCCCCTTGGCAGTTGACGAGCTTTTGGCAAAAGAACTAGCCAACAATTCCATATTCGGTATCATTGTTGGTTCGTGCGAAGACCTCTTTTTATCGTGTGGGAAAAGAGAGACATTCAAAACGCGATTTCGTAATTCGACGCAATAGGCTGAATAGCCAAACCTTCAGCCGAGTTCCGGGTCAAATACGACGAATGACGTAACACAAAACAAAACGCATTTGTTGACAAAAACACCGTTTGAAGAGTTTATTATTACTACATAAAATGATCGTTATTGATTAATTATTGATATTTATTGTTGCATATTGGCTGCTATCAATAATTACACAAATGGTATTAATTATTTCTTATAATTGCTCCTTTGGTCAACTTTGACTATCGGAAAATGAAAATGTAAATATGCCGCTGAAAAAAATGTAATCGATATTAAAGGTACGGTTGGCCTTGGCGGTGGGTATCCTGTGAAAATATTTCCAACCGTCAAAAACCGCCACAAACAGAAAGAACATCAAAATGTAGACAGTCTTTGTCCGTATACAAATAAGAAATATCGCATAAACAGTATGTTATTGTCATATGGTTGACCATTGTTATGTAAACAAAGGCATAAAAAGTTACTTTTCTGATGTTTGTTTATATTATGATGGTAAACATAAAGAGCGTTCTTTGTGGGTGAATTCCTGATATGGAACTAATAAAGAGCGTTTATGCCATTTGTGTGTGATTAGCCAGTAGCATTGTGCTGTCTTCTGTAACACAATCAGGCTCTTGCTTAGGTACAATATAGTAGGTCTTTATGATAACATGCTGTTTACGCGATGGTCATGGTATATATGAACGAAACTGTATGCGTTTTACTGTTTTTTCTGTTTACGGTGATTGGAACAAATATGAATATTTTCGACAACCAAGGCCTCACGTGCCTTTAATATAGTAATTTGCCTTTTATATGTGATGAAATGAGAAATGGTAATTGTCTTTTTTTGCTAACATTAAATTAAATTAAATAAATTAAGTAAAATACAGTGAATTTTTTTTTTTTAATTATTTGTTATTACATTTTTGCGCACGTTGGCATCTCTCTGAGTGCATTCTAGTTATTTATTACACGCTTGTTCCTAGAAGTACAGTGTTATTGCTGTTCCATATTCACAAATCCGTATGGAACGTTCTGTCGCGGAAGGATAGAACTCGAGGCGCATCGACAAACCCATTTACACATCGTGTCGTTCTGTGTATATATGTATTGCAAATTTCGACAGCTCATGTAATACATGTGGTTTATCCTGCGGAGAACCGTTTATACGACAAATTTAAAATAAAAACCGCTTTGGTAGAGTCGTTATTGGTGGCTGGCCCTGTATATATACACAGTGATTCATTTTCAGGCAGCGCCACTGTGCGGCATAGTACTCCTAAATTCCATCCCGATTCGACGAGCTACGACAGTGATTTATACACGCTCGATATAGTCGTGCGTGTACGACTATACGTTTGTCAATATTAATCTGTTATATTCACTTATTGTCACCGGGGCAAGGTTATGAGCTGCAACGACAACCCACCGTCCTGTCTGTGGTCCGCCGACCATTCGATCTGGATGTCCACCATGCAGGGAACATTCATTTTAAGCACAGTATCATGTTTGGTGGCTAGAATTTGGTCAATTAGTGAGTAAACGGACCTGGATCATTTGAAACTCCACATTATGTCTACATAATTTGAATGGAGTTATACGGCAGGTCGATAAATACACAAAATATCGATATACAGTCTTTATATTCACTGTACAAACTTCAGTCATAAGAATTTTCCGACTGATTTCAATTTTTCGCACGGAAATGAGACACAAGTCTCAACAAATATCATTAGCACGTTATCATATAAATGAATTATTTATTGCAGCAATACTACGATCTAAATACATGTTCGTATAACAATCCCACACGACGACCAGACGGTGAAAATCTCAGGGTGTCAATAGCTATAACCGTCGCAAACATACGGACGAATAATGACAGTGAACCTAGAATAGTCGTTAAAAGTAAGTAACTGCTTGGCAGAAGCGTTCAAGTTACTTGGGGGCTCACAATAGTATATACACTCAGAATGAATAAGAATCCTTCTGCACTTGTATTATCTTTTTGTCTGTCTGTCGTCAGCTCATTTCCCTGAACACCCCTCCAAATAAATACAAGACCATTCCAACATATACATTTATGACTGGGTGGGAGAACCCATTTAGTAAAGAAAGGTGCAATGGCACTTTCAGCTTGATCACCATCTCCGAGAGCTTATGCCGACATAATGAACCTTACAAAATGTGCCATCGGGATCCCGATTTCAGCTATATATGACATAATATTTATATGATCTATGTTACTCGCCTTCACCATGTAAATAAATTATCACACATTCCATTGTTTGCTTCGGTAATATATAGCCTATATGATACAGGTCATAGTATTTCACACAGCTGTTATAAATCGAATCAGTCATCATATTAAGAGAGTTCCAACAAGAAGTAAGCCATTTATTTGTTTGTCTTTATATCTTTTGAGTAGATATCCGAGCGGCCGCTACAACCTACATACACCTATTTGCAAACGAAAACTCACTGCATGATTTGATATCTTTCGCATAATAAACTACTTCTGATAATAATAATTAAGAAATGGGTACTACGTCACTTGAATTTGTGTTCTTTCTATCAGTTGTCGTCAAGCCACATCCGTAGATACGATTACGGTTTCGGGCCTTGAACGCATACGAGCTGATATAACATAATTATAAGCACAAAATAATCACGACAAACAGCTATATCACCTTACTGAGAGTGGCAAGAAGTTTGAACAACGGACTCGTAGTCGTCAATTCTGCGAAAAGGATTTTGGACTGTCAAAACACAATCCGACTATTCAGAATTATTATCATTAGTAGTTCATTATGTCACCACCATAAGCTATTCGTAATTCGTATCAGTAGTTGTTCATTATGCGACTACTATAAGATTTCCGTATTTCTTATCAGTAGTAGTTCATTAAGCGACTACTGTAAGCTATTCGTAATTTTAATCAGTAGTAGTTAATTATACGACTACTATAAGCTATTCACAATTATTATCAGTAGTAGTTACGTGCGCTCGCGCAATATGAATGGCGATTAGTCAGATTCGTAGGTACGTACGTTGGTGTCACCCTACCGATTTCACTCCATGACGTCACCCTTACGCAGTACATGCCGGCGACGTTACGGAGTAGATTATAGAGTTGACGCCCTTGGCACTGACTTCCGTTACTAGCTCGTTATATAAACAAACCAGCGATGTGGCTTTTGTCGAAAATTGACAGTCAGTACATTCGCCCTGTATACATGTACTTTCAGAAAATACAAAACACCACAACGTTATACCCCACCAATGTCAGTGTCTCGATATCATTTGACGAAATTTCTTGACATGAAACCGCGACAGACACGGCGTGAAATACATCGCATTGAGTAAACAATTTCCCATTGTTTCAATTCAACTTCAAGATCGCGGTAAAATCCTAAACCGCAATTTGTAAGTGGTAAACATCTGAAAAAGACATCAGGTACATGCAGAAACTAATTGTTGTGCATATTTATTTCTATTTGAGGTGGCAATTTTTCATGTTTATCAGTATTTTTAACGATAAGAGCGATAGTAATTGGGGGACTATATTTTATCTAGCGCATTAAATTTAAAATAAAAAGTCGTGAATTGGAGTGTTTTCTATGGCCGCACATTTCGTTGATAATTACGAGTCATTTGTTTGTCTAAATAACATTTTAAGTTCGAAGAGCATTAGAATGGGGATAACAGTGTGGTGTTTTGTGATTTCGGAAAGGTACATGGCGAATATACTGTGGCAAATACCCGTTAATGGGCTCCGGCTCCGCCGTCGCCCATTAACTAAATTTGCCACAGTATATTCGCCATGTACCTTTCCGAAATCACAAAACACCCCACTGTTATCCCCTAAATCAAATTATTGAAGATTGTAATTGTCTTTTTTTGCTAACATTAAATTAAATTAAATTAAATTAAATAAATTAAGTAAAATACAGTGAAATTATTTGTTTAATTATTTGTTATTACATTTTTGCGCACGTTGGCATCTCTCTGAGTGCATTCTAGTTCTTTAACAGCGCTGGTGACCCACTGACACGCCAAACTTTCGTCAGCAACCTTAAAGCTCTAATTCTCAGCTGCGGCATTTCATCACAATATTATTCAGGCCATAGCCTCCGTATTGGCGCTGCAACCACTGCATGTGCTGCGCGGCTAGAGGATCATCTGATCAAAACACTCGGCAGATGGGAGTCTGACTGTTACACGCGATACATTCATACCCCCATCGACACATTATATCAGGCTCATTGTGCCTTATCCCAAGCATCCAGTACCAGAAGCTGTATTTAAGTTAGTCATGTGCACCCATGTTCTTGTTCATGTACATAGGCCAAGTACGAGGGTACTTGTCCATAACTACTTATTTCTTCGTGCGTTATTGGTGGTGGTTAGGTAACATTCATCTCGCATCATCCTTTTTTTGGGGCTCTCCGCTGGTATCCAGCTTCGTTTGGGTAGTTTAATTATAAACGTCCCAAAGGCAGGATGGCATCGTATGATGAGGGTCAATATTAAATGATTACTCAACGTACTTGAATGTAGCAGTTCTATATAATATCTCAATTATAATGAGTAGGTTACCAGTCGTGGATAGTCCCATTGATCCAAATTTATGCTATGTATATATATATGTAACCATATTGCATGCTCACTCATTTGATAGCTTCATGTATTCGTAAGAGCGAAAAGCTCTACCAAATTTATTCTCACTGATTCTGACAATCCTAGTCACATGGTGGCTCTTTAAGACACTCAGAGAGTCAATATTTAGCCAAGCGATAGATAGCTCGGTTGGATACTGAGAAAGTCTGTACAAAGCAAACAGATATTCAGAATCATTTCAATGGTAATAATTATACATAACCCTCTTTGGCTTAGCTGATATTAGTATATCATAGAATGAAGTAAACGACTCTGTTTTAATGGCATAGTGATAAAGTATCCAAATAATGTGAATCGTTTGTGGTTATTCATCACCACAGGTAATTGCAATTCCATAGTAGACACCAATGACTCAGAATGTTAATTATAAGAAAAAAATATTCTGATGTAAACGACATGGCACGGCAGATGCACCAGGCGACCACCAGAATTCAGTTCCTTAACTACCATCATACATTATAATAATCAATATCATAAAGGGAATTCTTGGGTCGTGGTTGCATCTGCAGGGTCATCAGGTAGTTTGCATCCTCCTAAGATAACTCCATCACTTTCCATACATACATATAACTCTAGTCACGATCATCTTATCATATTTAAATGTGAAGCTTTATATATGTCTTGTTGTTTTTGGACTGTTATGTTTACATCATTGTTATGCAGTAGTATGGGCTCTTATGAGCCAATTAGTTGAGTACATAATAAACAAATATATTAATTTTATTCTTCTCCATCATGATGTTTCCACAAGAGGGGATTCTCAAATTTAACTGGGGAATGTCGTCCCAAATGATAAGAATAATTGCATATGCTCAGTTCTCCTAAAATATGCTAAATGATGCACACTGAGCTCTAATTTTCGAACCGCGATATTTTTGTAATGGCCTCATGCATGTAAATTATTAAGTTTAGATAGAGAAATCCACCCAGTGCAGTTGTCCAGAGTATGCTTTTTTTTGTAGGATAATCAACATATACACTTTGAAGAGTTTGGAAGAGTGCGAGTAAATTACACGATTTAGACTGATTTAGAAGTAAAATTGTCATTCTTTGTTTGAATTTTAACGGGAAGTATAACAATAATTGCGGTTAATCAAAGAATTTCCAGGTCGTACAGGAGGCGGACGTTTAAATGGACCGAGTTTGTAGATGAACAGGGTCAAAATTGGATTTTATAAATAATGTATTTCAATGTAGGTGAAGTCGCAACTCGAAATTGCGCGACTTAAGTGACTGTGGGCGATCTTGCTTTTGAGTGGCTTACAATCATGGAATTTATCCCGGGTACTTAATTCAATGTTTTTTGTTTGTGTGTGACATCTCCAGCTAGAACCACCTCCTACTGTGAAGTAGATTATTGAGGAACATATAGTTGCAAAGAAACATGTTCCCCACATGTCTTGTTCGTTCAAGTTCAATGTTATAAAGTTCTCTGTCAGAACATGGAATATGATCACTATACTGGTGTAGCCCGAGTAGATATCCATGGTATGATCTAATCAATGTATAGCCCCGTGGCGTTTGAAGTCTGAATTTGTGATAGTTTTTGTTACATCAAAAAACATGTGAGTCAATAGATACGTTAAAAAATTCACACGGTCTGTGTGTACCAGAACGGCATATTCTGATCATAGAATTTAGAAAAGACGAGACCACATTTTACTTCAGCGTGTAACAATAAAGAGCGTTATTGTTAGACACTTCCTCATACGTATGGTAAATACAGAGCGTTCTTGTTAGACACTTCCTCACACGTATGGCAAATAAAGAGCGTACCTGTTAGACACTTCCTCACACGTATGGTAAATAAGGAGCGTTCTTGTTAGACACTTCCTCACACGTAGGGTAAATAAGGAGCGTCCTTGTTAGACACTTCCTCACACGTATGGTAAATACAGAGCGTTCTTGTTAGACACTCCTTCACACGTATGGTAAATAAAGATCGTTCTTGTTAAACACATCCTCACACGTATGGTAAATAAAGAGCGTTCTTGATAGACACTTCATCACACGTATGGTAAATAAAAGAGCGGTTGTCTGACACCCGTGTACAAAAATTTAAACAGTTGGAAAATGAATTTGGCGAGTTTTTTTTTTGGTTCATAAATCCTGTAGATCGGTATATCGTGCATATGTGTTTATCGACATAATCTTAATCCATTTTTTTTAGAATTGCATATACCTAGTTGCAGGTCCAAAATGAGTCATGTGTGTTAACCAGTGCTACACGACATGTAATTTTCAGACCGTATAAGCATAAAATAGTGATTTCTCAATTTTGTCACGCCAGAAAGTGCGTCCCTTGTTAAGTTTTCCTCCTAATATGGACACAATGAATAAAAACGGAGAAAATTCGGCCCACTTCTGTGCGGAAAGTTAAACACAGCGTTTTGTAATATTTATAATACGGTAAAATGATGACAGTTAACCTTGTCGGTTTGAAGCCGGAAACTATGATCGGATTTTTTTACATCCTGGTCCGGTTTCGGGCTAAATAAGTGAAAAATGTTCTGAAGAATTTATATATGAATGAATCGAAACCCAATTTAGAAACGCGGATCAGAAGAAACGAGAGCGTCTCTTTATCGGTGCGGTTTAAATAAAGAGCGTTTGTCTCACTAAATGTAGGGGGACTGAAAACAGATGGAATACTGTTATGACTTCGGGTTTTTTGTCCAATCAGAGTTATGTCTATATTTCGGAAATTCATTTATTCATCATATTTTGATAAAAGACATCTATTCCGTATGTATTCCGTATGTAAATTTTTTCTGTTCACAGAATGATACATATATTCCCCCTTTCAACATCATTATTAAATCAGACACACCTGAGTCTCTACAAAGTCAGCAATAGAGGTCGATATGGTAACATTGTGCGTCGAAAGTCGAAAAAAGCTAAAACATTTATGTTGTCAGCTCGGTAAGTCGTCTAACGAATATAGCCCGCATTCAAGCACTTTGTGTAATTATCGACCTATAGTAATGTCCGGATGTATCACATAAATTACGCGGTCTGAAGATTATACATGTATGCCGTTTAAAACAACTTTGTATGACAAAGACACACGTATATTCTTTGGGCACTTCTTTTTCGTGGTCGGACCAGGTCCCAGCTAAACGCACTGATCGTATACACCGTGCGGCGTATATAGCTATATATGGTGCAAGAATTTTGTTTCCGTTGAAATGACTTGCAATGGAGCCATATCTGGCTCAACTCTTGTTACTTTTTCCCTAAATTGTTCGCATCAAAATTGTGTTGCTTGCCAAAATGAGCCTTGGTGGGAAATTTTATACCAAAGAGAAGCTAAACTTACCGGTTTTTCGTGATAAGCCGGTCAGTTATATTAGAGAGAGGATTTTCATCTGTTTTGATTCACGCAACGGGAATATCCCATCTTGGACACATGGCTTCCTGTTAACAAAAGTGCGTAACGAGATATCCACGACTCGCTTGAGTACGCATGACCGCACCTACTCGAAACACTCCCCAACAAACCGTGTCCGACAGCACTGCAATTCAATGATCCGCCACCTTTCGTTACGCTTGGGATACTCCTTTTCAACAACAAAATTAATCATATCACGCAGTTCTTTTATAATTTGTGGCAATCTTCATGATGTATGGAAGTTTCAAACTGCGATACTTGTTGAATTACAATAGTGCCCGAAAATAAAAATAAATGTTCGCATAACTCAATTTAACAGAGTCAGTGATGCATACATGCATGTATGCATATCACGAGGAGCGTGATTTGTGACTTCTGAGGAGGGCGTCGACATTATATATACATTGTACATGAACATAATATAGTTTCCAAGTTTAAGTTTAATCATTCATTATATCTCTCTCTTCACATTCAGCTTACTATGACCACCCACTGATGCACACCCGGTCATTGCACATTTATAGATTATCAATGTTTGAGGGGGTCATTGATATTTCTACCGCACCCGACGCACCCGACCGGACCCGACCGCACCCGACCGGACCGCCCCCAGGGGTCCGAGCGAGATGGGGTTTGCACTATCGTGTAGAATGGACCTGAATGTACCAAAGTTCCAATCCCCAAGTCGATAGCTCGAACGAACACGGCACTGTTAACCCCTAACTTGCGGACGTTTCCGCCAGGTACGGAAAATCCAAAAAGGCACCGACCGCATCTTTCGTGGCTGCCTGACCACGGAAATGCACATTATATCATGAAGTGAATACCCATATGCATCTATGGGCGATCGGACAAGTCGCTAGCTGAAGCGGAAGTGAATAAATTAACCCATACGCTGCTGCCGAATTCGCTATGCATGTGCGCAAAAACGCCGAAATTAACACCCGCCGACCGGACCGTTCCCAGGGGGCCGAGCGAGATGGAGTTTACTCTAACGTGTAGAAAGGACCTGAATGTACCAAAGTTCCAATCCCCAAGTCGATAGCTCGAGCGGACACGGCACTGTTAAACCCTAGCTTGTGGCCGTTTCTGACAGGTACGGGAAATCCAAAAAGGCGCACTTTAATGTTAAATCTTTCCGAATTTTGTTGAAAAATCATGGCCTCAAGTGGCCATTTTATCTTTTTAATATCTTTGGATATATCAGAAATGTTACAAGCGCAATCAATACAACATCTATAGGCAGGAGTTATACAGTGTGTTTGTGTAATTTATTTTAGATGAAAAACATGGCTGTTGGAAGGAAACTTGAAATTGATTCTTTGCCTACATGTATCTATATATAACAGCATGTTTATTGGCCATTAAAATTGAAGTTGATTACAAGTGTCAGTGATATTTTCAAACGCAAAAAGAGGCAAATGTATAATGACTAAATCGACAAATTATAATGCACGAGAAGCAGGTGTACCACAAACATAGAAACACACTTATGTTGAGATCTGTTCGAAGTTCGAAGCAGGCTTCACTGTGATAAGAACGCATATTTTCTCGCGTGATATCCCACAGGTCCCTGACACAATAGACCCCAACCACCAAAAAGACATATATATGTCTTTGAGTGGTTGGGGTCTATTGTGCCAGGGACCTGTGTGATATCCCTCCGAAACATTGATATTTCTCTCGGTAATTTTCTCGGTGATCTCACTTAAATAGATTGTTGAAAAGTGTCATATTGCAGTTAGGGGTTAACAGTGCCGTATCCGCTATCGACTTGGGGGTTGAAATTTTGGTACAATCAGGCCCATTCTACACGACAGTGCAAACCACATCACGCTCGGACCACTGGGGGCGGTCCGGTCGTCGGGTGTTAATTTCGGCGTTTTTGCGCACATGCATAGCGAATTCGACAGCAGCGTATGGGTTAATTTATTCACTTCCGCTGCAGCTAGCGACTTGTCCGATCGCCCATGGATGCATATGGGTATTCACTTCATGATATAATGTGCATTTCCGTGGTCAGGCAGCCACGGAAGATGCGGTCGGCGCCTTTTTGGATTTTCCGTACCTGGCGGAAACGGCCACAAGTTAGGGGTTAACAGTGCCCTGTTCGTTCGAGCTATCGACTTGGGGATTTGAACTTTGGTATATTCAGGTCCATTCTACACGATAGTGCAAACCCCATCTCGCTCGGACCCCTGGGGGCGGTCCGGTCGGGTGCGGTCGGGTGCGGTCGGCTTTTAGTAGGACCGGTTTGAGGTGGTTACAATTTTGCCGTATGTTTCTTAATAAATGTCGCGTGATTATTGACCGTTTCTTCGTCGTGTGTATTGAATAACTTAATCCACTTTGATATATGGTCGGGTTGTTATAGAAATATATATAAATATGTTTCTCTCTTAGTTCTTTAAGAATTTCACATGTGAGAACAAAATGGTATTCATCGCCAATACCTTGCTCACATAGGGAACAGACTCGCTGAGGGTGACTTATATTATTCCACGATTAGGTTTCTATCGCTAATCTATGATTTCTGGTTCTGAATTTCATCAATATGGTTACACTGCTGATACACGGAAGTGACAAGTATTTAGGTCTAATAAAATCGCATCTGATCTGATTGTAGAAAATACATTTAGTAGAGGATCGTATATTTCCCATCCATTGCTGTATATAAAGGTCATGTATCTTTCTCTTACAAGCTTCGTAAAACCAATTAATGTTTTGTACATGTTGATACGTCCAGATTTTCATCATGCCAAGTTCACATAGCGTCGTTTTCACGTAGTCAATTCAATGGCATTCGATTTGGTTAGAACCATGAAGATCATACATCATACAATACAGTTTATATGCTAGTTTACAACGATTTCCCATAAGCAGTCTCCCCAATAGCCAAGGCACCTTAGTTTTATTTTTAAATCGATAGGGTATACACCTAATTCCCCATAAACAAAAACGTTTGGTGTTGTCTTTTTTAAATGACAAATAAATTTCAAAAACCAACGTTCTAACTTACATATTCCCTCAATATTTTCAAATCCCCATATTTCCGAGCCATAAAGAAGAATAGGCACAATGGCTTTCTCATACATTTCTGTTTCAATGTTTTATTATGCCTTTGCCATAAATCAATACTCCCAATATTTATTTGTGAGTTCCTGACTTTGTTAATCAATGAAAACATGGCTTTTTTGGCCGATCTACATCGCTCGTTCCTCTCGGCTACAAAAGTACACCGTACGTGAAATAATGTTCCCAAATACCGATACTGCTTTACAATACGCCATCGTTATTCGTTATTCGAAGAACTTTGGGAAATAAATAATATATTAGTGTATCTTCGTCAGGCTGATACAGAATGTTAACATGTATTATAAAACATATACACATGAATACATGCAACTGAACGTGGCAATTCAATCTGATTTAAATTCAATTTTATTCAACTCTGATCGTCATGATACATGCATTACATATAATTAAGCAATGTGTAAATACGGATACATGCAGTGCGATGATAGTATAATGATGTAGCTACTGCGATATTGCATATTATATATATATTCTTGTATAGTGCATAAAATAATTGAGGTTAATTAATTTGGGTCCAACAGCGGGGGTGGGGTGGTGTTCGATAGTTTAACTGTGACCTTCATCATAATTGGCTGTTGTTAAGCATCATGGGACAAAAATATACCCAGGAGTCCTGGAAACCGTTCTCTGTTCGTTAAAGAGGTCCTGGACCAGGACCTCTTTAACGAACAGAGAACGGTTTCCTGAGTTAAAGAACACGAAACAGAAAAGTTTGAAGATAAATTCTATATAACTAAATTAAGAGTTATCTCTTTTAAGTTAATCCCAGTATTGGCAAAAAAACGTCTAGATTTCACCATATATTTCCATATAAGTTATACTTGCTTCGCTGTCAACAGTCATATCTTGTGAACAAACACTTGTCAATAACGCATCCAACTGCATGAAGAAAAACTTCATGGTGATTATTTTTACTTGTCGCCTCTTTGCAAACACCAATTATGGCATCGCGTTGAATACATCAGCGTGGACCTGTGCTTTCTAAAAGTGTTAGCACGCCAATTATATAAGATAATTTAAGAAATTACTCTTGTTTTTATTAACGCTATGCAGTTATTATCGGAAAGTTTGAAGACAAATTCTATAAGTGCGTCAATTCGTCTTCAAACTGTTTGGTTATAACTCATAACCTGAATCGAAATAAAAGTTATTGCTTATACTTGCATCCGTCATTTCGTAGGAGAACCACCATAAGTAGATGGTAGAAGTAAAACGAGCGAAAAACTTTCCGAAGCAAATCACACATAAAGTTGAAACAGACGCGCTGTCACCTCTAACTATCGATTGACCAAGTGGTGTCATCAATTCATCATTTTTGATTGGCTAGTGACAAGAGTCCACGCAATGGCGAGTACTCTGCACGTGTTATTAAGCTAAAACAGTTGTTAGTTTCAATTTCATTTTTAGCTCAACTTGACGAAGTAAAGTTTGAGCTATTGTCGTGAGTTGGCGTCCGTCGTCCGTGCATGCGTGCGTGATTCGTCAACAATTTACTTTGGTACAACTTACCGTTACTTACCAAATTCCTCATTAGATCGTCACCAAACTTCTTATGGAAATTCGGCGTGACATATAGATGGTGGCCTTTATTTTTGTTCCGACTTTCGTAAAAAAATATTTTAAAATATGAATATATCGGCACACCCCGCATCCCGCATTTATCGGAGAAATGTTCTGAAAATCTACAGGCATGTTTAGACCTGATAAAAAGGAGCTTGGTCGCCGTTATACAACTTGGATCGGGTAATCTTTGCATGAATTTCGGGGTGACCACTAGAAGGCAGACATAACATGTCACATCCCTCATCCGATCGTCACCAAACTTCATACGGATTTTCGGAGTTGTGACCTCTAAATGGGAGCTATCGATTTTTCCCCCGAAATTCGTCAAAAGCATGTCCGCCAGCAGCCATATTCGATTTCAATTATTAAATTTCACAATTCTGAAATTCGTTAAATAACATGGCTGCCAGCAGCATTTTTTATTGGAGAAGTGTTAATAAATGAACTTGAATAATATTTGGTTAGAGGCACAGATCATGTTTGAATATGGGTTTGGTCCGCCCAATGTGGCCGGAGTGTGGCCCTTATATATCGACTTATATTACTATTTTTCCGGTTGAAAACTGTATTTTAGTTTTAAGATTGCTTTCAAAATTGGTATATGGACTACTTACAGTAAAATAGAGGCCAAGTTCCAATTTTGGTTCAGTTCACTCATTTTTACCGGTCTTATAATCCTTGTTGAATTAGAATATCCCATTATTTTTGTTTCCGGATGATAACTTCATAGACTTAAATTTACTGATTATTCTGCTATCAAATCAAATCAAACTAGGTGTGTTAATAACATAGGCAGTTGGAATAAAAGGTTTATTCAATGATTTTTCCCAGAATCAAATTTAATGTATCATTTCTAAATAAAAATCCAACTGTCAAATAAAGCCACAGTATTCGGGGAAATTTGGGCATTTTATTTCAATTTATAATGAATTACTAAATTGTAGCTGATGCCCTGGAACCATGATAGCACAGACTGTTTAATTCTTCAATTTGAGCGAAAGATATTTACTTCTTTACCCAATTAAATTACTGGCGGATGACTGGATGTTTTACAGTATAGTTTACGAAATAGTGAGCCGGGCGTTTTTAAACATTCACGTTTCATTTTGTTTTCATTTGTTTGCCTATCCAAACAGAATTGAAGGTTTTGAATAATATTACAAATTAATGGTAACTTTAATGACTCATTCACTACATGCGCTCGGGTATTACAACACGTGTTTATAACGCGAGCGCGTTCAATCCTATATTACGGGCGTTGTCTTGTTGGCAACACGTTCGACCACTTTCTTCAGAGAACCAGTCATGCGTGATTCACCTCGTCTCGCCCAGACAGCTTTATGCGCAGTCCATAAATATTCTCACGGCTGTAAACTTATTTTCACGTGTAAATCTCTTTGTAGTTCCTGTTGGCTCTCATTTTAGCATTTTTAAATTTACATGCATCTGAAAGATTGTTTTGGGGAATTGATGGTGAAACGAAATTTTCGTTTCACCATCAAATCCCCAAAACCATCTTTCAGATGCATGTACATGCATATCAAGCTTCTTCATGAAGCTGACTGTAAACACTGTTCAACAGGTGCCGTGCTTCTTTATACCATTCATAATTGTATAGTAAAGGCCAAGTGTACATGATTGATGGCCGGTAGCCCAGCTGAAGTAGACATGTGCATCATTGTGTTTATTCTTAAATTTTAGCAAAATACGCTATCACTCTGTTCACCCGACACCGGAAATTATGAAGGAATTTGACCAATTTTGTCCTCTTGATAGTATACCACTGTTAAAATTGTGTCAATTACATTTATAATGCGTAATAATTTTGACAAAGTCCCTCGCTGAATTATTATTATTGTTTATTGACCTCCAAGTATGAAGAGCATATATACATATCAGTTACAGAAAAGATGTGGTAACGAGACCATTGTAAGTGGACTATACACCAGCATCTATTTACAAGGAAGGACATCGTATACATACATTGGAAAGGTGTGTACATTGTACGAATAGCAAGGTAAAAACGAGTATATGATAAAACATTGTAGATGCGGGTGGCAAGGAGGCCAGATCATAGTTGAAAATTGTCCACATGAGAGGCATATTGCATCAAATGTCATGTGAATGTCATCTTTTAACTTCCGGGGCGAATTAGTTGACAACCAACATACAGAAATGCAGCAGATGCGATGATGAGCTGCTCCCATGACTCAGTCGGGATATGACAACCAAGCTGGGTACTGCCAAGTAACAGCGCATTTAAATGGTCGTTTGGGAGAGCATCCAGGTAACTAAATAGTTGGATGTCGTAGCTATCGATAAGCATACACCAGTAATTATATCGGAGTCTGTACATGGTGGCAGATCTGCACGAGTCAGTGATATGTCCAATTTCATTGTTATATGTGTGGCCACACAGCATGCATCGGGCATTGTTTTCGAACAACAATCTATTTAGAAGTCTAGCAAGATTTTTCAGTTCCAAACTCCTGTTAGGATGGGCAGCAAGAAGACGCCACACACTCCAGACTGCGAGAGGCTGGTTATGAATGAGGAGAAGATTAGAAGAGCGACCATTGGCACCCACTGCTGAAGTCCATGCATCACAATAGTGAGCTCTTATGGTCGACTTAACGAGTTGCTTCCAAATGATCTTCTTTGGGAAGGATCCAGAAGATAAGAATTCTTGAAGATAAGAAGACAGATTGTACACTTCTAGAACATCGATGATGTCTTTTACATAACCGGTGGTATTCACATTGAATAAATTGTGCATATAGAGGTTTTTCATGAAAATTCGTAAAGGAAAGTCTCGAGTCGCAGGCAAGTGGATAAGTTCGCCGAGGAAGAGAAGTTTTCTCAAATGTAGTTGGCGACTCATCGGTAAAACACCCAGGAGACTGAGTGAGAGGTTTGTGCTCGCCCTTGTTGGAAGATTCTGTATGTGCTTTATACATGTACGTAGACCCTTTTCAATTGTGCAGAGAGCGTTGTCATCTGTTGAATATAGGAGTTCAGCGCCATAAAGAGCCTTTGGAAGCACAACTGTGTGTAGGAGATTATTCATTGTGAGAGGGGTGCACATACTTAAGGATTTCCTACCAGCGATAGAGAAGTATGTTTTTCTCAACACTTCAGATATATTTGTAGCACGGTTAACAGTGTTGCCGAATTTTCCTTGAGAAATTCCCAGATGGCGACAGTCGGTGCTTTCATCGATCGTGTCATTCCCAAGAATCCACGATCTTTGTTGGTTTGTGTGTTGTTGTTTCGTTTCGTTGTGTACGACAACGGAACTCTTAGATTTTGAAAAACAGAAGCGCCATTTCTTGCTGTAGTTGAAGCAGATTTTCATCAAGTTGTCCAAACCAGCTTTTGTGAGGGAAACTATAGTAATATCATCTGCAGTTGTTGGTGAGGTAGTGTTGATATTGCCAATAGATGCACCTTGATCTGAAACTTCCAGAGTAGACAAGAGATCGTCAATGAATGTCAAGTAGAAAAAAGGCGATGTTACGGCCCCTTGTCTTGTTCCTTGACGAATTTCAAATGACTCTGACAAATCACCATTATAGAGCACACGGCTAGCGCAATTTGAGTACATGTTGCGGATTATCCGAAGTATTTTCCCATTGAATCCGAGGTTGTTCAGTTTGTACAGGAGGCCCTCGTGCCAAACGCAGTCAAATGCCTTTGCAGAGTCAAGGTAGCAAACATAAGCTTTGGAGTGGTTGTCGCGTGCATAGTGTATAGCTTCTTGCACAATGAATGACGTCATAGTGCAGCTGACTCCCTTCTGGAATCCGAATTGCAGAGCATGTGGAAATTTATTAAGGGATGGACTTTTCAGAAATCTGTGTAAGATGACCGACTCGAATAGTTTATACAATGAGGAGAGAAGTGTGATTGCACGATAACTGTCTGGCTTAGTCCGCGGCTTCGGGTCGCCTTTGTGAAATAGCGATATAAAACCAATAATTTCCACTCCTCAGAATAGTAACATTAATTTCGTCGCTTGGAAGTCAAAAGCCACATTTTCTCACTAAATTTTACGTTTTAGAATTGATATAAAACTTCCTATTTTAGCCGTTTTGACGAAAACCCTTATGAACGCTTTATGCCATTTTAAGAAATCATTTAGATTCGTCTTGAATTAAATGCGACGTTTGTTTCAACAGACGAATTATGAATTAAACTCGAGCCTAATTCTAATTGAATTAGATTCGTCGGTAGTGCGACGTTTGTTCCAAGGGTTTAATTCTAATTGAATTAGATTCGTCGGTAGTGCATGCGACGTTTGTTCCAAGGGTAACCCGGATAATATACCCACCTATCATACGCAGGGACGTACCGACAAGGGGTCGATTCTCCCCCTTGTGAAAATGTTTTGTCAGCTGGAAATCTCAAGTACAAACCACAGGGACGTCGCGACAAGGGGGGTGGGTTATGTTTCTCAAACATTTTGTCAACATGTTCAACAGTTGGAAATTTGATACCTGAAACAACATGAATTGCAAATTTTACAACAACAATAGTTTGAACTTGTTCTCTTATTTTGTTTTTCCAACAATTTATTAGAGTGTATGTGTTTGTTTTAAACCAACATTGCATATTTACCTTCTTTGGTCAAAAGTTTGGAGTGAAATGGCCTATATTTAGAAATTATCAAACCTTTATAGGGGGTGTCAGCTTGGATGTGAGGTAGCAGTATGTGTTCCTTGTAACTACTAAAATGACACAATTTATTGAAAGTTACAGTGTGTCAAACATAAATTGTCGATTTTCACACCCTTAAACCGGATCATATAACCATCTCTTATTCGCAGAGACGTAGCCCCCCCCCCCCCTTATGAAAATGTTTTATCAATGGAAGTCTCATAAACAGCGACATTGCGATAGTGGTCTTGGGAACACGATGCCTGGCACATTACAGCTGTCTTTTCTTGCGTTAACTTCTTCCAGAAATACTGCCTTTTGGTATTTGGTTAGAGGCAGTTCGGTGTTGTTGTCTTGGTCAACTATAGTTTATAAATGACAAATCAATAAAAATTACGCGCGTTTCTAATGTGAGTATTGTTTATCGCTCAAGAATGAATGGCGAGGTAAATGAAACTCTTGTTCATGGGCGGATTATCCTTTGAGCTTCGATCGTTGACGCGAATGCATTTGGTCACGGTAAAGGACACGAATACGAAGATGCAAGCACAGTTTTCACAAATGACTACAGCATAAATGCAGTGACGTGGCCAATGGTCTCTTCGGTGCGCCAACGTCGATATCCAACTGTATCCCCAACCCTCAATCAGAAACTTCTATTTCTGTGAAATGTAATTGTTTACCCCGGTTGGCTTCTGATTTTCCAGCTGTAACATTACGTTGTCCAACAGCCCCCTTGGGTTGGACATTTTGACTAAATGTGACTAACTTAGTGTTAGTCACAAACATTTTGAGTAACTTTGGTCAAGTATTGGAATTATTTGCACATAATTCCGCAACTTACATTTTCGCCTTCCCAGTGACTAAGAAAAGTTATGACTAAATCCTGGCCATTTTGAATAATTAGTCGTTTTGAATCCCCATTTATTAGTCGTTATGACTAACATCACCTTAGTAATTTTGACTAATGTTATGCCTCAGTCATGTTGGCTGAACTAAGTTAGTCATCCTGGGAAAAAACGTCTGACTAACATATGTTAGTCATATTGACTAACTTTTGTTATCAGCGTAGACAAATTTAAATACTCGCCTCTTGATATACGATTCCATCGCTATGTGGAATTTATAGGCATTTTTTTATTTATTCAAGGGGTGCATATTGAAATTATAGGATGGACACCCCATCACCAAACGGAGCCCATATAGCCACGTCCCTATCTCGATATATTATAAGATATCGGAGCAGTTTGAAATTATAAAATGACCACCCCTCCTATAACCGAGAGCCTTAGCACGTCCCTGCTTCGATACTTTGATGGACACCCCTGATAACATGAAGCCACGTTCCTACCTCGATGTGTTATGATAAGAGTAGCGGATCAGTTTGAAATCATATGATGGGCACAATATATATAATGTTATACCATCAAAATAATATTTTGTTTTCACAAACTGAATGGTTGTAATTTGTGAATACAATGATACCAAATTGGTTGTAGTACTCGATATTACACTGACTTGTACTTATATACACACTCTACAAACGAACAGTTTATTAGTTAACTTTGCGCAGACAAGTGGTCATCAACTTAGCAATCCGTGTACCGATTGGATAGCTCTGATAAGCGATCACCTCTCAACTTATGATTGGTTAATTCTTTTGTAACTTTGGCTTGCCGTGATTCAATATATTGTGAATCACTCACAGGTAACGTTTTGCCCGTAAGCAATCTACAATAATCAACAGTAGATCTTTGTGAAATTGCGAGATTTTGTTAGCTCATCGTTTCATAGTACCGGCGATATCACTAATCACAAAATAATAGCACGCATTGTAACTTTCCCATAGAAATTGTTGTCAGTTATTTTAGCTCTATATACATGTCCGTCTAATTTGAACTGCGGTCAATACTATGAACAATTGTATACCTGTAAATACAAATAGTATTTATTAATTTGTAATTACAAATTTGTGTTAACTATCACAGCGGTTTCATAGCACAGGGAAAATTTAGCCGTATTATTTGTACACTAAATTATGAATATACAAACATATTATACTGGGCGAGGGGTTAAACCCCCTAAAACGTAGAAAAAACTAACTCACCGCTCTGCTCCCATTCACCCGTTATCAGTGTTATCTGAATACATAGTTCAGACGGACATGCAGAGCTAAAATAACTGACAACAATTTCTATGGGAAAGTTACAATGCGTGCTATTATTTTGTGATTAGTGATATCGCTGGTACTATGGCACGATGAGCCAACAAAAGCTCGCCAATTTCACAAAGATAAACTGTTGATTATTTTAGATTGATTACAGGTAAACCGTCACATGTGAGTGATTCACAATATATTGAATCACGGCAAGCCAAAGTTACAAAAGAATTAACCAATCATAAGTTGAGAGGTTGATCGCTTATCAGACTATCCAATTGGTACACGGATTGCTAAGTTGGTGACCACTTGTCTGTTCTAAGTTAACTAATAAACTGTCCATTTGTAGAGTGTGTATGTAAGTACAAGTCAGTGTAATATCGAGTAATACAACCAATTTGGTATAATTGTTTTCACAAATCACAATCATTCAGTTTGTGAAAACAAAATATTATTTTGATGGCATAACATTATATATATTGTGTCCATCCTATGATTTCAGACTGATCCGCTACTCGTATTATAACACATCGAGGCAGGAACGTGGCTCCATTTTATCAGGGTGTGTCCATCACAGTTTCGAAGCAGGGACGTGCTAAGGCTCTCAGTTATAGGAGAGGTGGTCATTTTATAATTTCAAACTGCTCCGATATCTTATAATATATCGAGATAGGGACGTGACGATGTGGGCTCCGTTTGGTGATGGGGGTATCCATCCTATAATTTCAATATGCAACCTTTGAATAAACAAAATCGCCTATAAATTCCACATAGCGATGGAATCGTATATCAAGACGATAGTATTTTTCTACGCTGATAACAAAAGTTAGTCAATATGACTAACAAAATGTTTGTCAAACGTGACTGACACACAACATTAGTCAAAATTACTAGGGTGATGTTAGTAATAACGACTAAGAAATTGGGATCCAAACGACTAATTAGTCAAAATGGCGAGGATTTAGTCATAACTTTTCTTTGTCACTGGGAAGGTGAAAATGTAAGTTGCGGAATTATGTGCAAGTAATTCCAATACTTGACCAAAGTTACTCAAAATGTTTGTGACTAACACTAAGTTAGTCATATTTAGTCAAAATGTCCAACCCAAGGGGTCGCTTGGACCACTTAACGTTACAGCTAGAAAATAAGAAGCCAACAGGGGTAAACAATGACATTTCACAGAAATAGAAGTTTCTGATTGAGGGGTGGGGTACAGTTGGGTGTTAACGTTGGCGCACCGATGAGACCATCTGGCCACTTCACTTCATTTATGCTGTAGTCACTTGTGAAAACTGTGATTGCGTCGTCGTATTCGTGTCCTTTACCGTGACCAAATGCATTCGCGTCGACGATCTAAACTCAAAGAATAATCCGCCCATGAAAACGAGTACCATCTACCCTATCCATTCTTGAGCGATAAACAATACTCACATTAGGAACGCGCGTAATTTGTTTTATTGATTTGTTGTTTATAAGGTATAGTTGATCAAGACAACAATCACCATGTCCCTGTTTATGAGATTTTCATTGATAAAACATTTTAATAACGGGGGAGGGGGCTACGTCTCTGTGAATCCGAGATGGTTGTATGATCCGGTTTAAGGGTGTGAAAATCAACAATTTATGTTTGACATCCTATATAGACCTTCTAGACAAGTTCCTTAAAGTTGTAACTTTCAATAAATTGGGTAATTTTAGTAGTTACAATGAACACCTACTACTACCTCACATCCAAGCTGACACCCCCTAAGGTTTAACAATTTCTAAATATAGGCCATTTAAATCCAAATTTAAATCCAAGGAGGTAAATATGCAAATGGAAAAACAAAATAAGAGAACAAGTTCAACCTATTGTTGTTGTAAAATTTCCACTTCTTGTTGTTTCAGGTATCAAATTTCCAACTATTGAACATCATGTTGATAAAATGTTTGGGGGCGTGAAACATAAACCAACCCCTTGTCGCGACGTCCCCGTGGGTTGTACTTAATATGTCCAGCTGACAAAACATTTTCACAAGGGGGTCGCCACGTCCCTGTGTATCATAGAATGGTATATTATCCGTGTTAAGGGTGCGAAAACTGAACAATTATGTTGGACACACACTATGAAGACCTTCTAATCACGTTCCTTAATGTTATAACTTTCAATTAACTTTCATAGTACTCGAACATTCTTTGTGATTAGGAGATGTTTGTTATTACAAAGAACACGCATTATTTGTGATTTATGTTTGTAATCGTAGGTTCATAGTATTAGCGAAATGATAAATTGTTATTTCTTACAAACAATTGTAGATTCTTACAAAGAAACGCTTCATAGTGTTGACCCCAGGTATTCAGATAACACTGATAACGGGTGAATGGGAGCAGAGTGGTGAGTTAGTTTTTTCTACGTTTTAGGGGGTTCACCCCTCGCCCAGTCTGAGGTATTACAATAATACGGCTAAATTTTCCCGGTACTATGAAACCACTGTGATAGTTAACACAAATTTGTAATTACAAATTAATAAATACTATTTGTATTTACAGGTATAAAATTGTTCACAGTATTGACCCCAGGCCCGCTGCATACTGGACAAATGTCAGTTGTTTAAATTGGACATACATATAGATTAATGTGTTGGTTCTTGAATTTACTTGGGGTTATCCTACAATGACAAGTGGCATAGTTTTTCCATTGCGACGCATTTCACCATATTGATGTCAGCGACCATAAACGTTAATAGAATAGTCCAAAATACAGTCTGTTCAGGTGGGCAACGAAACAACGTGTGAGATATGGTAGTGCTACATTCGTCGTCTTTGGTTTAAACCTGGTCCAGCCAGACCACAGTTAGTTCGTGGGCCAAACAAGATATTTTCGAGTTGGCTGCCCCCCCCCGGCAACAAAGGTTTCTATATCAAATTGTAATACGACCCTGCCTAACTATGCTTAAAAGCCATGTTCTGATTGGCCAGTGGCCCGAGTTACCATGGCTATCTCGTTCCAGTTTTGTGGTACAATTCTACTTTTTCCGATTGTACCACGAACAAAATCGGTTTATTCAGATCGCCGCACGCGACTTTTCCCGTCTTTTCTAACTCCGCGCAAACGGGGCATCAACGGAGTACACCCGCACCGGTAACCCTTTGAATTTTGCTACATCTTGACAATATTGCGAATTTTCTAGCGATTTGTCGCTTGAAACCAGTTTGGTTGCCAATGAATATGGTCCAAATGATGTTATGGTATATTGATATATGTTACGACCAAAGAAAGTTACTTAATAAGTATATTAACCCTTTGAACCCTGACGTCCTGAACGTTAAATGACCCCAACCCGAGGCGCCTGACGTTATATAGTGTTCCGACGACGTAACTCATAAAGCTCTTAATTGGGACGTATATACATGTATACACGCTCAACTATACGGCAATCGACTATGCTAACTGAACAAGTGTGCGGTGAAATATGTCATAATGTATTTCAACGAGACAGTCTATTCCACGTTCAATATACATGTACATGTACATAGATATATTGCGGCTTCCTTTGATCGCGCTATATGTTTATAACGAAATTCTTACACTTTGCCTACAATAGAAGACATTTCTCAAAATGCACCTGTGTGTTTGCGCGAAGAAACAGACCCCCTGTTTCCACTTTGGCTGCTACAATCAGAGGTATGAACATGTGACTCATTCGCGAAAAGTATAGAAGCACTATTCTAGTTAATTTGGGTTTTGATCGCGAAATTTCTAACGAAATACTTCCCCTTTTCCGACGATAAAAAGCGGGTTTTTTTCTCGAAATAGGCCTCTGCGCATGCGCAAAGAAACAAACCCTCTGTCGTCAGTTTGTCGATCAAAGTAACGTGGGTAAACATGTGACACGTGTGTGCAAAGTAGAAGTACAACTCTAGTTGATATGTGCGTTTATTGAGCTGTAATTTCGTGTCAAATATCGTCTGATTTCCGGACCGGTATTCCGGTCTCCCGGGATATAGGAATATAAGGATTGGACCGGTATTCCGGTCTCTCGGGTTCAAAGGGTTAAATGACAAAATAAATCCATGGGGCCGGGCTGTGCATTCGTCGATTCGAATCTCGATCATATTCGATATTTCGGAATCAAGTTGAAAATGAAAGCGTTTGTTCACCAGTACAGAAGGGGGATAAGATTAGTTTAGTAAACTAGATCATTTAGATCGCTTTGTGTAAGGAAAATGGTCCATAGTCGATGATCATATTCATGTTGTCCCAACAACGTTCAACACAGAAATGACCGCAATCGTATTTCCTGTACAATTTAAATGAAAGGCACGGGCGCCGCTGAAAACACATCGTTTTTTAGCCAATCACAACGATTATTTTCTAGAAGATGTGCCTCGAAAAGTCAACGGGGGAATTTCATAACAAGACAAGATTACCGGAGTACTCCATGCAAAGAAATCGAGTACACCCAATACGAATTACACCACGAAATGTTTTCTCACCTGAGACCGAAAAAGCGCAGTATTTCGTTGACTATTCAGTCGAATTGTGACCATAAACTTTCAGTCGTATTACAAAAGAAATAAATACACGGTGTATCGGTGTGTATGGTCAAGTTGTACCACAAAAAACTGATTGTAGGACTCCGCTACGCGTCGTCCTACAATCAGTTTTTTGTGGTACAACTTGACCATACACACCTCTACACCGTGTATTTATTTCTTAATTAAAGGTCATCATATTTTTCTTGTTGCCCGTTTTATAATGTATCCCAAACTAGATTTTTCAGGGAAGACACCTCTTACCCCTAAAATAAAATAAAAGTGTCAGAGCATAAACATAATATTACGGTTGTAAACTGTACAATATATGGTTTATATTAATAAGAAATGGTCATAAAATGACACGAGATATACAAATAGACCAATTTATGACCTAGTTCGAAATAATTGCGATAAATATTTTGAAATCGCCAAAAATTACTTGGATTTTGAAAACAAATGGTCACATATAAATGGCTATAGCTTGTGAATCACATGGGCTATTGACCGGCAACATGGCTCAAAAAATTGCCCCAATGAAATAACAAAACGATTTAAATAATGGAATGCCAAGAGTATTGCTGTAAAAATGTGATATGAGCGTAAACTTAATCCCACCCCCTAAAATATCACTTTTGCAGAAAAACGAATTATTTAGTTTACATTTAGAATGCAGCATGTCAAGTTGGTTTTAGAAGCATAATCTGAAACAGTTTAGAGAGTGATGAAGGGAATTATAAATAACGGTGTCTGAACGTGATCTAAGATTATAATTTGAAAACAAGTGTGATTAAATTTTGATAGGCTATGGTATAACCTCATGAGAACACTGGTCGTCTAGAATTAGTAAGTTCATAAAACCTCACACGATTACTTTTCTGGCAACTATTTCGTATATTTTTCAATTTTTATTATATATAATATACTAGCAGATTAGCCCGCCACTGGCGGGATTGGTCCCATGGCATTGGTCGATCCATTAATTTTTGTTTTTCAAGGTAACCCCGCACAGGCACGCCGACAAAAATATTCCCCGTCGATGTCACCGCTGACGACCGAGATATCGCCCAAGGTCATTTGTGGGTACCCGTTTCAAGGTCAAGGTCACCTCAGGCGGACAAACTGACCCGACGAAAATGGACAATCGAATAAGTTAACTAATACTGAAGTTATCAATCAGAAACCATCTCGGACGAGCAGACGGACAGACAGACATGCTGATTACACATTAATTTTTTGTTTATGAAACGACTCAGTTCTGGTTATCGGGCTCGCGGAACCACAAAGCAACTGTCCACATTACATTTTTTTTTTTAAACCTGCCCGGGGCCATTGCGGACCAGTCTTATCGGCTGAGCACCCCCTGATAGAGGTACCCACCCTTACGAGCTGGTCAAAGTGCCCGTCGGACGTCAGTCCCCGCAAGAAGCGGACAGTCAGTCAGTAAGTCGGGACCACTCGTCCTCCTCAGGCTGCGAACCCATCCAGTGGAAGTCCCGTCAGGTGGGGAAAACCACCATCGGGGACGTATCACACCGTAAGGGCTCGATCAAATCATAGCGACCCTGCTCACCGCCAGCGGGGAACAGATACTACACTTTGATCTTACATTGAACGTTCGGCCCATTTCGCAACAACGAAATAGCGCATAATGATAGGATTTTGGCCACGTTGCCTATATCGCGGCGTTGCGAACACTTTGGGGTTTTGTTATAATAACTAATAGATTGCCATGATATTGAAGCATTTGGGGAATGATATGTACATGTCAGCTTATATCTGCACATTCCGTATACAATTCGCTTAATTTTGGTGTGATTCATATTCTTGATTACACGAAGGTGGTGAATTAGTGGGCACTTTAACACATATTTATGTATATTTTACGAATACACGACGAATGTGTAATGACGTTGTTGTAAACAAACTTTTCTCAAGTGTCATTTTGGTCCAACTATAACTTTGTCGACGGGGAGAGCTGGTCCGAATAATAGCTAAGATGTATTTAGATAGAATTATCGAAAGAATTTGACTGATTAGAGTGAATTTAAGAGAATCGAGTGGAGAAAACTTGGTAACGTTTTCATCAGAAACGCGAATTCTGCCATCACATGTTTCTGTATGATGTAGGCGAAGTTACTCTAAAATTTCGGCAAGTATTTAACCCATCGATTCCAAGGACGGTGGCAGGGGTGGTGGTGAAGGAGTGCTCGGACGTTCTCAGAAGCGGTGCGATGACACTTCCCGTGAATTTTTACCCTTATATAGGAAGTTTGGGCTCAATCGGTCGAGCCGTTTTCGAGTCTATAAAGGATATATATATATATCTAATATATATTTGAGGAAAGTTTGTGTGTGTGTGTATGTGTGTGTGTGAGGGTATGTCTGTCTGTGTGGCCGCGATGGACTCTAAAACGGCTCGACCGATTTCGACAAAACTTGGTACGGGCACGTAAGTAGTAATAGAGTGCCCTACAGTAAAGGTTTCGGGCTGGAGAATGCGGTGGAGGAGGAAGATAAAATCGATATTGGTTTAATCCCTATATATAATTAAATAAGTAGTTATATAGATACGTAGATATATAGATACGTAGATACTTAGATATATAGTTACGTAGATACTTAGATATAGGGTATAGTTTACGCAATTAGCTATAATACGGGTAGTTTACCTTCGACTAGTCCACTAATGTTATCGACCCCCTACTTTTCGAATGAACTGAACTAAAGTCTGATTATTGAAGTCTCGGCTGTGTATTTTAGAATTAAGTGACTAATGGATGTAAAATTATTGATATAAGGCGGTGCTTTAATCAAACTATTTCACTCGCTATAATGGATTACGGGATATCGGTTAATGAACCGAGGTTTAAACACCCACTCACTGCTATAGCCGCAGGGCCTGCGAACACTATTCTTATCGCATTCTAACATCAAATCATCGAGTATAATTAGGGTCGGGGTGTTCACATCAAACGCACTTATGTCAGGTATTCCTTCGTGGAATCGGACTACTTTCTTCAACGCTTCATACCCGGGTTGCCATTCACTAAAACACCAATATATAACAGACGACGGTGGGTTAATCATAACAGTCGCATTGTGAATTAATCTAGATACGAAGTGCGTCTTTCTAAGCGACGGATGAGATCAACGAGGCTTTTAGCGTTTAATCAATCTATTTATTCCGAAAATTTTGCTTTAAAGTGAATTATATGTACTTGAGTCGGGCGTGTTTTAACACTTTCGCTGTTGAGATTTGTGTTTACAATAGAATCAGTAAATTAACCACTCACCTTCGATATAACGCATACTGCTATTATTTTTTAGAATTCCGAAACAACAACAACAACTGATGCTTAAAGGTCCCCCCCTCGATATTCTAGGTGTCCGCACACAAAATTAAATAAAACGTGTGAGAACCTGGAATATCGAGGGGGGGGGGGGCCCTGAGACCCGAACGATATTACTCCGCCACTTGTTTAGTCCAAGATGTAGCTTAGCTTCTCTTCTGGGATGTGGTTTGTATCCGCTAAACACCCAGCTCCACTCGTGAACGCCCCGTCGTCGAAAAATTCCGGTAGGTGATGTTCCCACGAGGGCGCTATATCTTCTAGGGTTTCCAGCAAGGACGTTTTAACATTTTGTAGCTCACCCAATTGATTCCTAAGTTTTAGAATCGTACCAACGCGACGGAGTTCATCTTTTCTTATACTCAAACGCAGACGCGCGTTTAACGCCATTATACGACTGTTACGATTAAAGCCGTTGTCCTCCGCTATTGTTTGAAGTATATCATCCAACAACTTCATTTGAATAGCGTAATACTCTAGTGTATCCGAAGGCTTCACCAACGATACCAAGCGAGCTTTCACTTGATTTTCAAGCGAGCTTGATTGGCGACGAGCCTTATAAGCTTCGAGAAGAGTACACATTTTTGGATCAGGAAGTTTTTGATAACTGAGGTAATCTAAAACCGCTAGATGGTTTTAAGCGACTCGGGTCTTTTTATACTCGAATAGGGAATGTAGCAAGTGTTAAATTTGAGTGGTCTGCGTGACACCCGGGGCTATAGTCCTGTATAGGCGAATGAGGTATCGCCATTTTCGCTTAAACGCTAATCCCGAATTACTATTGATAAATAGAGCGTCTGGTCCACAGACGATATTGTTAGCTCGTAAACTGCAAGACAGCTAATTTTATGGTGTGTTTGTCTCTGCGTTATCTGTAAACAATATCGATAATTGAATTTTTGGGGAGCCCTCGGTGGTCGAACGCCAGTGTTCATGCTGGACCGAAAAAAACTTTAGCCAAAAGTTTAGCCAAATGAAAATTTTATTAGCCAAATGAAAAAAACTTTAGTCAAATGTTTTTCGGCCAAATTAAAAACAATTTGGCCAAATTAAATCATCGTTTTCTGGTCGGTTCACAATTAATGACTAAAATATTTGTTTTTAACTTTATTTGTTATATTCAGAATGAAAACATAATTAAAACAACACAAAAACAACTTTAAAATCAATATTATAATTATAATCACATAAATCCGCCAAACTAATTGTAATAACCCTATGTCGACATTATTATGGAAATTGTGAATGATGGATACTATTCAGATCCGCCTATTTATTGGACATTACAAAAACACCTTAAAACAGCAGCGGTATCACTAGTTAATCACCTATTCATTGTGCTCTCTTCAAAGCATACATGTTTCGTATTGTTTACATAGTCGGTGTCATCGACGGCGTATAAACAAAAAATCACTAGGTCACCACTAGGTATTCACTTATTAATTGTGCTCACTGATAACAACTCTCTTCAAAGCATATATATAAACAAAAATACTGATCAGATGTCAATCAGTTGTATAATGTTCCCTTTGTACAGCCGCCACGCGGAACGAAAATAACGAAATACCGGTACTTTCGTCACCTAACTTCGTCTTGAATGTCGATCTATTGAGCGCTTTTATTAATTAGCTTTCTGACTCCATGGTTGCCGTCTCCATTTTGGGTCAAAAAAAGTTTAGCCAAAAGTTTAGCCAAATGAAATTTTTATTAGCCAAATTCGAAAAAGATTAGCCATTTGCTAATTTGGCTACCGAAAGCGTGAACACTGTCGAACGCTTGTAGAGAAATGTTTAAAGGAACGTATCTAGTTTATATAGCAATAAGCAATCAACATACGATGAACAAAAATATATATACATATCAACAAAAAGAACGGCCTAAATATTTAAAGGGCTCGTCGTGATTCCGTCGTCCATTACGTGTCTTTTCGGATAAAAATAAGACAGCCCGTTTTTTAATTGGGAATATGTATACATAGTATTCCCCCACATTTTAAAACCTGTGTTAATGGTGGGAATTGGGGATTTCAGTTTCAATACATCCATATACATTTTAGCCGTTAACTGGTTCTGCTTTTTATTCACACCTTTGCACGTCACTTTGGTTGAATCACTGAGACACATATAACATTTGCTGGAAAGAGCGATAATTCCATCCCCACACCATTCTTCTTTGAAAAGACCTCCGGTCCTTTTGCTGTAGGCGAAAGCTTCTTTGCAACAAGCTCGACCCATAACCCATAGCTCCCCGCGAACTTTACAAGCTATAAATTCTTTGTGATGTTTATCGCAGTAGGGTTGTATAAACCATTTGGAATATTCTCTATAGAAAGCTGATTTCTTATCTACATTGATGACAGCGTCTAAATCAGAACCTGCTAGGACTAGGTAGTTGCTGTCAGTATCCATTTGTACCAATTCGAATTTGCTTTTATGGATAAACTTGGCTAGACATTTGTAGTAGAAATCCAGCATGCGAATCTTGGCGTACCTGTAGACGAAGGCCCCGATATGACTTGGCAAATCTTCTTTTATTAGATTTTTAGACTTCTCGATTTCGTATAAATCAGAGGTCAATTCTTTCAGCGCGCGAAATTTGACATCATTCACATCCTTGTAGCTCTGGGCTGATTAACATATGTCGTAACGGTGTGTCGGCTTTTATCCATTAGGCATTTGCTGTATGCCGAGTTTCCGGGTTTTTTGAGAAGTTCGTTTTCCTCGGCGAATTCTTTCATGCATCCACTTAAATCACCAATGGTAATTTCGGTATTTTTGAAAACTGGTGTCATTTCTCTGAATTTGGCTTTCAAACTGTCTGGAGTATCCACATCACACAACACTAGCCCGAAGAGATCTCCAGTTTGCAGTGGATCGAGCACTTTCTCGTGTGACATCTCCCGTGCGAGTTTAGGTTCCCAAGTGTTCATAAATAGTTTCACTTCCGGATCATTCTTTTGAGCTTCCAACCACTGGCACTCCTACATTTCTGTAACTGTATACCCCAACGCTCTGAGATAGCCCGCGATCTCTCGGGTCTCTTCGTATATCTGGGTAAAAGGCTTGTTACGTATCGGACATATCCCGTTAAGGTCGACCTTTTTATTGAGGTCACACGGGTCGGTATGCCACCAGCACCCGTAATACTGATATATCTCTATATTGTGATAACCGTCCACGGGAAGCTTTCTCAAACCGATCCTCTTCTCCGACGAGTTAAATTTATGCCGAATCTTGATTTTCTTCTTTCGGGCCATAAACTCCAACCAAGAGTGAAGCTGATTTCCGTATTTTTGAGATCTTTCAGGTCTGAAAGCGTTTGTCGCTTTCCTGCGCACGTACCAACCGACGAGCATCGGTTGACTCAAAGCCCATAGGTAAAGACAATTCGCGTCGAATTCGTAGGCGCTTTTACATATTTTAGCCTCAGAACAGAATTCTTGCTCTCTGATCAGTCTGATCTTTCTCCGCGTATCTCAAATATATAATGGAGGGGCCTCCTACCAGGTCCTTCTTTATCGCTCGGTGAATGTCAGAATCCTTCGTGTTGAAGCGTGAGAAGTATATATCATCTGGGATAGTTTTGAATAAATATTTTAGTGTCAAACCTGGTATGGATACGGCGTCTTTCAGGAGGTCCAAACCTTGCTCCCTGTAAAAGGTACTTTGCTTTCTAGAGCTTCTAAGAACGGGCCGACATCTAGATTGTTATACCATGTGAGGAAATCCTGGAATTTCGTCATACCCTCATCTCGCCAAACAATTCTTCCATGATGTTGAAATTCTTCAATTTGCTGTAAAACGCTTCATGCGGTGGTAAATAATTTTGCTGTAGTTTATCGAGAGAATCCATCCACTCATAGCAGAAATAGACTTTGGTGTTCGAACAATTGTAAGCTTTGATGTACTTATCATAAGAATAATTCGGAGCCAGGAAATTCTTTATATCCAAAAACTTGAAATTATCACTTTCCACGCACATCAGATTGTTCACTCTCTTGATAACAAAGCGGAGTTCGTTTTCTCTAAGCAAATGTTCCATCAATTCTGTTTTGACAACGCATAGATCGTAGGGCCCGGAATTGAACCGGACAACTGGTACTTGTTGTAGATATTTGGAGAAACTATTTTTTAGTTGTTGTAGAGGGTGAGTCCTACCCAATCCCGTCTCGGGTTCTGTCTCGAGGGCTGTTTCATATTCCATTTGGATAGCGTCTAGAACGAACTCAAACTTTTCTAACATCAATTCGTGAGCGTTTTCAGCGATTTCCGTCATGTATCCCAGCCAACGCCGAACCAAATCTCGAGGATCCCCGGTTGTCACGAAGCATCGAGGTTCTGCGAAACCCGGCACGTTTGACGCCACACTAACACTTATGACGAGCTTCAAATTTCTGTTTGAACGACGATCTGGGAAGTTCATCCTTAGAGAAATAGGTTTCGAAATCATACACGATCCCATATGGGTAGAATTTATCCTCATCAGTGATTTCCAAATCCAAATCCTCCATCTCTAATTTTTCAAAAACTGTCGGCTCTGGAGAGTAGACTCCTCCGGGGTATACCGTCTTTGTAGATTTGTTGACGCAGGTGGTTTCGTGTCGCATCAAGGCTTTGAGACTATCCCAAAACTTAGAACACGCCAAGCAGTTAAATGACTTGGCGTATAAAGCTATATCTATAATGAAACTGAAATGCCCCTCGTAAAAATTAAGATATAACGTAGTGTTCCAGGAATCACTAGAACGCCTTATTAAACTGGCGGACACTTTACCCTCATAAGGCATTAATTCGTATATAGTGATATTCACCTCAAAAACATTTTCGAGTCGCTCAATATCGTCAATAGTAACTCCTCGAACCTCATTCACAGGGGTGTTAGTAAACATAAAATATGAAGTTAACAAGTGTTCCGTTAAACCAACCTCAACAATATTTTTACCTTTATGCAATCCTAAACATCTAAAAAAACATAGATTGTCTCTGGCCCCGAGTGTTTGGAGCGCATATAATCCTGGATTGTTTATAATGTAATCAGGTAAATAGCACTCATTTCCTATATAATAGTGCACTAACTTGGAAACGTAAAAAGTCACATTCGTTAATAAATGTACAGCGTATTTCGTGTTGGTTCTGTTCAATCGAGATGTTTCCTGCAGATCTAATTCAAGAACCTCTTCTACGATGTTATCAAAATCACTTTTGTTTTTAACGAGTCTCGGTTCGGGTAACACGCGGGCGTTGTTCTGCGACGACACAAAATATCTGTATTCGTTAGTTTCGATATGTTTGAGTGTGAAACCGAACGAAAAGTTTATTTTGAAGGCAGTTTTTCGCCTTATCGAAAATCTCCTGATACAGATTTTCTCGAATTTCCCGTATATTTCCAGTTGACAGTCGGAAGTTGAATGTGTCCTGAACCGCGCAATCAATGTGGAACTGGGTAGCGATATGAACCCAATTTCGTTTGAAAAGTTCTTGAATGTCAGCATCCATTTCTGATAACAATTCGGGAGGCGGTGATGTTTCAGCGCCATCAACCCATTTCCTAACACCGCACGACCGAACTCGTAGGCGTTCAGCTTTACCTTGCCTGAGATTTCTGTGTAGAGCTCGAATGTGTCGCAAACGTTTGCTTCTACTGGAGAACCAAAGTTCACACGTTTGACACTAATGTTTTGACGCGTGCGTTCGTTTATGGTGCGACAAAGCCGTAAGCGAGTCATATTCAACCTCGCAGATTGCACACGTGTGTCGAGGTTTACGGTCGTGTACTTTGCTATGTCTGCGAAGATACCACTATCCGCTGAATTTCTTGAAACATTTGTCACACTGCACGATGGAACTTCGCGCTTCCGGCTCTCGTGAGTGAGATTGTAACTGTCGCTTTAAATCCCAAACCCCTCGAAAAGTCTTCTCACATATATTACAGTCTGACGTTTTAAGCTTTTCGTGAACCGTCTGCGTATGTCTTTTCAGAGAGAATTTGGTTTGAAATTTTTTCGAGCATATCTCACAGGCGAAACTCATGTTTCTCAAATGACCGGAATTGGTTTCTCCTCGAGAAAAACGCGAGGACGAGTTAGTCCCTATCCAATCAAATAATATATATATACGCGCCGCCGGCGAGTGTTATAAGCTCTGAGAGTTAATTACAATTTTTAGCCTTTAATTCGATTCACTCTACAGTGTTTAGAGAAAGCTTTTAAAAATATTCGACCGATGTTTACCTTCAGTTTGGTAATGCGCGCTTACCGCGCGAGGCCGTCGGTGTCTCCACCGGATCTCGTTAACTAAAGGCTGTGTTTGATCCTATTTCGGTTGTGTGTATATATATATATATATATATATATATAAGGCGTCGAGGGTTCTGATCGGGTCGATTCGGGTGCTCCCGATCGTAATGAAGCCTGATACTTATTTCACGATCGTCATTTTCGAGCTGACAGCGTTTTCGATTCACTCCCCCGATCGACCAATGAAGAGCGTTTACTCATCGACCTATTTTCGGTCGAACAACGAAGGGTCGGACAATGGAGAACATCGGATTTGGTCCGACCGATTGAGACCTATTTTCGGTCTGAGCCCAAACGATGAAGACTCATCGGTACGATGAAGAACCTCGGGTCGACCTATTTTCGTTCGGATAATGAAGAGCGTTTACTCATCGGGTCGGTCTGATCCTGGTAGGGGTCTTGGGTTTGGGGGGAGAGAGAGAGAGCCCCTCCCCTAAACTGCTATAACCTCGCTGTGTTGAGTGTGTATGTTCGGGCGCGAAAATACCACCGAAAATAACGAAGGCTAAGTAAACCCGAGGGTTATTTTTCGCACAAAAACTGGAATACGACTAACACACATTTATATAGATATAAAAATACAACACTTATTCATCGTTTAGATAATCGTTTTTTTTTCGAATGTTCATGATGAGATACTGAAAAGTCACTCACGACGCTATTCAGTCGTCTGATTCAGGCGTCGGATACTGGAACGTTTATGTAGATACAACACTTATACATTGTAGATAATTGTTCAGACGATAGCCTCGCCGGTCAGATATAGCTCGAATGTCATGAAGTTCATGATGAGATACTGAAAGTCACTCACGACGCTATTCAGGCGTCTGATTCAGGCGTCGGATACTGAAACGTTTATGTAGATACAACACTTATACATTGTAGATAATTGTTCAGACGATAGCCTTGCGAAGTTCTTGGTCAGATATAACTATAGCTTGAAAGTCACGCAACATCGCAGCTTCCCTGAATTTAGTGAATAACGCAGTTCTATTTAGCTTTTTCATCGCCGTTTCATAGACTTCGCTCCGATCGACATCATCACCCAAACACATGTTGTGGTCTTTTTGAGACACGCAATTATTAATGCAACCGAAACACATACTCTGCAACTCCGAGTCAACGGCTTTCTTCCCCATCTCGGTGTAGGTAGTCATCAGTATAGCTCTCAACGTCGAGTGTTCATCCAGAGTTTCCGAGAAGAAATTCTTCGGTAACAGCTTCAGCTGGACGAATTTTTGGAGCCTATCAATATTATCTCGCAGAACATTGAACTCGCTCGGGTCCAAAGCAATCCCGTAGGTCGTCGGGACGTTTTTGCCGTTTTTGATAGTATTTCCGTATGTGGATTTTCTACCCAAATGGATCATGATTTCGGAGTTGTTTGTGAGAGATAAATTGTCGCTCAGATGGCTTCCTTCCTGCAAAATTCTCTCTCGTTTTAAAGAAGCTATCGGAACCGCCTATGTTATCGATCGAGCGACTGTCGCTCGTCGGCGGTCTGAAACACCCGCCTTTCCGTCGATTATCGCTCTGATTATATTATAGTCGTTGGAGGCGAAGTTCCATTCGCTGAACGCTTCAGTTATAGCAGTCATCGACGCTCCTCTATTAACGCTTTTCAGAAAATATATGCAGTAAAGGCCGCAGACCTCAGATCAATGACCCTGGAGTCGTATATGATTATAGTTCCACGAGCTAGCATTCTCATCTAGGAAGTTTGTGAACTCGTGTATATGGAAAGGTCCCGCTCTGTAACTATCGAAATACGCACCCGTCCCGAGGCTGCTAACGTGTATAGCTACCCAATGACGCCCCGGTTCGTGGTGTCTGTCTGTATTCGCTACCAGGGAAAATGGGGGTCTGAATTTAACCACGATCAAGTCATCTCAAGCGAACACCCCAACGAACGACTTCCCCGCGAAAAGATCTCTTAATAAAAATGCTTCAATCTGAGCACCGTCCATCCTGTCTTATAACTGTGTTATGTTAGGAAGTCAAAGATGATATTTCTCGATGAATCAATTTGAATGAGGTCATCGAACTCTGCGTATACAATAACATTTATAGTGTTGGGTAGGGCAGTAGCGAAACCTATCTCCAATCTCAAATTCCCATTCTTGACTAGTTCGAAATTCCCATCTCCAGCTGACAAGGTGGGTGTTAAATCGAGAGGCCAAGCCGCGAATCCGTTAATAAAATCTTTTTTCGTTAACCCATTTCCCGAAATTTCGTAGAAGCGCCCCGAGCCTTGGAACAAATTGGCGTAACTTCTAGCTACAGCTTGATTTTCGAAATCGGGCTTCAGCGGTTTGCTAGGTATCCAATGATAGAGTTACGAAATTAATGTCAAAGTTTTTCAAATTGTAAGGGTTCTTGGCGACTGCTCCATTGAATGCTTGGTTATCCACGCAACAGAGGACTACACGACCTGGGACTCGACCTTGGAATAAGTGTTCTTTGGTTAGCGACATGCTACCGTTAGGTACCGAAAAATTGTTGCAAACCACTCGCTGTATAGGGTACATGAGATTTCCGCTTTTCATAGCATTTATTATCGCTAAATTGACAGCCGGTTGAACGCATACTTTGCGCACGAATAGAGAAACTTCTTTCTCGTTCACCTTGTAGGTACACTCTACCTCTGACGACATCAAACAGAACGAGTCTTTGGAGCGAATTAATTTCAAACGAAGATTTACACCATTCGGCAGATATCGGTTTTGATTAAAAACACTGAGGTGTAATTTGCCTATCATGTCCAAGTCATTACTGGTAGCCGCCATTTCTTTCCTGAGTCTGTATCCGACGTTGTCATTTCCGGTAGTCTCCATTTTAGTGGCCGTGTCCTTAACCCAACAAACGTTACTTAGCTGCGAATCTTTAGCCGCCGGACCGAAACTGAGTAAAGTCTGAAGATAGGCGGTGCAGGGGTAAGTGTTGGTAGATTGCGTGATTAATTTATCGTTCAGTGAGACGTCTACTTGAGAAAACATACTATGGAGAAAATTGTTAAGAGGGGCGACATTAGCTCCGCCGCCAGATCTCCTCCATCCTGCCTCACTATATTAGCTTTAACGTGAATATGAGAATTGTATAGATCGACGAAGTCCTCTCCGACTCCTTCAACGTGAAATTCTATAGGACTTCTGTGAGTTATCGTAGAAACGGGTCTGTATTCTACCCAGGAGGCTTTAAGCACCGAGGTCTGGGTATTCGGTAACGTAAAAAGATCTAATTCATTGTTAACACTCTCCGCTGTCTTGGGGTTTATGAGAGCCATTATATCAACCGAATATGTCCTTACTCTTCTTGGTAATGAGTTTCTTTCTGGCCTACTTGCTTTTTATAGGCTTGACACTACTGAGCTCATTCAACACTCTCTTGCCGGTTTGTCCCCCTCTTCGGACCAACGATTCCTTAAAGTTGGCGCCTTCAATCAAATCGCTGGCTAAACCTATCCTGCCAGAAAGCAGATGTTTGCCAGCTGTTCTCATCAACGGTAGTAAAGCGTTGCCCCTCTGAGTTCTAGCTCCCGCGAAAACTGGGAGACCTCTGCCGACTTGTTTCCTATAGTAAGCGTCATATATGCTACCGTCGCAACAGTAAGCGGTCCTCATAATTTGCGAAAATGTAACGTTACCACTGATTTACCGGCTGAGAATGACACTGGAAGACCGGTTGCTGTCATTATATTGATCTCGATGGAGTCGAGATTCTTCTTATTGATTGGTAGGTAATAAATTAGGTTGAATATTTGACTGCATTGCTCTCCGTAGTTTACGGTGATCGGAACCGTTCGAAGCAGTGGAGCGTGTGTATCTCTGATTATTTGTTCTTTCACCACATCTGAATACACGTAGATGGAGGACAATTTCGCCCTAGCGACACTGACAGGTCGCACCGATTCGTGATATCTGGTCTTCATTTCACGCACGTCCATACTCATGATATGCGCGAACATTTCACTGACCTTAACAGTCGTCCTTTCTCTGATAGACATTTCTAAAAAATTTGAAGATTCGTTGTAGGTGAACGCGATATAAGGGTTGATATTGAGTCACGTTGTATGTACAGCTCATATATCATTTGTTGCGGATTTTCGTAATTGCCTACTGGTAAATAGGTCGTTCGGTATCTGTTATTTCTCTTCACCTCAAACCAAACATCATCTCTAGAAACAGTATACCACGAATAGGGAAACTGTTTCTCAGCGAGGCCCACCTCACATTCTCCTTCGAGGTTGATTGAAGCGGGTAGTTTGGTGGTGAATTGAGCCACCGTGTTGTTCGGGTAATAGTCCATAGAAGCATTGCTCGGGAGAGTAATATAAAAACTGTTCATTTCTTAGCTTTAGGGTTCGGGAGTAATATACCGACTGACGAAGTGAGAAGAGCTGTCTACAGATGCTGATTTCCGTTGTCGAGTGATATATTCAACACAGCAGCCGCTATTATAAAGTAGAGAACGATAATTTGTGTTGTGTAAGTGACTTGGTCGTTACTGCAGTCGACCCAACAACACCACCAACTACGACTGACGCTGTCGCTATTCTGCTCCATCTCGAGAACTGCCTCAATCACTAATTAACGCGCTTTTATGTACCCAGGCGTTAAATTTTGAGGGGTACCCGAGAAATTTAACAAAGATTTTATTTTTCTTTCTTTTCAACACCTTCTCGATCTTGAAACCTTTCGGTTCGATAACTTTCTGAAGATCTTTCGGGTAGAATGTGCCCTCTAGATCTTCACCCGAATAGTCACACAGGCGATAGGTCGTAGGTGCGGTCGTCAGAACCTCGGTAATTCTGAACAATTCGCGAGACTAGTTAGATTCATAGCCTTTTTTAAATATTCTTTTCCTGTGTGAGATTCTCACTAAATCACCGACAGAAAACTGCAGTTCGCCTTCAGCTGCTCGAGCTCGTCGAGTCGTGTGTTTACCGTACAAATTCCGCCACACCTCCCCGACTTTATCGAGTGTGACTTGTCTCGGCGCCATACCGATACTTCGGTGAAAAGAAGCGTTGTAGCTGTCGAGTAGATCTTGAAGCACGTCGATATAACGAAAAGTGTTATTCTTTGTAAAATATCTCCACATACGGCTTTTTAAAGTCCTATGAAATCGTTCGATGATCGCACATTTGACATCATCATTTTCAGAAGTGAAGAACTGAATATTCTTATTCTTTAGATATTTTTGAAATTTGCTCGCTAAGAACTCAGTCCCTTTGTCCTCCTGAACAGCTCTCGGAACGTCGGATTTCTCGAGTATAATAGCGAAAGCCTCGATCGGGTCTGAAGCGAATTTGGTTACCATCGGGACAGCCCAAGCTATTTTTGTGAACACATCGATACAGGTGAATATATATTTAAAATTATCGTTCTCCTCTTTCAGCGACTTAACATCAACCAAATCGATCTGAAACTGCTGCAGCGGTCCGCTAACGATAGTTTGTCTCCTCAAGAACTTCTTCCTCGCTGGTCTGTGTAGAGCCTACGCTTCTTGCGCGCTTAAAAAGGTTCTAACCTCTTTATCCGACTTTTTAGTAACTCTTTTCAGGTTAGAAATACCACCGAAACTACCGACCTTCGCCGGATCGAAATAAACTCCCATCATTACGCCTGATCCCACTGTAGGTTCGTGGGAGTTTTTGGAGTGTTTGAGAGCATACGTCCTAGCGGTGTGGTATATGGGGTTACGTTTGACCTCGTGCGAGATCGTTTGTAAAATTTATTACCGATCAAAGCCAAAGGAATGTCGGAGTTACGAATCACTTCTGAGAAAACATGACGCACCGCGGGTCTGAACGTTTTCCTTTCCCTTATACCATCAGCTAATAAATCGAGCGACTCCATCTTCCGATCTTTATACGAAACAAAACCGCCATCACCGAACTGTAATTTCGGGTGTTTTCGCATCTCATTAAGCAGAAGCTTCGCTTTACCTCTCAACTTCTTCGGAATAGTATCGAAGTACTCCTTTCGCTCATACAACGACTTATCGTCGTCGTCGACCCCTTCTTCTTCTTCGCTCATCATTATCGGGGTGTGTACGGTGGCGGCGGTGCTGGTGGCGGTGGTTCCGAAGGTTTCGAGGCTTTATCTCGATTGTATTTCGTTCTGTATCTTAGAAATCTCTCCAGTAGTTGGTTATAATGTAAAATTTTATCTTCTTGTGAAAGCACCTCGCTACTAGCTACTGATCCCATTTTCTTATCTAAATCGGTTAGGGTAGTTAGAACTGCTTGAGCTTCTGTTAAATCTAGTTTCTTATGTTCATTACCACCTCCATTATTGGATCCGGTCTTCAAGAACTTAGGATCGATTAAAACCATTTTCTTCGTGTATTCCATTTTTTATTGAATAAAACCTCCTAGAAGACTACTCAAAAACGGGACTATAGGTTTCAATAAAGTCCCTAGAAATCCCCCTGTTTGTAAAAGTCGTTTTCTCTTCTTTAGACTACAAGACCTAGTTTGGCTACATTTCGGATTTGCTTCTTGTATTTAACGAGTTTATTCTTTTGTCTGGTCGAGATCGGCACGTTCCCTCTCAGTATATTCAGACAGCAGTCAGATAAACAATCTATTAAATCCTTATCGGCGTTGTGCACAGCGAGGTTAGCCTTGCGCGGTGGGAAACGTCCTAACCAAGTTATATTACCCACGTTCCTCTTCAGGCGTTTTGACATGATTGAAATTTCATCGTTCGCGAATATTTATTTAAGCACATACACAGCCATGGTTTCCCTGGGGAAAATATTTGTGCGCAGGCGCATATTTTCCGGTGTTTCCTGTTTCAAGTCAATGAGTAAGTATCCGAACGGTTACGTTACAGCGTATCGATACGCTTCAATGAGATGTTTAGCTTTGGTGTTGAACATTTGTCTAGCGAGAACCGAAATTGAAGTTTGATCTCTCGGATTCTTAAAAAGGATAAGATAATGAGAATTCAAACTTATAGTTCTCTGATTTTTATTACGTGCGAAGATATTCTGAAGAATAAGTATAACACTCATATTTCTGTGATGACTGTATTTTGTGAAAAGATTGGTCACACTATTCTTAACGCATTCTAACATCAAATCATCGAGTATAATCAGGGTCGGGGTGTTCACATCAAACGCACTTATGTCAGGTATTCCTTCGTGGAATTGGACTACTTTCTTCAACGCTTCATACCCGGGTTGCCATTCACTAGAACACCAATATATAACAGACGGCAGTAGGTTAATCATAACAGTCGCATTGTGAATTAATCTAGATACGAAGTGCGTCTTTCCGCAAGCACTAGGCCCTGCGGCTATAGCAGTGAATGGGTGTTTAAACCTCGGCTCATTAACCGAAATCCCGTGATCCATTATAGCGAGTGAAATAGTTCGATTAAAGCACCGCCTTATATCAATAATTTTACATCCATTTGTCACTTAATTCTAAAACACACAGCCGAGACATCAATAATCAGAGTTTAGATCAGTTCATTCGAAAAGTAGGGGGTCGATAACATTAGTGGACTAGTCGAAGGTAAACTACCCGTATTATAGCTAATTGCGTAAACTATACCCTATATCTAAGTATATACGTAACTATATATCTAAGTATCTACGTATCTATATATCTACGTATCTATATAACTACTTATTTAATTATATATAGGGCTTAAAACCATATCGATTTTATCTTCCTCCTCCACCGCATTCTCCAGCCCGAAATCTTTACTGTAGGGCACTCTATTACTACTCACGTAGTATCACCCGGGAACCAACATAGGCTCATCCGTTTGTTCGTGCGGCGTGACATTCACCTTCAAAACTCATATCTCCGGAACCACTGAGCCGCAGTGCTAAATTGCCTTACAATTGACGCTCTTTATTAATCCCATATTCGGGTTGGTTAACCTAACAACGCTCTTTATCTGTATATGAGACTGGCGAAGGTTTTGTTGTTCGACGCAACGCTTCGACTTCAGACATTTTTTTTGTTAATTCAGACTGCTGACTGTTTTATAGTTTGTGAATTCAGACTGTTGACTGTTAGTTTACAATGAGCATTTATTTTCCACACCTCGCTTAGTGCGAAGTCCTGTACAGTTACGCTTCTCGGCCTTTTGGCTAAGATCAAAGTGTGGTATCTGTTCTTCTCAGATTAGCGCCTGATAGGGGACTTCGAGGTTGGTTTGAGGAGAATGGTGGACGGAAGAATCACCTTCTAAACATCATTGTCCACAGGTCGAAATTTTGGTTAAAGCCATGTAACAGACGTTTGGTTTATTTACATTGAAATTGCTTAACTCGATTCGTTTGAAGCTTCATCCTTAATAAGCATGTGTATATGAGGCCTTCAACCTATCTCGGGACGGGTAGTTTGATGCGCTGATCAATTTCGTCACACTTATTTATTTTATAAAAAATGATTGTCTCCATTTATCTGAGATGGCTTCCATAATGGCCGAAATTTTTGTTAAAGCCGTGTAACAGACGTTTGGTTTATTTACATTGAAATTGCTTAACTCGATTTTTTTGAAGCTTGATACCTCTATCTCGGGACGGGTAGTTTGATGCGCTGATCAATTTCGTCACACCCACATGCCCGTGCGGTGTGACCTTGACCTTTAAATGACCTTGAACCTGTATCTCGGTATCCGCTTGGCCGATTTCCACCATTTTCGGGGTGTTGGTGTAAAAAAACAACACAACGACTCTACCCCGTCTGTGTGTGTGGCCGCGATGGACTCCGAAACGGCTCGACCGATTTCGACGAAACTTGGTACGGGCACGTAATATCACCCATCCATTTGTTCGTGCGGAGTGACCTTGACCTTCAAACCGATGACCTTCAACCCGTATATCGGCCCCTGCATGGCCGATTTGGACCGAATTTGGTATGTGGGGTAGTGTGAGGCGCTGAGCAATTTCGTCACACCCGGATTCCCGTGCGGCGTGACTTTGACCTTCGAGTGACCTTGATTCTCTATCTCAGGATCCGATGGGACGATCGGGATGAAATTTCGTAGATAGGGATGGTTCGGGTAGCCAAACATTTTCAACGGGTAGCGGTGTGACCTTCACCTTTGAAATGACCTTGAACCTGTATATCGGTATCCGCTGGGCCGATTTCCACCATTTTTGGGGTGTTGGTGTAAAAAAAAAACACACAACGACTCTCCCCGTCAGGACGGGTATCCAGCTAGTCTACTATATATTTTGGGACTTCTGTTTGTTTGTTTGTTTATTAGCTATGGCCGGGAAAACTGCAGGGCGGATTTAGCCCAAACTTGCTATCTAAGGGTAAAAAGACACGGGAATGGTCATCGGACCGCTTCTGAGAACGTCAGAGCATTCATTCTCCAATCCCCCACCACCGCTATGGGAATTCATGGGTTAATCGCGTTATAGTTAAAGAGCGTTCGTATCCGCATCAAGAGCGTGTATGTGTCCAGACATGCGCGTGTTGTGCCTGTGTACAGACATGAGCGTGTTGTGTGATTCTTAAGTCTGTGTTCGTACTTAGGGGTTCCTGGGAATGGGGGAGATTTTCATCGGGTCAGTTTTTCCGCCAGAGGTGACCTTCACCTTGAAACGGGTACCCACAATTGATATAATATATAGTTGGGGACTTCTGTCTGTTTGTTTGTTTGTCTGTTAGCTATGGCCGGGAAAACTGCTGGACGGATTTCGACGAAATTTGATACCTACGGGTATTTGTCCGGGGAGTGTTTTGGACAGGTCAAATAGTGACTCCGACCTGACCTTGACCTTCAAAATGGTCAATTCAAGGTCAAACCCCGGACGAAGTCGGGTCACCTGCTAATTCTTATATATTAATTAAATGCAGTGACTGCCGATGGCGAAATCGTTTTCGATTGTTTATCGCCGATAGAAGCTTCCGATTCGAGTAGTAAATATTTACAATTTAGCGTAGTTCAGATAATATTTTCTATGGAGTGGTACGGTCGATTTGCTTGAAATTTTCAGTGATGTTAGTAGAATGCTACATTCCCCCAGTTGGCATATCATCTTAATACTAACTTATCAGTTTCAAGCACCCGAACAAGTACATAATATCTATATATATATATTTGCGAATGTCTGTCTGTCTGTGCTCTATAGAAATTCACAGGTGAATGGCACCAAAGGGGTCTACTAAGGGTAACTTTTTTCGAGAAAGATAATGGTGCGGGTTAGGATTTTCTAAAGTGACGCCGTTGTTGTCAGGGGCAGGAAATGGGGAGGGGCAGAATTTTTGTTTGTCGCCGATTGCCACGAAACTTATATATAATCATCCCCATGATATAAGGAATCTGGTGGTGTGGTTTAAATATGTGAAAAGTTGCGCCGTTCGAGTCAGGGATGCACGGAAGGGGAGAGGTGCATGAAAATTGACGAACTAATTTTAGCGCCGAGGGACCATCTAGATGGCACCAAACGGTCTACTAGCGGTAACGTTTTACGAGAAAAATAATGGTGCGGTTTAAAATTTTCTAAAGTGACGCTGTTGTCAGGGGCAGAAAAGCGGGAGGGGTAGAAAAAATGTTTGCGCCGATTGCCACCAAACTTTTATATAATAATTCCCATGATATGTGGAATATAATGGTGTTGTTTAATTACGCCAAACGTGGCGCCATCCGCGTCACGGATGCACGGAAGGGGAAAGGGGCACCAAAATTGATAAAACTAATTTTAGCGCCCATTTCCACCAAATTGATATATATTCTTCCCCATGATACAAGGAATCTAATTGTGCGATTTAAAGACTCCAAATTGCTGTCGTTTTGGATGGAAGATTGTGGGAGGGGCACTCAATTTGATAATAATGGGTTTAGTCGCCGATTGCCACCACACTTATACAATATCATCCCCACGGTATGAGGAATCTAATGGTTTGGTTTAAATCTGTCAAGACTCAAAAGTGGCGTCATTTGAGTCAAGATTGAACTGAATAGCAGAGGGGCACCAACATTGATACTCAATAATTTTAGCACCAATTTCCACCAAAGTGATACGCATTCTTATCTATAATACGAGAAGTCTGATCGTGTGATTTAAAGACGCCATGTTGTTGCTGTTGGGGTGAGAGATGGGGTTAGTGGGCACTAAATTTTATTAAAATTGGTTTAGTCGCCGATTAGTACCAAACTTATCAATAGTCATCTCCATGATATCATGAGTCTAATTGTGTGGTTTAAGGATGTCACAAGCGGTCACAAGTGGGGCCATTCGAGTCAGGATGCAAAGAGGGTGAGAGAAACACAAAAAAGATGAACAATATGTTTAGTGCTGATATCTACCAGATTTATACATATTCTCCGTGATTCGAGACCTAATCGTGTGGTTTAGATACGCCAAATTGGTGCCGTTTGGATGAGCGATATGGGGGCCCTAAATTTGATACGAATTTGTCAGGGGTGGACTGAAAGGGATAGGGGCACCAACATTGATAAAAATAATTGGTGTCGTATGGATGTGAGATTTGGGGGGGGGGGGGGGTAGGCACTAAATTTTATAAGAATTGGTTTAGTCACCGATTGCTACCAAACTTATCCCAAATCATCCACATGGTATGAGGAGTCTAATGGTGTGGCTTAAAACTGTTAAAAGTGGCGTCATTCGAGTCATGGGTTGCACTGAAAAGGAGAGGGGTATCAGAATTGATACATAATAATTTTAGCGCCAATTTCCACCAAATTGATACATGTTCTTATCCATGATACGAGGAATCAAATCATGTGATTTAAAGACGCTAAATTGGTGCTGATTGTGTGAGAGATTGTGTGGGGTGGGCACTACACTTGTCGCCGATTAGCATCAAACTTATAAATATTTATCTCCATGATATCAAATTGTGTGGTTTAAAGAAATTGGTGCCTTTCGAGACAGGGGTCCACATAGTGTGAGAGAGACACAACAATGGATAAACAATATGTTTAGCGCCGATTTCCACCAGACAGATACACATTCTTCTCCGTGATTTGAGGAATCTAATCGTGTGGTTTAAATACGCCAAATTGGTGCCGTTTTGGTGAGAGATACGGGGGCCCTAAATTTGATACGAATTTGTATACTCGCTAACTTTCAACAATTTTATATATATTCATCTCCATAATGAGTCAAATTGTGTGGTTAATGATGTCAAATGAGTCCGAAACCTGATAGAAATATGTTTAGTGACAATTAACGTCAAATTCATACACGTTCTTCTCAAATGTTACGAGGAAAACGTCACATTTGGTGCCTAGATATATTTGCAAATATATGTCTGTATTTGTTCGATATATAACTTCACGGGGTACATTCGAGATGGCACCAAGGCGTTCTAACAGTGGTAACTTTTTACGAGGAAGATAATGGTGCATGATAATATATTAGAATATCTCATGATAATATTATAACACAATTCAGTCTGCCCCATTCAGTATAGTTTCCACAACAAAGTTACAAGAGATATGGAAATGTATAGAAGACCTGTTCAACAATATAGGTTACAGTGTGCCGTAAAATATAATTTCTTCTGAGATAAAAGAAAACGGAGTCAGTGGCACTTTTCAGGATCCTCCAATACTGACATATGAGAAGGTTATATCTGCCCAATATACAGAGGATATCTTTCATGTTTTAGAAGACTCATCGCCTAACATAAACAACTCAAAATCTCGCTCTGTGTCGGTCACATGTAGCTGATATAGAGCATAGCACCATTTCTTTTAAACTGAGAATAATTTGCCAGTATATAGCACCACGAACAGAGGGGCACCTGTGCATTTCTTTAAAACATCTGTATCTTCATGGAGATATGATAATCAGGTGTCCTCAAAATCTTAGTCTAACCCACTAGATTGGTTGATACATCTCTATGTAAAACCCAATTGTCGTCTTTTATTTTTTGCGAACTAATGTGTTTATGATGTTCATTAATCGCGATAAACAAAATGACAATCACTCCGATCCGACAAGGTGAGCTACTACTTATATTCCGTGTGTAACAATCATGTTTTGTGATGCTATTTGGAAATATAATTTATGATAATATGTGTAACGCTTTGAACAAGAGTATCCTCTATTCCCACCATATGCCCACACTTTGCAGAGGGTTTCACATCACTTTAACATGGGCAACGCCGGGTAACCCTGCTAGTACATATATATATATACCGAAGTCTCAAAATATATGGTAGATTATATTTATATTTATATTTCAACTAAACACATACGGCTACAAAGGCTTATGAGTGAGACTTACGGTATTTTCTTATTTGTGCCGCGCATGTCGGGACAGTGATCACATATGGCAATAGATACGGCATTACATGCGCTGCATATTTGACAATAAGTTTAGGGTGGCATCCAAAACGGCCAACAAAATCGAAGTTTCTCACACTTTCCATCACAAACGTGACAGTTCGTTATCTGTGGACAAGGTAATTGTTAATCATGAGGTCACTGGTAACCGTAAACAAACAGAAGAACCCTACTAGTGTTTCAATTAATTTAAGCTAATGATAATTGATTGTCTTAAGGACTATAGATACTCATTTATTGGGGGAATACTTGATAAAAGTCAATGTATAGACAGATTAAAACAATCATCATTAACATGACATTGTGCCTTTTCGGTAAGCTTAGATAAGTAATATAAATTTATATAATTTTTCTGAAGAAAATTGAAATTGCATGCCCAAATTACCAGCCTCCAATTTCAAGTTGCCTATCTCTGATGTAAACATGTGTTCAGGTGAAATATTTTATATTAATGAAATTAGTTGTAATACAGAAATAAAGAAATGACTTTTGCAGTATATAATATTGTTTTGCCAAACAGTTATACAGCATGCTACTACTTCCTGTTCTATAATTTGATTATCTATAGTCCTTAAATGTTCTCTCACTCTGCGCATCCTATGAAATTTACACTATTTCGATTATTGTAGACATTCTCACATACATCGTTATATGGTTAGTCTGCGGTGAAACAAGATCATTTGTTAGATCCACATGCATCTTTGCAGCCAAAGCTCAGTAGTCACAGTAGATCGGGAGGAAGTATAATCCGTCTGGTTTGTAGGACTCAATCAATGAGCGACCAGTCATGGATGTCAGGACATGGTACACCAGGCTGGGGAGTTAGTATGATGTGTCAATCATTGATATAGTTCGCACGAAGGTGTGTTAATTTCTCAAGGAGTCTGTGGCTGCTGGTGGTAGAAGATGTGTTCCAGTGTTCGGTATACAACACAAGAACGTGTGCGTTAATTTGTCGAATTGACGACATTATGGCTCACCATAATATAGCCCACATGAAAACGGTTGGTAGGATATGTAGTGCCATCGTGAACATTAATAGATTGCACAAATTAATGGAAAAGACGATCACATTTTACCGCTTTCGACTATTAAGTCAAACGACTTCATTTTATAGGTGTTTGTGAGTGTCGTAGCCTGTCGAGATCAGGAACTACCTGTCCGTATCACGTGACAGTCGACCCCATGGCACATATATAATTCAGTGTTTTTGAAACAGCATGTAGATTCTGCACTCGACCATTCGCGAAAAAATAGATATGTGAAGCCTATCCTGAATACAAGTATTGTATTCTCGGGTTGCTGGAAAAATGTAGCATAAAGACTTATTCTGAAAATGTATCATGTATCATACTATGCAACAACTTCAACAATCTACTAATATCGATAATAACATACTTACATCCTTCCATTAATGTGTATGTGGGGGAATTCTTATTTTCCTATTTTTGGTCAAAAATTTGGATAGAAATGGTCATCAGTTGGAAATTTTCCTACCTTAGGGGGGTGACACGTTGGAAATTTCAAACACTTGGAAAGCTTGTCTCCTGGTCCCTCCCCCGTGGCCAGTCAAAAACTGCTAGTTAATTTAAGAAAACAATATTGTCATACATTTGGCCAACATTGTCATTGGAATTTCCAACAGTAGGAAGGCTTGAGGCTAGTCTAGATGTTAGGATTTTGCGATTTTCTTGTTCAGATTTCAAACTTTTCGCACATCGGGTCGGTGTGTCATTGCCCCATACCCATGGCCAATACAAAACTGCTAATTAGTTTAGCAAAACAATATTTTACTACATTTGGTCAAACTTGTGGACAGAAATGGTCATCAGTTGAAGAATTTTCCAACCTGAGGGGGAGTATGAGGTTTGAAATTTCCAACACTAGGAAAGCTTCAGTTGAGGCCAGTCTAGATGCTAGGATTTACCATGGTCGACCCGGTGTGTCCTGGTCTCTTGATCGTAGCTGTGTGCATTTGTCTGGAATTAGACCACTAGTTGTTTGTTTTTTGTTGCAATTTTCAGGTTAAATATCTGAACGTTCTCATACCGGGAATATAGATCCATGGCTTATAAATATATAGGAAATTAGGCCTGAGGACTGAGGTACAAGGGGGGTGCAAATGGAATTATGCAAAAACTTGTGTTGGTCTGATTCTGACTCACGGGGGGGGGGGGGGGGGTGCAGTTGGAATTTCCCAAGGTGGATAGTCCCCCCCCCCCAACGGAGACCCTCTAGCTACGTCCCTGTATGTGGCATATATAACAATATCCCTGTCTATAGTGCACGAGATACATGTTGATGGTTATATGATAACAACACTAGGCATAGGTGTTCCTAAAGTATGTCCCGTTACATATATGCTCGTTTGAGTGTCATGCAAATAATGTTATCCCCTGGACACAGAGCGGGAATAGTCAGCACCCAGGTGCACTTGCATAAGAACGAATCAATAACCAATGGCGAAGCAAGATTCAGGCGTACTCATTATCGGCCAGTCCACTCTCATAGTCCCTTTCATGCCCGTCGGGTTCATAGAATAGATCAACATCTTGCTAATATTATCATCTTCGTATTGTTAACAAATCCAAATGATTTCCGTTGACCTAGAATATATACCCACAAGCAGGGCAATAACATAACAACTAAATATATTCAAACTTTTTCCTAAAATTCCTGAAGTACTGAACCTTTTGATATGCAGTGTATCGGATCGCCCCAGTTGGCCCGGTCCGTCCCCCAGCGCTAATATATAATCAAGCGATGGGAGTTCTGCTTGTTAGTGCTGCTGAACTTCAAAAGATTCAAGTCAATAAGATATGCACGATTTTCGTTCTAACAACGGCCCACACAAACTTGTGACAAAAACCGTTAAGGGTATCTAATACCATAGAAATCGGATATAAAAAATGATTAGAATGGTAGTCCCAATCTTTTTGGATGCTGTTTTGAGAATTTTTTATTCTGGACACTGATGTTTCACAATGCACAGCTAGGTCAATTCAGATTTATATTTTAGATGAATGTTTCAGCTGTAATATGGCTAGAACAGTCGTATACGGATCATATATAATAAATTATTATTATTATACTTTCATATTTTAATATGGAAGTATATTGTATTTCTGTTGGGGCTGTTTTCCGTTTAATTGGATATATTCAGAAACTAAATGTATTAGGAACGCAAAATCTCTAGGGAATATAGGCATCTAAGAGCTATTTAAATTATAGGTAACCGGATTTCGACCCAACGTTTCTTTACGGAGTTATCTCCCTTTTACGATTATTTTTCTCTATTATTATTCCAACAACAACAAAATTGTAACGCTTAATCTTAGGAACCACTAAATGTAGAACGCTGATATTTTCGGAGCGTGTACAAATTCTACAGTAGACGGCCGTTAAGTCATTGATAATTGAGTCCATGCTTGCTTTATGGAGTTATGGCCCTTAAACCGGCCTCTCACATTTATCGACAATTGTAGAGTATCGCTGGAACGCATTTGGGGTAGCGGAGCGGAACAAATATTGTGACGTAGAGTAACTTGTACTTAGTTTATTTCTACAAAATGTCCGTTGTTCGATTATTGATCCATGTGTGGCAGAGGGGTGTTCAATGTCGTAAAAATTAAATTCTCTCCGATCGCGACCAAACTTGCATGTCATGGTCTACATGTCACCTCGATAACGATGCCGTAAACAATTTGTAAATCCGATCAAAATTGACCGAATTACCCGCCCTGAATGTTCAAAAAAATAAATATTGTCTGTCTAATGGAGGGGGCTAGTGGATGAACTGGGTAATATTTTTATTGCATGCGCCGAATGGGAAGAGTGATGCCGACCACCTGTAAGTTTTCTTTCCTAACCGTTACCGATCTATGGCCTGGACAAGAAATGACCAATTTTAGCGCCAAATCCAAACGTGCTAATTAATTATCAAGGTTAATGCAGGAGCAAGTACGCCGGTATCCTGTAGGAACGGCCCCAAAATTTGACCGCTCTACTATAAAAGCAACCCGCCCAACAGCGATCGAGCTTCGGGTGGGTTCAGACTTGGCAAATTCCAACGAAAATTAAAGGGGGAAATATTGTCAAAATATCAAACATCGAGATAAAAAAAAATTGATGAGTGGATGTGATAGATAGTATCCAAGCGCAACTTAGTCGTGTCTCTTTGAGTCGCGCTAATAACGCCGAAGGTTTACTCGTGGCGAAGCTTTATAACGTAAATAGGTATAGTTAAGTGCTGTATCAATAAACTATTTTTGCCGCCAAATCCAAATGGGGAAATGAAGGATCGAGGTAACTCAGGATCAGGTACGTCGAGATAATGTAGGTAACCTTCCAAAGTTTGACCGCTCTACTGAAAATCAACCTTCCCAAATGGAGAGCTCGCGTGCGGATGGGTTCAAATTGGCAAATTCCACCGAAAACCAAGGTGGAAAAATACTCCAAAAAATCAAACATGGAGATACATTTTTTTGAAGATACCTGTTGTGCTAGGTTGAATCTACGCGCAACTAATGTGCGATTTTCTATCTGTTAGAGTGAACGGTTTACTCGTGGCGACAATATTTAGCATGATACATAATACATAAAGATGAACACAGCCGACCATAAACTGAATACAGCCCACCATACACTTCATCTATTTGCTGCTAAATGACGTTATGACGTTGTGTGATGGGCTGTTGACGTTATTGTCATTATCCAGTGGAAACATGAACCATAAAACTTACTCAGTTGAAACGTTACTATCTTTCACAATCATGGAACATCTTACACTGTTAGAAATTTCGACATAGAGTTATTCAGATGAACAAATCTCTGAGTTCCAGTCATGAAAATGGCCTACTGCTAGTGTGCTGAAGTAGGTCCGGACCATATAGCACACCACGTGCACTTCATAACCAACATTGAACACAGCCTAGTCCGGGAGATATTGGTTGACCTCTGCACCCCCCCAGACTCAACTTCACCCCACTAATTTTCTGTCTTAATGTCTCCTCTAATTTTTTTCGATTGTTAAAAAGAAAAGAAAGTGGCCACAGAGACTCCAGACAAGATGGCGTCCATCGTGGCGGCAATTTTTTTATATGCACCAGGTCTCTTTGATCGCCGTTATAGTAAAGATGATATCACATGCGGTCTTGTTTTCCGCTCGATTCGTTATGCTAATATACAACCCTTACAAATTAGCCCAAAATCCGACAACAAAATCCAATATGGCGGCCAAGATGGCCGCCAAAATGGTTTTCCAAATCGAAGATAGCTGCCAAAATGGCGACCGAAATTTGAAAACAAGCCTACATTCCTTTACTGTCTTACGATGGGCGTTATTGTTTCGCGATTTCTACCCACCATTACATGTTGATATGGAATATTTATATGAAGTATTCATTAGGGTTTGGCAATTGATACTCACAGTCAAGATCAAGGCTATATTGGCGGCCAGAAATTGAAAAGAAGCCGAGAGAGAGAGAGAGAGAGAGAGATATATATATATATATATATATATATATATATATATATATAGAGAGAGAGAGAGAGAGAGAGAGAGGGAGATAAAGAGACAGCGAGAAGAATGTAATATATAAGATGAGAAACGGGAAAACGTTATATATTGAAGAATACGAATTTCCCACCGGGAATTCGATAAAAATCTAGTTATTATTATAATATTCATATAAATCTCCTATATATTTTGAGACTTCCGTAGGCTACACCTATTGGGCTCAAACTTCCCATCTAAGGGTAAAAACCCACGGGAATCGTCGTCGCGGCGTTTTGGAGAAGCTCTGAGCACTCATTCTCCACTCCCAATCACAAAAAACGGCACTGCGGGGGTTAATCACGTGATAATTTAATGAGCGTTTGTATATGACGCGTCGCTATAAAAGAGCGTTTGTTTACAATTCAACGCAACGTTATCGCTCGAAATTTAGCATCGAAAACATTTAATTTCTTTCATCAAAAACATAATTACGTGCTGGACTCTGTCATTTTAAAACACACAGACGCACCAAGTCTCAGCTTACAATTTTTAAAAATAAGAGTTTTATCGACATAAATCGATTTTAATGGGAAATCCTATGTTAAAATTTAGCATCGAAAATATTAATTTCTTCCATCTAAAACATAATTTCGTGTTGGACTGTGTCATTTTAAGAACATCTAAGTATTACACGCAGATACACGAAGTCTCAGCTTGAAATTTTTAAAAATAAGAGTTTTATCGACATAAATCGATTTGAATGCGAAATTCTTCACCCGCTCGAGAACGAAATGTCTCCCGAGGAGCGCAGCTCCGAGGCATTCGTCCCATGAAAATTCTACGGAAGTAAAATGGTCAACTCGGGACGGGTCAACCGATTGAGCCAAAACTTGCTACCTATGGGTACTTTTGTCCCGAAAGTCCCACAGACGGGTCAAATCGTGACCCCGACGTGATATTGACCTTCAAACTTGTCAATTCAAGGTCAAGTGGGGTAAAACTGGCGGATTTCTGTACTTTTGTCCGGGGAGTGTTTTGGACGGATCAAATCATGACCACGACCTGACATTGACCTACAAAATTTTCAATTCAACGTCAAATCGGGTAAAACTTGCTGATTTCGACGAAATTTGGTGCAAATGCAGCACAAACGTCTCGGAACCTGTTGCAATTGCTTTTTCGAACAAAGTCATGGGACGAATGCCGCCAGTGGCGGGATAACCTGCTAGTCTATCTCATATATATTTTGAAGACCTCTGTCTGTTTGTCTGTTTGTCTGTTTGTTTGTCATTTATACAAATCTACGATTCTCGACCGATCGGGACGAAACTTGGCACGTGTGTGTAATTTGACCAGGCGGTGGACGTTGTCGTATTGGCGAGCCCGTGCCGCGCTCGCTTCGCGCATGCGCAGATGAGATCTCGGAAACGGGTGGAGCTATCGACTTGAAATTTGCTATGAGAATGTATCTTGCCCCGGATCCGAATTTTATCGGGTCACCGAGCCCGTGCGACGCCAGCTTCGCGCATGCGCAGACCAGATCTCGGAAACGGCTGGAGCTATCGACTTGAAATTTGGTTTTTAAATAGCCCTGACAACGTCGGGCTCATCGGCTAGTCTATACTATATATTTTGAGAACTCGTTGTATTCGAGAGATAGCCCACACCCTCCGGACCTCAATGATATGATCGTGAATGAGTATTGATATACCCCACTAAACTTTGACAAACACCAGTAATGGTGTGTAGATCATTTACATATCTCTCCTATATATTTTGATACAATCTATCTAATTTACATATCTCTCTTATATATTTATGTTTGTGTGTGTGTTGTACTTCATACAAATCTACGATTCTCGACCGATCGGGACGAAACTTGGTACGTGTGTGTAGTTTGACCAGGCGGTGGTCGTTGTCGTATTGGCGAGCCCGTGCGACGCCCGTGCAGCGCATGCGCAGACGATATCTCGGAAACGGGTGGAGCTATCGACTTGAAATTTTCTATGTGAATGTATCTTGCGCCGGGTACAAATTTTATCGGGTCGCCGAGCCCGTGCGACGCCCGTGCAGAGCATGCGCAGACGAGATCTCGGAAACGGGTGGAGCTATCGACTTGAAATTTGGCATGTGAATGTATCTTGCGCCGGGTACAAATTTTCATGCGCAGACCTGATCTCGGAAACTGGTGGAGCTACCGGGTACAAATTGTTCTTATTGAAACGCGTGGAGCTAAAAATTAAAAAAATATATATAAAAATGTTATGTTTCGGACAAGCCGCCGGTGGCGGGCTAACCTGCTAGTACTATATATTTTGAGACTTCCGTATATAAATGTGTACTTCATAGAATCGAAAACGGGTTGACCGATCGGGACCAAACTTCCTATCTAAAGGTAAAATCCCACGGGAATCGTCGTCGCGGCGTTTTGGAGAAGCTCAGAGGACCCGTTCTCCAATCTCAGTTACAAAAAACGGCACTGCGGTGGTTAATCAAGTGATAATTTAATGAGCGTTTGTTTTTGACGCATCGCTATAAAGAGCGTTTGTTTACCATTCAACGTTATTAGTATCTGCTGAAGTGTTCAGCATCATTGTTATAGTATGTATGACACTTAGGTCAGGGCTTAGGGGGTAGTTAGTGTGGATATAAGCATAATGCTTCTCAGAAATCCCGGCAGACGAGATCTCGGAAACGAGTGGAGCTATCGACTTAAAATTTGGTATGTGAATGTATCTTGCCCCGGATACGAATTTTATCGGGTCGCCGAGTCCGTGCGACGCCAGCTTCGCGCATGCGCAGACCATATCTCGAAACGGGTGGAGCTATCGACTTGAAATTTGGTATGTGAATGTATCTTGCCCCGGATACGAATTTTATCGGGTCGCCGAGCCCGTGCGATGCCAGCTTCGCGCATGCGCAGACCAGATCTCGGGATCAAATTTCGTATATAAGTGTAAAATCCCACGGACACCGCCGTGGTCACGTTTTGGAGAAGCTCAGAGCACCGTTTCTCCCTTCCCAATCATCAAAATCACCGCAATCGGCACTTCGGGATTAATAGCGCTGATATATAAAGAGCGTTCGTTTTCCGCAGTGTCTATATAAAGAGCGTCGTTTTCGCTATCTACTTATCTGTATGACGGGAGTCGCTCGAAATATTATGCAGAGAGATTTCACGACGGAAAGCGTTTGTTTTCAATTCAATGCAATGTTATCGCTCGAAATATTATGCAGAGAGATTTCACGACATTAGGACGGGTACGGGAGACTCGAAATATTATGCAGAGAGATTTCACGAAGGGAAGCGTTTGTTTTCAATTCAATGCAATGTTATCGCAGAGAGATTTCACGACGGGAAGCGTTTGTTTTCAATGCAATGCAATGTTATCGCTCGAAATATTATGCAGAGAGATTTCATGACATTAGGACGGGTACGGGCAGGTTAAAAAAAAAAGAAATTGTCGTTCCTAGTAAGGGGGGCAAAATGCAGAATTGATCTAAGAAGCGTTTGTTTACAATCCAACGCAACGTCATCGCTCGAGATTTCACGACGGGATTAATTGACTGTCCGCTCTTTTCGGGGACTATTGGCCATCTCGTAAGGGTGGACAACCTCTGGCAAAGGCTGCTCAATGGCCACGGGCAGGTTAAATAATGGGGAAGTTTAGGACAGGTACAATGAATTAACTCATTGAAAAACAGAGAATGCGTTGTCTGTCGTTCCTAGTAAGGGGGGATTTCATCGGGTCAATTTTTCATTATAAAAATTAATAATAATTTTTTTTTTAAATTAATCATTAAATAAATATTAAAAAAATCAAAAAAAACATAAATTAAATTTTAAAAACATTAAATTAATATTAAATTTTTTATAAAAACATAATATTAAAAATTTAAAAAAAATTCAAATAAAAACAAAATATAAATAAAAATGTCATGTTTCGGACGAACGCCGCCGGTGGCGGGCTAACCTGCTAGTCTACTATATATTTTGAGACTTCCGTATACATATGTGTGTGTATATTTGTCCTCTATAGACTCGAAAACGGCTGGTTCGATTGAGCTCATACTTCCCATCTAAGGGTAAAAACCCACGGAAATGGTCATCGTGCAGTTTTGGAGAAGCTCTGAGCACTCATTCTCCACTCCCAATCATCAAAATCACCGTCCTCGGCACTGCGGGGGTTAAGGCAGCACGCTCTTTATATTGACCAAATTTGGCGTTGTTAACCGAGTAACGCTCTTTATTGCCATCGGCGTTGCTAAACGGTCACCTATGCGTACGAAACTACGGATGCATAACGCACCGGAAAGGCGGAATGCATTTATCCTGATTAAAAAGGCAGAAGTAACTCATTGGAAAACAACAAATGCGTGTCGTGTGATTCTTATGTCTGTCGTTTCTAGGAACGGGGAGATTTTCATCGAATCATACTCTTTTAGGGACGGGTACCATAATTTCTCTTGATTACAAATGCAGAATTAACTCATTGAAAAACAAAAACAAATGCGTGTCGTGTGATTCTTATGTCTGTCGTTCATAGGAACGGGGGAGATTTTCATCGAATCATACCTCTTTTAGGGACGGGAAGAATTTCATCGGGTCAGTTTTTGTGCTCTAGGGACGGATACCATCATTTCTCTTGATTAAAAAGGCAGAATTAACTCATTGAAAAACAAAAAATTAAATTAAAACAAAAAATGCGTGTTGTGTGATTCTTATGTCTGTCGTTCCTATGAAGGGGAAGATTTTCATCGGGTCAGTTTTTACGTCCAATGTACCGTAAATCATACCTCTTTTAGGGACGGGTACTATCATTTCTCTTGATTAAAAAGGCAAAATTAACTCATTGAAAAACAAAAAATTAAAAAGGCAGAATTAAAACAAATAATAATTAAAAAAAATGTCATGTTTCTGACCAACCACGCCAGTGGCGGGCTAACCTGCTAGTCTCATATATATTTTGAAGACCTCTGTTTGTCTGTCTGTCTGTCTGTCTGTATGTCTGTCTGTCATTGATACAAATCTACTATTCTCGACCGATCGGGACGAAACTTGGTACGTGTTTGTAGTTTGACCAGGCGGTCGTCGTTGTCGTACTGGCGAGCCCGTGCGACGTCCGCTTCGCGCATGCGCAGACGAGATCTCGGAAACGGGTGGAGCTATCGACTTGAAATTTGGTATGTTAATGTATCTTGCCCCGGATACGAATTTTATCCGGTCGCCGTGCCCGTGCGACGCCAGCTTCGCGCATGCGTAGACCAGATCTCGGAAACGGGTAGAGCTATCGACTTGAAATTTGGTTTTTGAATATCCCGGACAACGTCGGGCTCATCGGCTAGTCTACTATATATTTTAAGACTTCCGTATATATGTATATATGTGTGTATGTGTGTGTGTATATACTTTATAGGATCGAAAACGCCTGCACCGATTGAGACCAAACTTCCTATTTAAGGGTAAAAACCCACGGGGATCGTCGACGTCGCGTTTTGGACAAGCTCTGATCACTCATTCTCCACTCCCAATCATCAAAATCACCGCAAACGGCATTTCGGGGGTTAAGGCATCAACGATCTTTATATTGACCATATTTGGAGTTGTTAACCGACTAACGCTCTTTATTGCCATCAACGTTGCTAAACGGTTACCCGTGTGTACGAAACTACGGACGCAAAACGCGAAATGCATTTATCTCGATTAAAAAGGCAGAATTAACGTGGTGTGTGATTATTATGTCTGTCGTTCCTAGGAACGGGGGAAATTTTCAATCATACCTCTTTTAGGGATGGGTACTGCGTGTTGTGTGAACACAAAAAATGCGTGTTGTGTGATTCTTATGTCTGTCGTTCCTAGGAACGGGGGAAATTTTCATCGGGTCAGTTTTTCCGCCCGATGTACCTTAAATCATACCTCTTTTAGGGACGGGTACTGCGTGTTATGTGATTCTTATATGTCTTCTTCACCTTAATCGGGTAAAATAAGGTCTAATCGGGTAAAATATTGAAAAACCAAAAATTTAATTAAAAAATTAATCAAAAAAATTAATTCAAAAATCCAGTAAATTAAAAATGCACATTTAACTCATGTTATAAACACAAAATTAATATTAACTCATTGAAAAACAAAATTAATTGTCATGTTTCTGACGAACGCTGCCGGTGGCGGGCTAACCTGCTAGTCTACTATATATTTTGAGACTTCCTTATGTATATGTGTGCATGTATATCCTTTATAGACTCAAAAACGGCTCGACCGATTGAGCCCAAACTTGCTATCTAAGGGTAAAAACCCACGAGAAGTGCCATCGCACCGCTTCTGAGAACGTCCGAGCACTCCTTCACCCTTCGCCCTGCCACCGTCGTTGGAATTTGATGGTTTAATGATTAAGGAGCGTTCGTATCTGCGGTGTCGTTGTTAAAGAGCGTTTATATACACGAGTATAAATACGGCTCAATCGACCGTCTCGGAAACTGGGGATATCGAGACGAAATTTCGTACTTAGGGCTTCCAAGGGACGGGGGAGATTTTCGTCGGGTCAGTTTGTCCGCCTGAGGTGACCTTGACCTTGAAACGGGTACCCACAAATGACCTTGGGCGATATCTCGGTCGTCAGCGGTGACATCGATGTAAAATTTGTTATGTATGGTCAACTCGGGAGGGGAATATTTTTGTTGGGTTATTTTGTCCACCCAACATGACCTTGAAACGGGTACCCGCAAATGATAGCATGCTGTCGGCGTGCCTGTTCGGGGTTACCTTGAAAAACAAAAATTAATGGATCGACCAAAGCCATGGGACCAATCCCGCCAGTGGCGGGCTAATCTGCTAGTGATATATAAATTGAAATCCATATACCCTGCTTTTATCATAAATCTTTTTAAGAAAATTAACTTATGACTGAGATTGATCCATCGTCTTGACACTTTTCCAAAAAAATGCCATTTTTTGGCGTTTTTGTCTATTTAACACATTTGTTTGTGGCATAAATATAAAATACAACCATTTATTAACCCTTTTATGACGGGAGCTGTGCTGGCGCATCGTTAAAGATCCTGAGTCAGTGAATTATCTTATATATGTGAATCTCCTATAGGGAGCCATGCATATATACAATGTAAGAGAATACACTGGCTTACAAGATCAATGTAAATATTGTTAGGCTAATGCATTCTCTTATATATGCGAGGCGTCACGTGGGGGACTTGCATATATAAGAGAATGATTTGGCACAGGGTTTTCACAAAACTTCAGGAAGCTCCAGTTATGGAAGGATTAATAAAAAAAATAATGGTCTCTCATATGGCGCCTCGCATATATAAGATACTGCACTGGCTTACGAGGTCAAGATAAATGTTGTTAGGCCAATGCAATCTCTTATATATGCGAGTCTGTCTATGGGAGACGTAGGTAATTTTGAATGTATGTCGTTCAGAATAGATTATGCAAATTATGTGGCTCGACCTGTGACAGTGATCAATCGCCGCATATATTTTTAATCTGTATCGACACTATATAAATTGTCTACACGTTGCAGTGATCGTTAGATACGGAACTCAATTGATTACCTTAGAACTTCGGATATCCAATTCAGATATATCAATAAAATTCAATGTCAGCCGCCGTTATGCGCGACAAAACATAGATTGGAATGAACAGAAACGTTAGAACAATCGGTTTATATTTTACAAATTTGTTGTTACTATTTGTATTTACTTGTATAAAACACTTCATGGAACTAACCCCGGGATAGTATACTTTTCTTGTAATTAGAAACTGCTAAAAATTCCGATATTAAAAAACGTCTAAATATTGTGAATCAGCATTTGTAATGTTTAATTGTTCCTCCAGTAACATCTAATTGGAATAAGGTGATGTGATAATGGAAACCCTCCTTGTTATATTATGGAACGACCAATTGTTATTTGCCAAATTCATAGTTTTGAAAATTTTATAAAATTTGTACTCACAAATAAATGAGCCCTGTCCTGCGACATCTCACCGACTTATCCCCATTTTCGACTTACATTATTTTTGTTCTCGGGTGACAATTTGAGTCGTTATCCAATTACTTTCCAATCGAAATACATCGAAACTGACATCGAAATACAAGAAATGATCGAATGTGGACACGGTCTGATTATTTTGAAGGAATTATGTCCCTTTCCGAAACAGAATTTTGATGTACGATAGATAAAAAAGAGAAGCGATGCATATTTTGCGACATACGTAAGGTGTTTGATAAAGTCTGGCATCGCTGCCTTTTATATAAGCTAGATATATGAATTATAGGGCATCTGCTGAAACTTCTGGAGTCTTATGAAACTGATCACGAACAGATAATATTAATGGAAGGAGATCATCATTCTCAATGGAAACCAGCCAAGGCGGTGATATATTATTGGCCCCTCCTTTTTTAAAATCAAAATTAGCGGTATAACGCAAAACGTTAACTATCACCTACACTATTAAACTATTTGGTTTACTTTGTCCCGAATATGCAACCAATTTTGTTTTTGATCAAAACCAAAGCTGGATTTGAACGTCCAATATATGAAACCAATTTTGATCAAAATCAGATGGTTTAGTGTATTTGGTTTTGGTCAAAACCAAAATTGGCTCCATTTTCGGGACAAAGTTCAAAACCAGTTCTTGTTTTGACCAAAATCAAATACGCGATACCATCTTGGTTTCGATCAGAATCAATTTGGATATGAAAAAAAACATTGATGGTTTTGACCTGAACCAATTAAAACAAAACAATAAGCAGGTTATAAACAAAACCACAGTAGAGTGTAATGTCATATTTGTTTTTTTTCTTCTCAAAAATAATTTTCTATCAAATTTGATCTAAGTATGACTCAAATATTGAGACTATACATGGTTTGACAATGGGGCGATTGTCCTATAACCAAAATGTGTATGAATGAAATATATTTACACACTAAGTGTTGTCATCACTAAATCCAGCATTCTGATTGGTCGGCGCCCACGTGGCTAGTTGCAGTTATTTCTCGGTGAATGCGCAACGCCTAATAACTCCAAGCTAATAACACCATCGATACGTCATTAGGTTTGGAAAGACGAACGCGTAGTGCTTTGGGCGCATTTTGACTCGCGCAGGATTGACTTAATACATCATCGGGTTTCAGCATGAAGAGAAATTGTTCCTATTTACTTTTGCCAAGGGTGCTATTGGGTATTTTGGGCTGATCTTGTCACGATACACTTTTCGATTTAAATATATTTACAAAAGTGGCTTTTTCGCTAAATGTATATAAATATAAGGATTAACTGTCATGTGGACTATTTTTATGGAGATGTAACGGTGAGGTAAGTGGACATAACTTGTATGTAAAACCCTTCGGGTTTTACACAAGTTATGTCCACTTACCTCACCGTTACATCTCCATAAAAACAGTCCACATGACAGTTAATCCTTATATCAATGTGGAAATTGTGCAACTCATATTCCACTGTTTACATTACAATCACTGTGGTTTCCCTTGAATGTCAATATTAGGATATAATTAACTTACGTTGGTTGTGATACATGTATATGACTTGATCCAAATACTGCACTATTTTGACATCACTGTTGAGAATCCTATGAAAACCTGCTCAGTTCAGAATATAATATTATGCCATACTACATACTTATGCAGCCTTAATCCTTTGTTATCTGGATACTCATGGATGGGTAGTTACCTCTCGTAGACAATTAAGTAAATGTTGGAAGGGGCTAGGACATGCTGTTGCACCTATTGTCACTTTGGCAGGGGCTGGTATATGCTGTTGCACCGACCGTCACTGTGGAAGTGGTTGAGATATGTTGTTACACCGATTGACATGTTGGAATGGGCTGGGATATTTATTGCACATCGATTGTCCAATCGGACGGGCTGGAATATGTTGTTGCACAGACGTTCACGTTGATAGGGACTGGTGTATGCTTTTGCGCCAATTGCCATGTTTCAATGGGCTGTGGTATGTCGTCGCACCATTTGTTACGTGCAAAATACCATATATAGTTTTGAGCAAAATCAAGCCAGATAGAGATATTGTGCAAAATTAAGGATGATATTCATCACAGAAGTAATGCATAAACATATTTAAAAATATTTGTTATTGTTGAAATTATGTCTATCAATCGTCTCCAATGTGTGAATAAATCGGTTCCTCCATGCTTCAGAACGACTTGCACGTGCGCTGAGAACTCCTCTCCCCTCCCTGTTGTGAACTGCTCATGTATCACATTTATACTACGCCGGCCCGTCTTTCCCACCGTAGTGGCCTACTGCTGTATAATGTAATTGTGATGGATATTGGGGTCGGGCGGGTCGGTGGTTTCATGTATATTTATGCTCAAATACCACAGATGGTGGTAAAATGGGTTAATAAAGTCGAAAGTCGAATTTGTTATGTTAGGACGGATTGGGATATGTTGTTGCACCGATTGTCATTTGACATGGTAGATATAAAAAATAAGCCACCTGAAAAATTTATCCGGTCGCAATTGTGGCAGCCAATAGTGGAGTAATTACTTTCCACACAAAATTATCATTTTACTATTTACTTTTGTATATCTTTCAAAATTTACAGAATAACCTGAATTAATGTCTATTCTGATGACATTACGTCTGGTGTCCATGCTTTCCGGATAGCATTGCAGAGGCTGGTTGACGTAACAAGAAAGACTGAGAAGGTTCAAGTTAAATAAAGTGTAGCTTGAGGGGTACCCGACCACCTACACGTGCACGCCTTCCTTGTACGCCTTCAATTCCTTGTACACTTGTATTTTCAAAACATTTCCCAATTTCCAAAGTCAATCTAATTTCGCACACCTAAGACACGTTTGTTCTTCGTTGGATGTAAATTGTTCACAGTTATTTGTACTTGAACCCTCTCAAATGTCGAGTATATTTATGTATAATAAAACGAACGACGAAACTTCATATTTTAAACATTTAATGAGAACTATGATTGCATCAGGATAAACATTATCAATTATTGTTTTATAAATCTCTGTAATACAGGGTTATTAGATGAAATAGTGTGTATAATCCCATACAGAAGCGAGATTATCATAATCGCGGACAGACTCCACGATTTTTAAACTCCAACTTATTATGGTCTATACTACTAATTATGCAATGTATAAAGAATGTGTTGTCAATTTGAGCTCCCTATCTGGGATACTCATTGCTTTTGATTTCGTAAACCATTTGGTATATACACATGTTGCACACACAGTTGCATAAACTTTTTGTATCCTCATGCAAACGGCTGATGCGGAAGTGGTGACGAATCAGGTAAGTTCGTGTGAATATATTTTATAAATAAATAATTAGAAGGCTGGGTTCACTTTTCCCATCTGTATATTCGAAAGTCGTTCAATCTCATTCCTCGATCGCTTGTTGAGTTTCAGCACGAGGTAAACGCTAGCCGCAGAAACAACAAGAAGAAGCGCACACATGACAGCGAACACAGCAATGAAGATGTTGGACTCAACGCATGTAGTTTCTGTAACAAATTATAATTATGATTTTATTAGTTATTTGTGAAATTATTATCGAAAAAGTTCGGAGTCGACATCTAACGTATCACATCTTCATAAACTAATGCACATAATTTGGTTCCGTAACATGTATATTTCACAGGAAAAGTGTGTCGATTAGATCAAGGCAGTTAAAGGCAAGTTTTCTCATGTGTTTTGGATCGTATCAAGGGAAACATTTCTGGGTAACTGTATTACAATGAGTCGATTAAAGTTATTTCCAGATTTCCCCCTTATATCCATTATGTGATTCTTGTTTCGTTTACTGCATCAAACCACCACATATTAATTTAATGAAATATCAATCTAAAGTTTTCAACGTGTTTTCGGCGCTTAACATGTTATTAAAGTTAGTCCTGTGGCCAATAACACGAACAAGGAAAACTATGAACTGAAATAATTGAACTTATGAAACAACATTGAGACTAGAAATGTCATCATAAAAAGCTTTTAAAATGTAAACGTATCTAAAATAAACTAAATCTTTATAGATACAAATTAACATGATATTATAAAACAACCACTGATGCAACAAAAAGACTGGATACTTCAACAGTAAACAAAAAGCTTCGAGAAAGTAAAACCGAAATAAATATACCTATCCGGATGTAACAAGACATTTAAACATAGATATGTGTGTGCATGGAAAAACAGCGATCAACTGGCTCAAACATTAATGTGACTATGAATGGCTAGAAAATAACTGTCATCAGTATTGACGTTTATAGATAGGGTGACATAACGTATTTCCCATGTATCAAATAAACGTGACATGTGCGTCACATATATCTCAAAATACGTAAATTCACATTTCGTATATGTCACTCCATTCGGCCCGTACTATATTTTCCCACAAACTAATATATATCGGACGGAGGAGTAAGGTGTTCTGGTGTCAATGATGTTCAGGGATATCGTAGAAAAATCTATTTTCCAAGGCCGGAAAATGGGCATTTTTAAAATATCTGTAAAAACATTTATCAATTGGATATGTTATAGCGGACATATTCCTCTTCAAAATGGAATAAAAATATATTGATCGCCACATGATTTGTGTACATTGGGTATAGTGTGCCGAGTCAGCATTGCTGCCTCCAAGCAGTGGGTTATATATATATGGCGAAATGTGATCAGCCCACGGGTCGAAGAATATATAGCCAAGAACAAATAGCTGGCCACAGCATCCAGACATGGTCCAGATGATGGGCATTTATGCTAAGACTCTAAGAGAGCTTTGTTGCGTATGCACTGACTGAACACCCTATAGACCCCACTTCCAGGAAATTGTTGCTACCAGGGAATTGTGTTTGTAACCAAAACTATTTCTGTCACCTGTTCGAGAAAATATATCGTCATGTCGTGATGACAAGGTATTTACAAATTCAAATAGAAGAATGGTGACAGATAACAGAAGCCGAAAGGTGCGCAGACTTATAGATATTGTTGGCATTTTTATTGAATTTCTAGTCCCAGACTTCATCGAAATAAATTATAAAATATAGTTATCAGAATACTTGAACCGGATAACTGCACTAAGTCTTCAAGGCATAATTTTCCAATTGTATTGACCAGAGTAACCAGACATATCTACTATCTATTCGAAACTGTCACTGACAAAGACGAGAAATATAAAAACTAGGTCATGTATGCCCGTCCAACTGTTAAAACCAAAAGTTGGACTTTAGTTGTGCGTGGCGTAAAATAAGCCATGTTTTGTTGCTAAATCGCCTCTGTATGCATAACTGCAGCAGCCACAGAGCTATCCGATTGGATTCTTTCTTGAATTTGTCAACAGGTGCGCATGACCTAGATCGTGATATTTACATGGACTAATGGTGGCACAAGAAGAATTCACAAAGATAGCGTCGTGGCTGCTGTGGTTATGCCTACAGAGGCGATTTCGCAACGAAAATGATTTAGTTTACCACATGCACAACTGATGCCAATATTTCTTTTGAAAAGCTGGACGGGTATACATGACCTATTTTGTTATCATTAGATGAACTAGTGGCGGCACAAGAACTGAAGCATCCACACGTGGATAACCCCGTGGCTGCTGTAGCTATGCATACAGAGGCGATTTATCAACGAAACGTGACTTATTTTTCGCCACGCACGATTTACGCCCAATTTTTGAACAACTGGACGGGCACAAATGACCTAGTTTGTGATTTTTATATGGACTAGTGGCGGCACAAGAAGATACCATGTGGATAGCCCGTGGCCGTTGTAGTTGTGCATACACAGGCGATTTGGAACATTTAGTTGTCAGTTGATTAAGTAACACGGTCCGTGTTACATGATCAGCTGACAACTAAATGTTCTATTATGATTGTCCCAGTACTTATGAGGCATGACAAATTAAATTTAAAGGATGCAGAAATGTTAGTATTCAATGTATTCAGGACAGAATAGCCTATTTTATTCATAGCCTATTAACTCGTAAGCGAGAGAGTGGAGATTCCAATCGTTTTGTTCGGGTTATCCTTCCTATAGTGATTCATATTTATTTATCTGTAAAAGTTGTCCTTGTATCTGTGCGAGCAGCTATCTCCACCACCGGCTGTCAGAGCTCACTGAAATCTCGTATGGATGTTCACTACTATGAGGAAATTCAAAGGAGTGTTCAATCATTTTGTTCGTATTTCCGTACTAGAGATATTCATCTTTGTTTATCTGTAAATGATGATGATTGGATCCGTGAAGATAATGATATGCGAAATTCAATATTTTTCGTCGGATAGATCCAGATAAATTCGTTGTTTAAAATTTCTTGCCATTTTTGGCTATATTTAGGGAAAACGTACGTCTGCCCATTAAAGACACTTACGTGCTTGACTACTTGGTGTTCCAAATGGTAGGACCATAACTCCAATGTCTTCCAACTTAGGTTTCGTGTGTCCCTCTTGAGTTTCTCTTTTCTTTCTGACGGGTCCACCTGGAACTCGACTGCAGGCACCCTGAAAGCCATGACCAAAGCCTCGTCAACAATTCGAAAACTAACGCTGGTCTAATGCTATGCTTGTGAATGCGCACAACATGGCAAGTGTTATAGCTGTACAATTCAGACCTCATGGGCAGGAGTTTAATTGTGGTGTTTTAAGTAACCAAGTGAGACTCAAGCGTGTGGGCTATACATGGATGTTACTAATCGAATCATATAACATTACTTACTATCGAAAACAAATGTTGGGCACTGAATTTTCCTATCCTTAGATATAAACAAGTGCGTGTATGTCAGGTGACACCACGTCGTTGGTTTGGATACATGGACAATTAAACACATTTCTCTAGAAATTTACAGGGACAAAACAAGATAATTCCCCATGAATGTTGCAGTGCGATTGTAGTATGTTATGTATACTTTGTATTGTAAAACGTTTGTAATTATCCATGACTCCCTTAATATGATTGGTATGAACAATGTTTGGCTTAACCATAAGGTATCGAGTACAGACCGATTTAACCGTACCGTTGAACAAAGATTACGTGACTGTTATCTTCAAAGGTGGTGGTCAACAATATAGCCTCATTGGGTAAATATGAATTGTGTCGAATTATTAAAATACATTTCGAACGTGAACATTTTCTCTCTATATGTGAAAATAGAACTGTCAATAATATCATTCGATTTCGGACAAGAAATCACAAACTACAAATTGAACATATTCTTGGCTGTGTACATAATTAAAGGGACTCAGATCGACCTATTTGAAACCCTATGTTTCAATAGAAGACAAACTCTCAGAACGCTTTAAGACTAGAAATAAGTTGACAATAAGGAATCTGTCAACTTCACAAGGTGCTAGCAATGAAAGTCTCCAGGACCCCGAGGATGGTGTAAATACTGAGTCACAAATACATGGTCGAAAGAACGGATAGTAAAATTCAATAGTAATAAAACTACTTATACCGGTATCAAGCCAGACATATAGCTTTTGCTCAACGGGGAATCTACAATCCAAGTCGAATCTCATAAACACCTCTGCTTGAACATACAGAGTGACGGACAAACATATCATTGAGTTATCAAAGAAGATATGTGGCCGTCGAAATAGGAAAACACTTGACCCAATTTATCGAGCGTACATACCGCCCCTTATGGATTATGCTGACGTTGTACAAACACTTACTAATGGAATTGGTGTGGCAAACGTTAACAAACAGAAGGAAATCCCATTGAATGAATATCATGTACAAAATAACTAATAATGCGACCCCTAAATATCTTCACAATCCCTTACCCACCCGCCCGAATCAGCTGCTAGATATGATTTTAAAGATAAAACAAGTTTTCCACCATATTCGTTCAAAAGAACTGAGCATTTTTAACACACATTTTCTCTAATACAACTAGGAAATGGACACCATGTAAAAGAAAATCAAAGAATCACCTTCCCTTCGTAATTTTAATACTAAATACCTAGCGACTGATCTAGTTCTTGCGCCACCAGACTATTAAAATTTCTGACATCGCGCGATAAACATCCTTTTGTAAACTTCGAAAATACAGTAGCGATTTAAACACTGACAAGTTTAGTCGTCATATCGGACAACTCAAGTTGTCGTTGTGGTCACCCGACAGAAGAAGTAAATCACTCTTTTTTGTCTGTCAATGTTATACAGATCAACGATGTTTGTTGTTTCACCAACTTGCTACCCTGTGTGTAAAGATATTTACATCGAGAAACCGCTCATCGGAGATACTACTCTGAATAATACACAAAACAGAAACATATTTAGGGCTGTCCAATTATACATAACCTCAACATCGTGGTTTGAAATTTAAATATATACCTATAATGTTCATACCTCTGCCGCAAAATGAAATAAAAGCTGTATTCCCAGTACATAAAAAAAGCAAAAATGCACCTGGGACGCCAACCCACGATGTGACCCCCCCCCAATAAATTGAAATATCAACCGCTATGGCCATACTCAAGTCTATATCATATATCGATGCAAGTGAAATGATGTTATGTGAATTATCATGATTGTGTATAATCTGTGTTTTATGTTCGTTATGTGTAAAACAAATATGTGGGGAGAGAGACCCTTTGTAAGTTGCAAAACTTGTGTCTCAATCCTGTTGCTTTCTAATGCAATAAAATATGTTTACACTAATTTTCTTAAGGAAAGTCCAGGATATTTCGGCAAGTCCACTTAAGGCTATAACACTGATATTCCATGTATCCACCTGTATCCACCCCTATTTTTAAAACATCTATATCCCTGACCATATAAGTTCCCTTCCCACCTAACACTTACCAACACATCTAATCACTCATGCCATGTAATTATTTCCAAATTCATGTTTAACGACAAATTATGACAAATAATGACATGTGAAATTATTGTTATTACATGCCATAATTGAATATGTTAATGTCATATATATCTTATCTGTAATATCTACATATCGATTAATAGAAATAAAATAAATTGAATTAAATTGAATTGATTTTACCATTTTACACATGTCGTCTTTTCGGTCATAACAGAAGTCAAGAAGAGCTCTGAAATACAGGATCAATTGAGGTGGTTTGGCAAATGAAAATATTTCAAGGAGTCCACACGAATACCATATTTCACTAAAAAATGAAGACGCGGCACTTGATCCTCTGCATGTATCAGCTTGAAACGCTTCAACGTCAATTGGGCACCTGTAACGATATAATTAAATAAGTGTAAATATAATAAGACACTATATTTCTGGGACTCAAACACATTGAAGTTCTAAATGCACTAGATGAGTACGGAGGATTAGCCAAAGTTTGTTTTATTCTGTTACGCTCAAAACTATAAAACGTCGCAAATTGTTCGTTTGTATGAATGTGAAGGAGAAAATCGATCGATCTGTTCGATCACCGCGCCCAAAACACTATACTTCAAAAGATTGTTTGAACACAATTCTGAATCATTTCCAACTTACATCAAAGTACACAACTTTACCACCAATTCATTAAATATGTGATATGATACATTTCGTCCAGTCATGTGTAATTCAATGGCCGAACAATTGCAGATTTTCATTCATGTTGAATATTTCGAGGTACATCAACAAGGTACATGTAGTACGGAGGTAACGGGAAGGGAACCACTCGTAGCCGTCTTACCCATATGCGTCGATTATTTCAATATAGTCTGCGAAATCCTCTGTGTTGGATACCTGCAGCTGAGTGAAGAAAATACCTGTTGGTGTCAGCGCATTCGTATCTGAAAAAGTTCGAAAATGCAACGTCAGATAGATTTGGGGAATATACAGTATTCATATTCTAAAATAATAATCACCACAAAAACATATCTCAACTGTCTAAAACCAAAGTACATACAAATACTTTGAATAGTGTATGCTGAAGTCTCCAATAATAATACTACTATCATTAGAGCCCTGCGAATCGATTCGATGCGATTCGGAATCGTTCATCTGATTCGATTCGTTTCGAAATCAGCTGTCCTGATTCGAATTATATCTAATCATTGGCACCAATTTCATCAATACTCTCTTCCGATTCCGCAATTTCACAATCTCCACATAGTTACACACCGGAAGTCACGTGTCAATTTCACAAGAAAACGTACACGCCACCAGAATTTGGCTCATCGCTATAGAAAATATAGAAGAAATGATATGACGTCACCATTCATCGGCGCCTAATGTATAAGCACCATAAGTTGCTATAAGTTATCCATACGGGCACGTGTTCATATACAGGTTATTTACATCATACTTTGTCTGCGCAGGCGGTCAGAAAAAATCATACAAATCTTGGGTAAAAACGATGGAAACCGGCTTTTCGAAACCAACATCTCTAACGCAGCTCGAATGTTCGGAAATTCATTCTAAGTGAACAATTGAACAACACAAATCTGTATACGTACGATATAATATACAAGTATGAAATAACACATGTAAATGTTCAAACACTATGATCGTGATCAAATAACACATTATACGCGTTTACTATAATGTCAATAAAGCTATTTCTGTATATTCAGCGTGAGGTGTGTGCATTTCAAAGTTGTACTGGCGTATATTAATGATTGTTTAACACAAATGGACATTCACGATGTAGCTACATGTCACATATGCAAAACCAAAATGTTAATTTTCAAGAATCAGCATGATGTTCATGCATTATACATATAGCTGGTTCTGAGATATATTTTTACCATATGCATATCATTCTATTCTTGTACGTCATATAAAAGCACCAAACCATTTGATACAAAAACGTGGAGCTAACCGACCGACAAAACGCATGGCTAGAAATGGCTGTTTTAGTTCCCAGACAATTGCTGCATCTATAACTTTTGCTGGGGAGATATGCATGGAAATCCCCATTCAAAATTGGTCACTTGACCTCCTCCTCAATGTTAGTCAACCAGATGCTGGTAACGAATTGCAACTATATATACTAATTACAAACTATTCAATTTAACGGGTTAGTCGCTGACAGAACGTTGTTCGTTGAAATGGGATAGCCCATATCATGAAAAAAATCGATCATCAATTGGTCAACCTAACATGAAGGATTTGTAAACCTATAGTTCAACAATAACGATGAAATTCTAATTTGCATGCATGAAGAAATAACTCTGCACCATTCTTCTAGACACGTACCTGTACAAACTGCGTAACCTTCCACTTTGACGAGGTCTCCCAGGGCAACTGCGAATGTAATTTGATCATTTGACAGAACACGAAGATTTGGCACACACACCACTTGATTGAGTTCTACTTCTGTGATATCACTGGAAAAAATTAAGTTTGGTCAACAATTAGGTGGAAAAGAATTAAGTTTGGTAAACAGTTAGGCTAGCCGAATATTCTGCATATATATTATTCACCGATACAAAGTTCTGCATTAGACGGATACTTCTCACCATGATTAAATGCCATAACGCCGTTTGCTTCAGATATAGATAACAGTTCTGGATGTAAACACAGAATCGTGATAAAATATTACATGTAGATATACACAATGTACATATTCAACATATTAGCTATTCCATGTATATAAACTTTGAAACGTGCGTTTGAGGAAGATAATGTTGCTCAATACGTTGCTGCTACATGGATTAATAAGCTACTCTCGACAAAAGTTGTATATATTTTTGTATGTACGCCAAACTGGAAACTCTATAGTCTATAGCAAGTTTTCCAACCGCTGAATAAATCCATGAAAATGGTGTTGTTTGTTTGTTTTAATCAGCATTGGTGTGAAATTTACTTTGGTTTTATAAGCACTCTGTAGAATTTAACCATTACGCACATAAATTATGTATACCCATGCAGTCATTGCAGTGTACGATTAATTGGCTGTCATATAACAAAGCACGTTCCCATCATGTTCGAAAGTCGGTACGGACATCGAGAAATCAAAAGCCGGTTTATCTATTTGCTACTTGCCGAATCAGTATCAGTTTAACACTCACGTGGCGCTGATGGGGTATGAATACTGGAAGTCACTTGGTGCATTCGTCGTATCACAGCTGATCTTGTACAGAAAGTCACTTTTCGACAGCAAAGATGCTGATCGTCTAATTCTGATTATCCATACCATGAAATACTGGAATAGAAAGAGTTACATTCAAACCATGCTGAAATTAATTGTTTCAGAACATATGCATCAATCACTGATGGGTTTTCTCACTCCTTTGTGTCGACGTTGAACATTTTTTTTGTGTGTCACCGATTCATTGTGTAATGGGGTCCAATGAATAAAACTCTACTCGGGTTTCCGCTACCATCACTCATCTGTTCCGTTCCGTTAGTATTGAGCACATCGTAGAGGGGCACGACAATTCTAAGTTTACCACCACGTGGATAGTTTGAAGTTACCTTTGTTTGTCATATGGATGGCGCTTTTATCAGTGCGTTTATGTTCACAATGTTTTATATCTGCGCATGTGTATTTACTTACATCTGTCTCTGAGTCCTGTCCACTATAGTCGGTTTGAGCTTCCACTCTTAATCCGCAGTACTCGCCCGTGTATGTGTCAAAAGTAAGTGAGATATCTACAGTGACTTTCAAGTCCCATGGATCGAGAGTGGTTCCTGAACCATCAAAATGGCAATCGGCGACGTCCAAGTTAGAATCGTCGATACTGTAGATGTACATCGGAGCAGCTGACTGAGCGTCCACACGGAGATGCAGGTTCATTGCTCCCGTCGCATATTTTCCCTGATTGTCAGTGTAATCCGACCGTATGCATTGGAAGACGACTGTGGAAAACATGGTATATGATTGACAATGAATTATATAATAAAGCTAACACAAGAACTTCGGTAAAACAAGCAAGACAATGATCATGCAAGACACTGATCATGGCATAGCTGGAGCTGATTTTAGTGCATTAGTCATACACGTACTGTTAGTGTCGTTTAAATACTTGACTTAAGGATAAGACGCATGTTTTGCTAAAATTTCCTAGTATTTCAAAATGGATTTTCTCTGTGAAATTTGGTACAAGCGATTATTGTGACACAATATTTAAGAACCAATGACCCATTGGATATTATAACATCATTTACTTTACTTTATGACGTGAAAAATATTTAAATTTTCATTGTTTTCAGGTACCAAGAACTTCTGTAAAATATATTGTTTTCAAAAGTGCAGTTCCATGATATAATATCTCAAAATCATGAGAGGAGACTCAATTATTCTTTTTCGTGAAATTTAATGATTATTTTAATTTAGAAAGGCAACTAGCCATAACTAATTTTCTATTTCGAGAATGGTCATGTCATGTATGTTGATCAATGAAAAATTTGGCTGATATGAGTTTTGGGTCATGGGTTCACAACCAAGTTAAAGCTGACCACCATATCTCTTAACACTGTGGCCTAATTCAAGTTGACTACTCTCCGCTTAAGTGGTCCACATTTCATATAAAAATTTCTTTTCATTAGGTTGGAATATTTGTGACTGCTTTATTCTTCAGTTATAATATATGTGGATATGATGCTATATTATGCAATTAATAATCTAACTCAACATTATGATTCAAATGAAGCCTCCTCCCATAGAGCCAAGACAATAAGCAAATTGGTGATTGGAGTTGTTTTAGTGAAATTATTATTTATTATAGCAGTTCTTGGTACCAAAAGGGAAAAAAATTTAACTACAATCAAATTTATCATGTTCCATTGTTTTTGTTCTTTTCATAATTGCTCAGATTCTACATACAATCAAGATGATGATATGAAAAACTCTGCCATTTTTGGCTGGATTCATGCAAAATATGCATCTCCCCGTTAAATCGACAACATAACTGCTGTGTCTCAAATTAGTATTCGCTCTTAGTTGTAAAAATAACACATAAAATGAATACCGCATGCCACATTTTGCACAGTTGTAGTTTTAACGAAGCTTGGTCAGTCACACCGAAATAGTCTTTAAATTACGTGTGACGAGCCAGTCGAGCACTTAATTTTATGTGTGTAAAAGGTGGAATTTATCAATAAAATTTTTAAGACATTTAGTTTATATCTGAGTCCATAATGTATGGACTGTTTGTCACTCACCTGATGGGTCTGCTTTAACCTGTGAAAATAAAAATATATTTGTCAATGGTGTGATTAGCTTGGCATTAAAGCCATTACTCAGAGATGTATGCACATGTCACGCAAATGGATAATCGTAATTTCGTCAACCAACGTCCTGCATTCATGTTCCACCGCATTTTCCGTCACGGTTCATAGAAATTATTGGAGAAAAACTATGTCCCAATAACAGAAGCTCCTGTAGCCTTTCTCTATGACTAACAATTCGAAAAGTGGTTACCCGCGTGCTCGAATTTGGTTAGAAAAACTCAGTGGGATCCTTGTCGTATCAAATATTAACATATGTATACATGTATGATGTTATCTTACCTGAGCGAAACACCAGACTGCAAGAGCACACACCAGAAGCTTCATCATTGCGGAGTCGTAATACCACTGGAAAACGTAAAAATTTAGATATATAATCGAAGGTAAAGGAACGTGGTAATAATTTTGTTAAAAGAAAATAGGGGGACCAATTTTTCAATATGGGTATTTCTCATAAAAGTGTAATCACAGTATTTGAGAGTAATACATAAATACAGAATAAATAGAGAATAAAGTTATACGCGTACATTCAATATCCTATATGTACACCGCACTTCAGGCATATATATATTATTCGCTACTGCATGTACTCACAATGGTTTTCCAACCGACGTGTGTTTCACGACGAACATAAATTCGTTCAGTAATGGACTATTACTCGTTTCTTGATTAATTCGATACGATATGGCCCAGCAACTGAACCAAAGTACACGAATATAGGATATAGAATGTACGCGTATAAATTTATTCTGAATATTGCTATGAAGAACACCGTGTAAATCTATGGACGAAAGCAACATGTGAAGTCTGATATTGAAGGGAAAACATGTTAAACAAGAGGTGTGCACTCGAGTGCTAGCATACCCCCACCGTGGCAAATTCAACCCGCATTATCCGTAAACCCAACAAAAAAGATTTTTAACTTTAAAGAAAAATTTCGGACTAATAATATCGATATGGTGTCACAAGAAGCTTGTACAGAAAAAATTATTCAAATGGGTTCATATTTGTTAAAGTTATTAAGTCAGACAGAATTTTCTAAGTCAAAATAAGTCGAAAATGAAGCGTAATATTGCGAAAAACAGTCTGAGCCAATCCCTAGCCGCATCGTGTAGAGAGGGTATTGTGAGAAGCATGTATACCAAAAAGAATTGAAATCGGTTCATATCTGTTAAAGTTATTAAGTTGGACAGAATTTTCTAAGTCAAAATAAGTCGAAAATGAGGCGTAACTTGAAAAAAAAAGTCGGACCGAACGACAATTAGCATCATACGGAGAGACCATCCTGAGGAGATTGCATACAAAATATTATTGAAATCGGTTCATAGTTGTTTGAGTTATGAGGTCGGACGGATGGACGGACGGGCGGACACACGGAGGGAGAAAACGTGACGGACGGACGGACGGACGGCCAGACGCAGTCAATCCAGTATACCCCCCATTTACTTTGAAAGTGGGGGTATAACAACCGTCATTGTTGAGTTCCCTACGCCAATTAGCCTGACAGTGATACGATATGGCCAGTGGTACAATATCACTGATAAGGCCAAGCGACTGAACCAAACACACGAATAAATCGAGAAACGAGTGCTGAACTGAACGAATTTATGTTCTTCGTGAAGCAAACGCCGCTAAGAAAACCACTGTGAGTACAGTAGCGAACAATATAATCTATATGTCAGAAGTGCGGTGTGCATATATTATATAGAACGTACGCGTATAACTTTATTGTGAGTATTGCTATGAGGAGCACCGTGTTAATAAATCGATGACTAAATCAACACTAAGGTACTCATGCAGCAATTTTAGTAACAAAATATCGGTCCCACAAAATAATACTGCATTCAGAATGTGACAATCTAGCACAAGGGAGACAATGAAAAAGGGTGCTGGCTAAGTCCGACCAACTTCCAAAAACTCGAAAAACTGCTCTTTGTTGGCACATATTCCTGCGCCGGTTGTGCTTTCACTTACGTGCGTTTGACGAAATAGCCCTTTGTCTGATATTGAAGTGAAATAGCGAAAACTGTAACCAGTTTGAAATGGAATAACTGACGGACATTCCTTGATGTGGTGTTATGGGTCGGTTTTAATCGTAAACACGAAGCATGTACGGATAAAGTCCACCACGAGGAGACAATTGTCTTGTAATTAAATAAACCCTGTTTAGACCCGGAGCGGGACAAGAACTATATTAACCCATGTATACTTTAACAATCAAGATATGTTGGGTTTGGAAAATTATGAACATCGTATACCAGTGGAATGCTGACTCTGATACTTGCAACATGCTGATAGACCCTGCCCCTTTGTGGTTTCACAGCAATATATCTATAATTTATAGATCCGCAATCGATTATCAACCTCGCTACATCATATCCCGGGGGCCTATACTATAGAGTTACAATTGCCGTGTTTCTCCACGTGGACAGAGTTAGTCGGTAATTTCCCAGTCTTGTAAAGCTAGACTTGTGTTCTATAGTACTCGAGCAATTGTGTTCTTGTAAATTCCTTGCATTTGATATTGGAATTTAACAATAGGCGATTACCCTTTTTCACACCATACATCGTTGTGAACTGACTTACATAATGTTCTGGGAGAGCCATTCTGTAACTGGGATTCATTTCAGCAGCAAGCTGCTCGGTTTTTGTGGTGTTTGGAGTGTCCCAACGCTGCATCTTTTTGTTATTCTATAGTACTCGAATTGTCTAACTTGGGGAAAAACAAGAACTCGCTTGGCGGGCTGATAAATTACCAACTTAGGGAGTTCAATAGTACAGACATAACACAAATCGGGTAGAACACGGTGTTAACATTACAAGTATACGAGGCTGAAATAGTGGTTGTCACCGCAATGAAACGCGTGCGAATGTCGATATGTCGGATTATCGCTTTGTGTATTGAGCACTCATGCATTAACCCTTTCTCGACGTGCGAAGTTTCACCGGGTCAATACAATCGTAATCATATTGGGATGATGGGTTCAAATTACTCATGGTGTAGATAGATATATTTTGAGATGGGGTTCATAGACAAATTGGCTTTTAGAAATAAGGGATTCCACATAAATTATGTTGTGACGGGGGCGATTCTCAGCAAAATACTCAACAATTGGGAATGTCATGCAGCGACGTTCAATGGGTGTTGGCGCATCACAATAATCTTCGTCCCAAAGTTAGTGATGATTGATTTATGGGGGTAAATGGCAATTAGTTGAGAAGTTTCGATTGGTTGGAATTGTTGGTTTGGGATTTCTAACAGTTGGAAATCTTGAGTAACCATTGCAGAATTTCAACCGAATGGGGTGCAATATAGTTTTCTGGTTCAGGGAGGAGGTGTACTCGGGCAGCGGAGACCTTATACGTGAATGTTACCGCGATTCCATGGTAGAAAATGGCACTGAATTTAAAAATTAAGACTGGAGAATAGGTTATAATCATGACAATGACTAAATTTTCCAGCTAATGTAACTGCAAATTATAATTTATACCACTAGTATAATGTTTTCCTACATTCAGTGTAATTTTGGTTGTTAAATCTAAGTTTCTACTTAAACAAAAAGTTACACCGACCCTTTGGAAAATATACTTGAAATATATATTTTCACCCTGTTAACTTGGAAATATTTTTATCAGCATATTATCTCCGGCAATTCAGTTTGTTTTCAATTACATTGTACATGTATCGAAATCGTATGTATACGACAACCAATTAAAATTTCCCTGCTCAATCTGACACTATAATCACCATGTGTAGGTTTTTCTGTCGATGGGGTTTATTTGTGATCACTCTATCCGTCTCTATCCCTTTGTGTTCGTACATACATCGTTAAATATATTTGACCACGAACCATGTTAATACAAGGAAAGACATGAAAAGCTATATATTGTCTTCTATGATGTAGGTCAATAAAACATATATCTCTTATAAAGAGCGTCTCGCTTACGATATTTTGTACTCGTGTTCAGCGTAAAATGTTGTAATCGTTTGTGTATTTTCGCGATGCTTGTGCCATTGGGATTATGGTGCACGCAAGTAGTTTTCGTGTTCCCCATTGCCTATCACAACATTGACTGTATACATCCACTAAATCACTCGCCAAATGACTCAAATATATATATAGGCATTACTATATCCATTTATGTATAATATTAGAGTAAGTTCCCTTTACCCATTAAAAAGCGTTCGTCTCCACGCGCAGACACACGGAAATCCATAGTACTGGATTTTATCTGTTCTTGTAAATGACGGGGAATCGCACACATTTGTAAATTATCGTATCCATAGTATTCGACAGTTTGTTCACGTGGAGAAACACGGCAATTGTAATTCTATAGTATAGGCCTCAGGCTCGCCATGCAATGGCCATAGCGGAAATTCACTTTTACAAATGAAGAGACGATTAATATGTTTCAATATGGTTTTATTTTATCATGTCACCTGCGTACGATATTATATGACGGCGGAATCTGTATTTAGTTCGGGGAAAATTGTTTCTTTCTTTTTTGTTTAAATTATATTATACATTTATACACAGAACAATATCTGACAACAACGATTGAATAAATATATAGACGGGAATGGTGGGATATCCCTCTTAAGTTTAGGTATGTGTATGCCCTGTTGGTGAAACCTTATTGTTTACTCGTAAACAGAGTCTTGAAATCGACGACGCACTTTGTGGTTTGATATACGCAGCATGCACGAACAAACATTTCCTCCTATAATACTAGCGTTACGAAGACTTTTGCCCTCCAAATTATTGGACCCTCCTCGAAGATTATATCAGTGTCATACGTTCAAAATTACATTTCTAACAGCCCCCGATTCCATTATCGAAATCCATACAGAGATATGTACCACTACCTCTGGGCGTGTCCCCAATTCCACATATAACGAATGTTTAAAAAATTATATCAAGAAGGACTCATTATTGCACATAAACGATTAACTTTTCTGAATTATCGACACCTCAATTAGAAGAAATCTTCAAAACAGTCCATCGATTTAAAACTGTATGCGACAAAAAGATTCGAAATAGGACATATCAAAGTAGTTAAGAATATCCACCTTATGAAAATTAGCCACGAATCCGGTACAAACCTTAACGCATTATGAAAAATATACAGTTCTGTCTCGCTAATTATCGATCAACTACATATTTATATATTCATATTTTTCGGCGACTTCTAAATTATCGATACTGGATTGCAGATGAAACTCAGCCGCAGCAACTCGCACATTCTGTATTAATTTCTGCTCTCTTATTCATCTAATGTATTTGTATTTAATCCAACAGGAACGAGGCTCCTGTCAGTTGTTAAACCTTGTGCCTCATTTCCTTTTGTATATTTGTATATAATATATATCAGATACATTAAAATATTCTTAAAGTAACAAGTAAGATATTAGAATGCTCTTAGAGCCAGACGGGCGATTTGCTTATAGTTTATGAAAATAATATCTTTGGATCTATCCACGAAAACCTTGAAATATCCTCATCTTCTTTGTATATACAATCTGAACAATTATTAAGGAAAAACAAAAACAATGGATTTTAAAGGCACGGGCGGCGTTCGTTGCAGAAATATTCATACTTGTTCAAATCGCCATCAACAGAAGGAATATTAAAATATATATAGTTTTGTTCATATGCCAAACATAATCAGCGCGTAAATAGTATATTGTCGTCAAGACTTACGATGGTGTACATAAACAAGAGCCTGCTCGTGTTACAGAAGTTTTGCTTCTGGTTACATAACACAGCTCAATTATATTGGTTAATCACACACAAATGATAAAAACGCTCTTTATTATTTCCATATCAGGAAAACAGTAACAACTAACGCTCTTTAAGTTTACAATATCCGGATCCAAACAAAAACGTTTTTTTTTGCTTTTGTTTACATAACAAAGGCAAAACATGTGACAATAACATACTGTTTATGCCATATTTCTGATTGGTATAAGAACAATGTCTGTCTATATTTTACTATTATTTCTGTTTTTATGGCGGTTTTTGGCGGAGGTGAATATTTTAACAGCATATCCAACGCCAACACTGCCCGTATCTTTAAATGCATCAGATAAAACCGTTACGGCAACTGGAGCGCATATTCGTCTTTTCCGCTCATTTGGATAGGCTCTGGATATGAAATGGGTCACCCACCCGCCCAGTGAATCTTTTAACTTGCCCAAACATCTGGAAAATAATCTATCCCAATCGCAATTTAATGTTCAACAAGTGAATAGTTCCTGAAACCATAACGAGATTTATCGGGTATTAATCTAATTGTAAAAGCTTCATTGCAAAATTAGTCATCAGCACGTAAGTTGGCTGTAGCTACACACCACAGTTGCCATGTGCAGTCATGTACTTGTCAATCAATTAAGCAATCAAGTTTACTGTCTACTAAATCAACTAATAGAATTTAGACATTAATTAATATAAAATTACATCCAATTTACAGATCACACGCGGTCGTAGAAGTATTTTCATCCACAGTAGCAGGTAGCTGCGAACAAACTACAGTTTCAGTCAGTCGTCATGTACTTGCAGTATTATATGAAAAGCATAAAGCCAATAACAGTCGATAACATGTTAACGTAATGTGGTATGAATGTCTCAGTTTCTGTACATTGTTTCGCTATTTTTCTTGTTTGTCCAGGTTTGTCCGACTACAATAATAAAATGGTTAATTTACCCATCATAATGGAACTCACCCCATGTATACTGCACAATCTTGTTTTATCATTGTATGACACATAGCCTCAAAAAGATTGGCCTGTTCCATCCTATACATCTCAATGTCACAAAGAGCGACACGCGGATGGAAACGGGACTCATGTGGGGTTGTATATATATATATATATATAATGAATATCAGAATGCGTTTCCAAGACCATCTGCTACAGCAACATGTGTTACAATCTTAACATATTGTGTCATATTGTCGTTATGACTGCACACATCTTAATTGTATTGCCTTCGTGATATCACACATGTTGTTCTGTATTTGACAATCATACATTTTATTTAATTACAACATAACGGTTTTGCATAGTTGCATATATGCAAGAACATTCATTATAAGGTTTCCAAAAAGGACGGAAAAGGTGAACACCAGACGGTGGCCAATGAATTGTCTTCATCGGTTAATGCGCTGGTTGTCTGAATATAGTGCACACAAGTAAAATCAATTGGGATGTTGCATACGATGTGTTGCACATTGAACTATTGTGAAAATGTAAAATCTGTTACATAGATAATGTAATAATATGGATCCACAAATATTGAAAACAATATTAGTAAGCAATATACGCGGGTTGATTGGCGTCAAGTAATGAAATATCTTTTACTCTCAACGTCAGATCGTTTAACAATTATGAAACCATGAATGTTATAAATGATAATGTTATGTTCTGCGGATGTTATAAATGAGAATGTTATGTTTTGTGGTCATTATCTATGTGTTTATTAATGCTGCACACTATCAGTAGATAATATGAACTGCGTTTGGGTAGCTAATTTTACACTTTGTGTTGAATTATTGAACTACATGTCTGACACACATCCCTCCAAACGTCATCACATTCCGAATCTGACATATGGTTTGCAATGAGTCATATATAACATTTTTACTTAGAAAATATACAATTTTCGTCGAGAGTTCGAAGCGACAGCAATATTTTCTGGATTTTTTGACAGTTTAGCATAGCGCGGTACAGCGTGAGAAATGAACTTACCCCATATAACGTCTGGTCTTAAGCTCAGGAAAAAAATGCACTTACCTGAAATTGAGACGGTGGACAGCTTTCTTCCCTGTATCTGCTGAGCTTGATCGTACCTCGACAACTCAAGACCGGACTGACTTTCAACTCATTAATTCTTTTTTCAGCTTAAAACTAACCGGTTTTACGCCCCCTTCTGCGTTCTTGAGAGACATGTTCAATGACTGTGTCGGGTGAATAGGGTTGATCAGTCAAGCGTTTGTTGTTGAAGTATTCCTAGATGTCGGGTCATGCGTGCATTTTTCACACACCCTATTTACCAACGTATGAAGCTAGTGATATACGTTTTTTTTCTGAATGGCTGATACACATTGAATCAAAGTCATTTATTATTCATAGATAAATACACGTGTTCGTGTTCTTTGCGAGAGCTGAGCTGCCATGCATACCCAGCAATAAGTATCCGCCCAACATGGTTTGTCCGAAAATAAAAGGTCATGCGTGCTATCGTGCTTCTATTATCATGCTACACACGAAATCGTGTTCTGTACAACTATCAAGCAGATGTAAAATATACAGCGCTCTGCATTGTAGTTCCAACAATTATATTGCACTGTGGGAGTTAAATGGCATCCCTAGCATCATCAACATCCTTAACATCGATAAATATGGTGAGACAAACTGAACATTTTATATCATTATTCATTACATCATCCGACCCATATTCCATTCTTTAAACACATTCTGTAATAGTGATATGTAAAGGCCATTGCATAACAGGAAATAGTGACAGGTGTACCCTAATGTATCATTGTTGCGCAAACGTGATTCGGAATCGGGAGACGAGGAATGAATAAGAATCTGTGTCTGTGGCTGATATTGAAATAGTTCGAACATATATTTCATTAAATTTACGCCATTAAATACGTCAGTCTTATTTTGTCTAGGGAATATATATTTGCGCGGACAAACAACGCATGGTTACGTGAAACCTCCTCTCGTGCCTCATAGAAGCCGCTGTTTGTTTCTCGTCCCATTTACTGATTTAAGTATGTTTTATTGGGGATTTGGGTCAACTAATATTTAGAATATACAATAAAGTGCAATTTCGACTCTCACGAGTTGTGTCAAGGGTGTTGTTTTTCTGGCAGCCAAGGACTATTTTTTGTTCCACAAAAACGTTCGTAAACATCTCATTTATCGAGATGTGTCGCTATATTTCATCTATATAAATGTAAAAATTGATAGTAATTTCTCTCTTTTGTGACGATCCAGTGACCGGGTTCGACTAATGCACGAAATGTTAATATACGGGCTCCTAAAACACCGAACAGACTTGTCCACGTCATGACATATCACTTGTTTGCAACCTTCTGTTGAGATGTTATAGAAACGCTCTTCACATCAGGGCTACGACTTCGGAATGTTTTATTTTAGACAGAAATAAAGTGCATTTATAAGTTGATTGTATCTATTTATCGAGTTATTGCCATAACAGGAAAGTGACAAAATATCAATTACTATATTTTATCTGAACGTTGGAGATTATGAGTCGCTTTAACATAGGAACATTATGAGCTGATCGGTCTTATGGAACACTTAATTGTGTATCTACTGTGGATACCAGCTTTAAAGTAGGAACATTATGAGCTGATCGGTCTTATGGAACACTTAAATGTGTCTCTACTGTGGATGCCAGCTTTAAAGTAGGAACATTACATGAGCTGGTCGGTCTTATGGAACACTTAAATGTGTATCCACTGTGGATACCAGCTTTAATGTAGGAACATAAGATGAGCCGGTCGGTCTTATGGAACACTTAATTATGTCTCTACTGTGGATACCAGCTTTAAAGTAGGAGCATAAGCTGAGCCGATCGGTCTTATGGAACACTTAGTTATGTCTCTACTGTGGATACCAGCTTTAAAGTAGGAACATTATATGAGCTGATCGGTCTTATGGAACACTTACTTGTGTATATACTATGGATACCAGCTTTAATGTAGGAACATTATATGAGCTGATCGGTCTTATGGAACACTTAATTGTGTATCTACTGTGGATACCAGCTTTAATGTAGGAACATTATGAGCTGATCGATCTTATGGAACACATAAATGTGTATCTACTGTGGATACCAGCTTTAAAGTAGGAACATTATGAGCTGATCGGTCTTATGGAACACTTAATTGTGTATCTACTGTGGATACCAGCTTTAAAGTAGGAACTTTATGAGCTGATCGGTCTTATGGAACACTTAATTGTGTATCTACTGTGGATACCAACTTTAAAGTAGGAACATTATGAGCTGATCGGCCATATGGAACACTTAATTGTGTATCCACTGTGGCTACCAGCTTTAAAGTAGGAACATTATATGAGCTGGTCGGTCTTATGGAACACTTAAATGTGTATCTAGTGTGGATGCCAGCTTTAAAGTATGAACATAAGATGAGCCGGTCGGTCTTATGGAACACTTAGATGTGTCTCTACCACATGTGGAAACCAGCTTTAAAGTACGAACATAAGATGAGCCGGTCGGTCTTATGGAACACTTAGATGTGTCTCTACTGTGGATACCAGATTTAAAGTAGGAACATAAGATGAGCCGGTCGGTCTTATGGAACGCTTAGATGTGTTTGTGGATACCAGCTATTTCACTTATTTATTAGAAAATATCGCCAGATAGAGCGGGACATACCAAACAAAGGAATATAACTAAATCTTAAAAAATAACTTCCCGGTTGTTTGTTCGTATTCAACTAGTCGGATTATATGACGTACACATCGGCGATTTACAAATGGAACGCTGGCATAACATAAAGCAGGTTAGAATCGTCGTTTTCAAGTTGACAAAATCACATATTCTGTCAGGGTTAATGGACGGGCAACTGGACATTCGTAAACTAGATAGTCGATGCTGTCGGCATGTTTACGAGGTTCCCCTTCAGAACAAGTCTAAACTTTAAACAGTTCCCATGTTTAATGGGTGTACTATGATACCGTCGGCGTAGCCAGGGTGGATAGTCGGGGCTTGGTCTATCGGCCCAGTGGGAGACAGTTTGAAAATGAGCACTTAAAAAATGCAAAATCCTAGCATTTTGACTCGCCTCACGCTATGCAATGATCGAAGTGTCTAATCTGACATCACCTAAGTTTGGGAAATCCAACTGATGACCATTTCAATCAATTTTTTTGGCAAAAAGTACGAAATTAACAAATGCGTGTTTATGGGGGTGTGTATATAGGAATGTGTATACATGCATATCGTTGCAACTCATGTCACATCCTTATCATATTATATACATGGAGATGCCTCCGTTGTGAATGGTGTACAGCTTGGTTACCAAAATGCACCCGTCTCTTGAACCTAACAATTTCCACATTATTGAAATCGGGATGGAATTCACACTAACACGCAGAACTACATCTTTTCTGACATTCATAACAAAATTGTGTCAAGCATGAAATTCCCAACTGCTAAACAGTTAAACATTTTGACCAAAATTTGGAGTGAGACACACCAAACCCCATAATTCTCCATCTAATAGTGTGTTGCGGATAAAAGATCAGAGAAATATAGATAATGCATGTTCACTTTTAGTTTTCACCAGGATAAATGTTTCATATTCGCTGGAATTCAATACGCGTGATCACTTACATGATTGTGCCTTCCTATATATGGCAGAAAATGTATGACACGTTTTAATGAATTCAAACAAAGTGAACAATGACATCAATAATCCAGTTTGGAGCACATACAGGAATATGTATTTCAAAATAATTAAAACATATATGTACAATTAACGTTAACGTTTGAAATCAATACCTGAAAGTGCCACATATACTTTTCGTGTTGAATAACACTAGTTTAAAACACCACTTTCTTAGAACCGTTTTATTGGATATTCCATGCAAATTTCGGTATTTTCATTTCCAAAACTCCACACTTCACTAAACATATACCTTTATATAGGAAGCGGCTAGTTAGACATGCATATAACATCGCACCTATTTATCGAAACGCACATTCGGACCGTATCTGCATGCATGCATGGAGCTGCGTTATCCATAACCGATTGTTAACATTATTTACATTTAAGATGTAGAGATCTTCAATTGACAGGAGACATATTTAACTTTTTCATGAAATGATAGTAAGCTGTGTATTGAAGGGCGATGAGAGCGTAGCCAGCTAGCGTTATATATTTCGTGACGGAATAATCAGATCAGTTATATCAGTCAATGTTTTACCCCGTTCTTGACTTTTTGTGGAATATTTTCTTCAAACAATAAGTTACCAGTATAATGATATGGTATTTTTTTTCGACAATATTAGTATAATGATAAACAGTTTCACATATAACAGTATAATCATGCAGTTATAAGCAAACTAAATGAAAATACTTGCAGATTCAAGACAGCCGAAGAACTTTCAGAACATGAGCCATGCAAGGTGATCATGGTATTTCTGAAGGTTGTTGTGTGGTTAAATATTGGGCAACAAGACAATAATCTCAATGTTTTCGTTATATAACTACCAATATGGCACGAACCTTGTGCCCAAATTTCAAAACATTTCAAAAAATTATCCTAATGTGTCTTGCCGTGCAGGTAATGCCTGTGGATATATACAGGTTCTACATTTGTATATTGTTTTGATAAATATGGTAACGTGATGTTCGTGACTGGCGGCACGAAATTAGGCACAGCAAATGTGCGTGCGTGATTTATTCTAACGTGCTCTTATTTGGGGATAAATAGAGGATACCTATGGTTTTTTAGTGAATACCATAATTATTTCATTAGTGAGTAGCAGTAGAAATATGGTTTATATATGGGATGCATTCTGATCCGCTATATCGTAGTAAGTGGCCGTCTTCGCCCGCTTCACGTGATGTAGAAGAGCGACTCTGTTAAAAAATCGCTTTCCTTTGAGAATTATTTTTTAATGTTATGTTTATTTGAAATAGCTGGGCCATGTCTAACTCTCTCTCTCTCTCTCTCTCCTCTCTCTCTCTCCTCTCTCTCTCTCTCTCTCTCTCCTCTCTCTCTCTCTCTCTCTCTCTTTCTCTATTTCTCTCTCTATCTCTCTCTGCTTCTCTCTCTCTCTCTCCTCTCTCTCTCTCTCTCTCTCTCTCTCTCTCTCTCTCTCTCTCCTCTCTCTCTCTCTCTCTCTATCTCTATCTCTCTCTCTCTGCTATCGCTATAAAGCAGGAAAATAGAATGGTTGGATCAGTATGAACTTTCTGGTTGCCAATCGAAACCGCACGATACAAATCCTCCTGCGATTTCACCTGTTCACCCCCTCTTAATGGAAGCGAGAGAAAAGTCTTGCCATTGCGATCTGTGTGGATCGTTGAACCGATCATCTCAGTCTCGTCGCAGATTACTCCATCTCCACACATTTTTGTCTGAATCAGTTGTGACGACACATCGGCGACATTTGGACATGGAAAACACATTAGTTGAAACGTGTAGACATATTTCAGTACGGCCTTGGTATCAACAATAGAGAACGCTACAACGGTTGACGAGGTTGGTATTGCTGGTGGCACAACTTTTCAAAATGATATAAGGCGGGATGACATCAGATACCTTGACAACACTAAATTCATGGGCATGGTATCAATGTGTTGAACGCCATTTGGGCCCCCAAATTTGCCAGGAACTGAAGGTAATACTCATCGTTTCCACAGCTTATGGGTGCATCTGCAAGTTGTCATATGGAGCACACTAAAACTTGGTGAGCCAGATCCCAAGAATTGGGCTGGAATATAGACGGAACTGAACTCGTTCAAAATATGACGGACGTAGAAGCAGCAGCAGATTGCCTTCTCAAATGTGTGCGATGTCTATGTAAGTTAAAACGAAATCATCATGCAGCACCAATATAATTCAATCGTCTCAAGAACGGCCTGAAATGTATAACGAGTTGTGATGATTACGGATGGGAGGATGTCATGTTTGAGGATGACACAGGTAGCTCACATGTTGAGTAGACTGTTTGGATACCGAGAACAAAAGGCCAGGTGCTCACCTAAGTCACCTTAGCCTTTCCGTTTCATCATAATTTCCTTTAATTTCAGGAATAGTCGTCACCACATTAGTCGCTAAATATACATACGTTTCATTTAAAGTGGATGTTTGAAGAAAATAAATTTGGAATTTAACGATTTTCAGCCCAAGATTGGCAGCCATCTTGGACATGGACCATCGATATCCTACACAACATTTAGATAATACTCATGTGTCATTTGCAAGATAATTTACGATTATACTGGTAGAGATCGGCCCATAAATGGCAAAAACAAGCAGTAACCATCTTGGACGCCATCTTGCATACCCCCCCCCCCCCCCCCAATGCCGTTTTTTGTGGACTTTTCACATTTGTTATGACAAAGGTCTCCTGTTTCGAAATATGCCAGACTAGATAATTTACAAATTTGTTCGGGTTTAACTCCAAAACACTATGAAAAGGACTAAGCTTCTCACTGTTATCGAATCACCCGTATAAGCGTATATACCATAGCTACTATATGGTAATTGCCACATTAAGTAAGTGATAAAATGTAACAGTTTTCTTAGAGAATGTTGGAGGTGGTTCGCTGATACCACTCTGCAACAAATTATTCATAACACACGTCGAGAACGTGATTTTTCATCGATAAATAGATGAAAAATATCGTGATATCGTGTTTTTCATTTCAAAATTTAGCTCCATTTACGATATACGTAAGGAGTGATTTGGTGTAAATAATAGTTTTCGATAAACTATTAACTGAAAATATGTACAGAATTATTATCTACACTGCGTTGAAAATGGATCAACAAATGGTTTACCTTACCTATTTATCAGGACTTTGACCGCCAAAATAGGGGAGGGGAAGGTAAATGGTTGATTTTTCGTTAACTACGCAGAACTGTTTGACAATTAATAGCGCACATTATGCACAGACGATCACTGCAGTTTTGTTGACGCAAATGGGATAACTGTCTTAGAACATCTATAATTCACGAATCAGCGACACATTTGCATTTCTGACGTTTGTATGTGTGTTACGCTCAGGGGGGTGGCTAGAGGGTCTCCGTTGGTGTGTACACCTTGGGAATTCCAACTGCACCGCCCTTAAAACAGACCAAATACAAGTTTTTCGGAATTACATTTTTCACACCCCCCCCCCCTTACACCTCAATTTCTCCCTTGCATTCCTGGCTGAACGGCTATTGTTGTCACTATAGTCAGATGCAGGAAAATTGCATGTATATACCCGGTATCAGAACATTTGGAGACCTGAGTCTGAAAAATGCATAAATCCTAAAATTTAGTGGTCTAATTGCAGACAAGTTGACACGGCCATGGGCGAGAGACAAGGACATATCCGGCCGACCATGGTTCGGTCGGGTATGAGAAAAATTTGAAATCTGAATAAGAACATCGCAAAATCTTAGCATCTATAGACTGGCCTCAAGCTTTCCTCTAGTCCAAGTCTTCTTGTAATAAAACCAGCTAAGATATTAGTATGGCGAGATGCTGGTGTTTAGTCCAAGCCCGCCTGCATAGGCTTCTTATAACACGACTTAAGCGTTAGTGACCCGCTCAAATAAAACCACAATTATATTAAATAAAATATCACAATTGCGACAATAATCGGATATTTTCCTCAGAAGACATGCTATTTGATCTGAAACTCACATCAGTTGTGAATTGAAAGCGGTAATTTAATGTGAAACGAGATATTTGCCGCAATGTTTACAATGCGTTCGGCATTTTCCGGTGAAAATATTCCGTAGATTTTCGATCAACCACGCACGATGAATTTTCCATTGTAATCATGAATTCCAGCGTGACGGAATCACCAAATTTTACGGAATTTCACTTTTCTGTGGCCTATAAAATCTAAAATTATGACCAGTAGGGTACCGCTTAAAATAAAAAACATTGTACATACTATACAAAGTTGTTTGATTATATACAACTATATGTGTATTTAAATATGATCTCACTCTGGTTCAAATTGTGTCCGTGACGGAATCACCAAAAAAGTGCCATCAATATGAGGGTAGGTCCGTACTATTGAAGAACCCTGCTCATTCAGCCAAGCTGACCTGGAAAAAGTTCCCAATTAGTAAAGTAGATACATTATACTTGCAGAAAAAAGCCGCATTGTCACACACTTATGTGTATATTGCTAGTTAACTCGGTTTGTTCGCCGTGACGGAATCACACAACGGGCTTGACGGAATCACCGTGCGATTTTTTTAGGTATAGTTTTTTGTGTAACAAATGCGGACATTGTCATAAAATCATAAAACTTGGCACATTTGTATATTAGGTCCCACGTATTATTTTCAGATATGGGGGCAATCACGAAAATACTTTACATGGCAACGGTTGCTATGCGACTGTTTTTACCTTAGAAACGGGTTGTTGGTAGGGGTTAAACCGTCATTTTACTAAAATATATGTGCAAACAGGGGATACTATGGTAATTGAGGCAGATTGTGATATGGGAAATGTGACAAAAATAACATTTCCACACATGCCCCACTATTAACCTAGAATGACCATTGAGCTGCTTGAAAATGATATTTTGGTTCATTTGACCTTATTTGGCAAAACATGAAAATATGCGTTGACTGCGCATGCGCGCATCATTGATCCCCAGTCACACAATATCTGGTGTTTAAGAGATTGTATAGTGAGGGCAATGACCATTCCAAAATATATTCATTGGATAGTAATAATGAAATACAGAAGAAGCAACAACATTCCCCGATGACATGACAATGATGCAAATACCCATTGTCGGTATCCATGGCCGCCTTTTCGTGGAATTCATGTAATCGTAATTATACGTGTCAATAAATAAATAAATACATAGATTAAGTAAATATTGAAGATATAAATGTAATACATTAAATAAATTTCGGGAATTACAACCATCTGACAGTTTTAAAACAGTGTAAACACAACAAGCATTAGAATAATACGGGGGCTGCCATTTTGTTTGTATATAAATTCGTCTCGCCCAAAACAAACTCTGCACAATGCCGAGGTTCTTCGTAACTCTTCGGGTTTAAGTTAAAACGTAAACAAATATAAAAACAGCGATGTCGGTGACAATTAACCGGAATATTCTATGCGTAATTTAACATGAAAGTTAGATTATTATACACCATTATGACCATAAAGATGTCACTCTTTCCGATGTATATAGCATCATGTATTGATTTGTTAGGTAAATCGAGTAAAATACACCACAAATTCCCGCCACATATCCTGGGCGTAAGTCGTGTCATAGGAATGCTATGCAGGCGGGCTTGGACTAAACAGCAGCATCTCGCCATACCAATATCTTAGCTGGTTTTAGTACAAGAAGACTTGACTAGCTTTCCTCGTGTTGGAAATATTAAACATGAAACTTAGGTTAGAAAATTTCAAACTGATGACCGTTTCAGTTCACATTTTTTATAACAGTCATGTACGTGGGAAAATGTTGTTCTCTTAAATTAACTAGCAGTTTTTGACTGGCCACGGGGGAGAGACCTGGACATAAGCTTTCCAAGTGTTGGAAATTTCCAACATGACAAGTCCCCCTCCCCCCCCCCCCCAGGAGGAAAATTTCCAACTGATGGCCATTTCAGTTCAAAATTTTGACTAAAAGTAGGTTTATATTCAAATGTTGGTCTTAAATAACAAATCCCCCCTAATTAATTGTTGAAAAATCGAACTACAAGAACAATTTCAAACCTAGTGAGGTGTGAAATTTCCAACTAATGTTGTGTCAGGTATATATGAAATTTCCTACTGTTGAAATTTTTTACCAAAGTTGGGGGGTGAGACACCCCCCCCCCCCCCCCAAAGAAAAAACCCTGTCGCCATGTCCCTGGTCGCGCTTGAAATCTCCACGATTTCTTGCGCACGTAATAAACATATTGCGTGTCTGTGCTGCTATTATTGATTGAGATTTTACATAAAAATCGAGTTACCGAAATTTACCCCAAAAAAAACCTCAGAAAATTGGAAACATGATATTCACAGACAAAGGCATCCACTACAGGTCGTAAGAAATGGGTTTTCTGATGCCCGATGTGCCATCACCCCCTGACTACGAAAATACCAACAAACCTTTTTACCTCTAAAAAATCGTGAAATCGTGTCTCAGCTCTCGTAATATATGAAAAACAGAGCACGTATCTTCAGCCGTGATATCGACGAATTTGTTCGGAAATCTTCCGCGTATGTATGTTTTGAGATGCCTCTTACCGTATTATTTATACATATTTGGAGGTCGAACGATTCATGTCCGTATAATGTTTTTTAGTCTTTGCATGTAGATCGAAGCCTATACATGTTAAACCAATATTAACAATTCATTATTAATCGTCGTGTTAGTTGCACTTATTGATAAGTAATAGTGCGTTATAAGTGTATCGCCGCGTGCCTTTATGCTTTTTGGGGAGGGTTGATTGAGCTGCATTTGAGAAAAAAATAGTGAGGTTCTCAACTTCTTATAGGGAAACGTGTATACCAATAAACACATGTCGCTAATTGTCTGTAGTTTCTCTTGCAATACAATATTTTGGCATAACTGCCGTGTACGTTATTAAGCGCGTCGCACACGATGCGATATATATCGTATGACAAATATGTAAACAACCAGATCGTACGAATCGATCGCATCGTGTGCGATGGTCTATACCGTAAGTGATAAAAACAGAATTCGCACGACTAAAATCGTACCGTGTGCGCACACAGATCTTACGTTGCAAGGGTCTGCGACAAATACCGTGCAACAAATATCGCATCGTGTGCGGCGCGCTTAGGTTTTACGAGAAACGAATTCGTTTTTTATTTGCGTGACTCGGCATATTCTTCCCACCATAAAACTTATTTTGACATCTTGACTCACATTACGAGATTGACTTCCTATCCTTTTTTATCGATTATCGATTCATTCCCAGGTATCAAAACTAGAAGTATATATCTCTTCTCGAAATGTGTGAATGTACTCACCGGCACAATGTCTTTAAAGTTGTACCAGCGCAGCCCCTGTCATGAAATGGTTAATATGATGTTTTATTGCCAGATGCCGACTTTAAAGGCCCATTTAATTTTCGAGTCACTGATTATTTTTGGATGATAATTATACGGTCTTACTAACAAGCTATGACAAAACATATGATTAAAATATATATATATAATTCATCACCATTGGAACGTCTGTGTCTCAGAAGGTGCCCCATACTCCGTCAGATATCTCGACTTTATTAGAAAACTGACCGATTTTTTTCATCGAGTGGCTCAAGAACACCAAGCAGTGGTATTGCCGCCTATATGATGTCCATCTTACGGAACCGGAATGTTAGGTGCTTGTACCGAAAAAGTAGGTCGCACAAATTCCTATGGCAGGGACGTGGCTATAGCGAAGGTTTCAATCGGGGCGTGTCCATTTAAGATTTTCCAACTGCATTAGCGCGAACCAGAACAAAGTTCCCCAAGTCTGGAAAATTCCTTTTGCACTCCCAACCCCCCTCTATTGGTCGAAATTTTCCAACTGGTACCTGGAGGTTTCCAACTGTTGGAAATTTCACAAACAATACCATAAAGTAGTAGAGATTTCACCCGAATTCCAGTAACGTACCTGTCCATAACATATATGTTAGTTAATTTGCTAAAATAACATGCGCAACCGAGTAATTGTTGTTGCCATTTTAGTTAATAACATGTAGATGTCTTTTAAATAACCCTAATTCGCATTGAAAATTTAATTATTTTCATTGATACTAAGAGGTAACAAAAATCAACCATCATACCGAATACATGATGGCGGCAGTACGGCGTTAAACAGTATTACAGATGAAGAGGTGTTGTTGTGATGGTTATTCAACAGATTCATCAGAAACGATAATGAAACTATAGCTTTACTGGGAACTTATCGAAATTAGAATATAATATCTGAAACCCTACTACTACCAGAGACCCAACACTTATAAACTAGCCGCTACTTGTCAGTATTTATTAAGACGTCCTTGAAATAGTTTTGCCCCCCCCCCCCCCATCCCCCATGACGCTTACTACCACCAGCCTGTCGAACTGAAACAGTGTAACTAACTAAAATATCGACCACCCCATACCTATTTTTATGTCATACATATATATGTACACCTAGTATATGTATATCAATATACTATTAATTAAAATATGTTTAAACCAACATGTATACCTGAAATGACAATATATTGTATTTACATATACACATCTGTATAATGCATATTATTGACGACCAGAATAAACTGAATTGAATTTGATATTAGCGGTTACAATGGGTTAAAAAAAGTTGACTTGGGCGCAACACAGTGAGGTGTGTACTCCTGTGCACTGTCCCGCGTCGGAATTTTCACCAAGCGTGGCATTGTAATTCGGTATGTGACAAGTGTGAATAAGACTAAGTCATGGTTCACATCTTAATTTTTTTTTTTCAATTCATAAAATACAAACACATGTGATGATCCAGACAAGTCACAAGCACATAACGTCGATTATATATACTTATTAACTATATAATTCATGTGGCAGAATGTGATTTCCACGTTTTCTATAACATTGATGTGAACCAACGGTCAGTGTGCCTATGGGCGGCCTACCCCTTGGCTATTCTCAACAAAAGCAACATTCTTTCATTCCTCGGTCGCGTTCCGTAGTGTGGAATCCTAAAACGCTTGAACAGCAGGACGAAAATTGCTGCCTCTTTGTTCTTTTTTTTAAATGTCACATCTCAGTGACTTTCTACATAATTATTCGGGACCTTCACGCTTCAGCAAGTTGCCCAACAAATTCCGTTTGAAAATGTTCAAGAACGGATTAATTCCTGCCAATCTGTGTACCCATTCAGTGTATTCCGGAAATATCGTATGGCAATTGAGCTTCGTGTGACAGTGACGTGGAAAGAGGGAGTTATGGCATGTCTAACTTGTAATTTCCAACTACATCACCCCCACCCCTTGGACAAGACCAAACTCCAAGGTTAACATAATTCGATTTGAAACCCCCACCGGGTTGGAACTTCCCAACTGGTACCCCAAGCTTTCCAAAAATTGGAAATTTCCAACCTGACACCTGACACCCATCTAAGGGTTGGAAAATTTCCAACTGATCACCATTTGAACTGATTTGAGGCAAATATTTTGACCGAAAGAAGAAACATATGCTACTGGTTGTCTAAAACAAATTCCACACTGTTTACTGGTTGCAAAATCAAACAATGAGAACAAATTCAAGCTAAATGCGTGGTGTAAAATGTCCAACTATAATGTTATGTCAGGCATGAAAAGCCCCACTGTTAAAAAGGTTGACCAAAGTGGGGGTAGACACCCATGTCTCCACTTCCCTGTGTGTCCATTATCAGTTGTGACTTCACTGCATGTAATGATAATGAACAACCATTATTTTTAACAACTACCTTCAGGAGTTTATTAAGCTAAAATGCTTGCCAAAATTTATGATTTTTTTTTGTTGACAAATGTTAATTATTTTGACATGTATTGACTACGCATTCCCTTGTCCCAACGCAAAAATCATATGGCAATACTATTAGATAATTCTGAGCTTTTGTATAAACCGGAATTGTAGGCGAGGAACTTTTCATCGCCCGCCGACTTTTAATACCGAACCTATTTAAATGCATGCACCTGTAAAACTGCTTCCGCTTTTGCCAATACATCGATGAATATTTATGGTGCATTATTAATTGTATATGTATGAAAGCTTATAGAAGTTACATGGACATAGTTTTGATACGATAACAGTTCGGCAAACATATAATGAACCAAGAAATGTTCATATTGTTTTGTTGGAGGTTAAAATCCTAACAGCGCCATTCATTTACACGGGATGGGGTTACGTACACTGTGAACAAATAGTTGATATCACTGATAGTGTGGTGCTATACACATGGACTATTCACCGACCAGTAAGAACAAGACGAACCTTGAATGTGGAACTATGTAAGAGTGAATATTAATGTTCTAAATCCCATGTTTCACCTTTAGTGGTAATGGGGTCGTACTTTATTAACACGCAAGTAGGGTAATTAAGTACGGGTAATTAGAAGTAACAAATCGTTTAGTTTCTATCGTATCGGCTAAAAGGGGTGAGCAGATTGCTGATGATGAATGCTCTCGTTAGCTGCCAATATAATGTGCATATTTGCCCCGTTACGTTTATACACTGTAGCATTGGCGGGCCAGAGTGTGTTGACATGTTAAGTGTTTGGTTCATTAATAACAGATCAGCAGGGATTTGTCGTGATAACGTATGCGTGGAAATATGCTACCTAAACGGTTAAATTAACGGTTGATCTATTACACCACCGTGTATACTCGGTTTAAATAGGTATATTATATAGGGACGTGTGCTCAATTTTGGTGCGGACCGATGATCAAAACAAAATCAGAGGTAAATGTCGGCGGGCGGGAGGGCCATTTTTTCAATAATTTTTTAAGAAATTGAACAATTGAACAGTTGCAGCAGCAGCAAAAAAAAAGGGTGTACAATTGGCAAGTGATGAGGGGCGGTGTGACGTGTAACTAGGATTGAAATTAGATATGCAATTTGGAGATTATTGGATGAGGGATGTTATATTAATTATATTAAAGGGACGAGGGGGCTTAGTTGTCGAAAATATTCATATTTGTTCCAAACACCGTAAACAGAAAAATATTAAAACGCATACATTTTGGTTCAAATATACGATCACTATCGCGTAAACATCATGCTCACATAAAGACCTACTAAATTTTACCTAAACAAGAGTCTGATTGTGTTATAGAAGGCAGCACAATGCTACTGGCTAATCACACACAAATGGTATAAACGCTCTTTATTATTTCCAAATAAGGAATTGAGCAACAAAGAACGCTCTTTGTGTTTACCATCATAATATAAAGAAACACCAAGAAAGTAACTTTTTATGCTTTGTTTACATAACAATCGTCAAATTTACGACAATAACATACTGTTTATGAGATATTTCTCATTTGTATATTAACAAAGTATGTCTATATTTGAATATTATTTTCGTTTGTAGCGGTTTTTGGCAGGTGGAAATATGTTCACAGGATACCCACCAAGGCCTTCCGTACCTTTAAGGTATACTGCAACTTTTTTTCTTGTCAATAGCAGAATACATAATGCTATTAAGAAGTGACACAAAACACAGAACATTTTTTTTAATTATAAGTATTGAGCAGTGAGAAATATTTGAGTCGAGGAAACCAGTAACGAAAGGCGATATTAACATGATTTCTGTCAGCGAATAATTGTTTACGTTCCAATGAATATTAAAATGTACTGAAAACAAACTGCTAATGGGTGCCAGACTTTCATAAACACAAATTATGTATTAATGGTGTAACGACATATTTCGTTCTTAATTGTCTAAAAAAAATAATAGGGGATGTGGATGTTTGGATCTCTAGTTTAACCTCTTTGCTGCTATGACGTCCGTATCTATTACGGACGTAAAAGTGCACGCCGTGTGCTATATGGTCCGTAGGTACTACGGACCTACTTCAGCACACTAGAAGTAGGCCATTATACATAATTGGAACTCAGAGATTAGTGCATCGGAATAACTGTATGTCGACGTTTCAAACAGTGTATGATGTTCCACGATTGTGAACGATAATAGCCTTTCAGCTGAGTCACTTTTATGGTTGTTTTGACATTCCCGCTATATTTTCCCATTGGAAAATGCCAATAACGTCAACAGCCCAGCACACGACGTCATAACGTCATTTAGCAGCGAAGAGGTTAACGACATTTTTCGGTCTTTGTAGTTTAACGACATTTTTCGGTCTTTAATAGTTTAATGACATTTTTCGGTCTTTATAATATCTCAAGATATAGGGGGTATTTGGATCTCTAGTTTAACGACATTTTTCGGTCTTTATAGTTTAACGACATTCTCGGTCTTTAATATTTCAAGATATAGGGGCCCTTAGTGGGTATTTGGATCTCTAGTTTAACGACATTTTTTCGGTCTTTGATAGCAAAATGGAAGAAGTACATCTTTGGAAAGATGTGGTGGCCCTAAAAAGGAAAGTTGTTTGGTGATCTTGAAATACAGTTTTTCTGAACAGTCTTCCTTGATTAAATTGATGTGAAACACTCCGGCAGACAACGGGCAGAGTGATCAAATAGAAATTAAGAATAATCTTTCTCAAAGTAGTTATTTGTTACGAATATTAATCTAAATGGATGATACACAACGTCATTCTTATATATTAGTTAAATGCAATGACTCTCGATGGCGAAATCATTTTTGTTTAATTATAGCCGATAGTTGCGCCCCGAATCGAGATGTAAATATTTACAATTTGGAGTAGTTCAGACGATGTTCTCTATGAAGTGGTGTGGTAGATTTTTTTGGAAATTTTCAGTGATGTTAGTAGAATGATAACATTCCCCAGGTTGGCAAAGTGCCTGAGCACTAACTTATCAATTTCTCGCACCCGAAAAAGTCCACAACAAGTCCATAATATGTCTTTAAGCATATATATAAATCTCCGAAAACCAAAATTCTAAAGCATTAAACGATTTCTTGAAATGCAGTTTTTCTGAACAGTCTTCCTTGATTAAAGTGATGTGAAACACTCCGGCAGACACCGGGCAGAGTGATCAAATAGAAATTAAGAATAATCTTTCTCAAAGTAGTTATTCGTTACGAATATTAATCCAAATGGATGATACACAACGTCATTCTTATATATTAGTTAAATGCAATGACTTTCGATGGCGAAATCATTTTTGTTTAATTATAGCCGATAGTTGTGCCCCGAATCGAGATGTAAATATTTACAATTTGGAGTAGTTCAGACGATGTTCTCTATGAAGTGGTGTGGTAGATTTTTTTGGAAATTTTCAGTGATGTTAGTAGAATGATAACATTCCCCAGGTTGGCAAAGTGCCTGAGCACTAACTTATCAATTTCTCGCACCCGAAAAAGTCCATAACAAGTCCATAATATGTCTTTAAGCATATATATAAATCTCCGAAAACAAAAATTCTAAAGCATTAAACGATTTGCTATATTTCCAGGGCATATATTTCATCTGATTTTGCGAGAATCCATATATACTTTTTCACGAGAATCCAGGGTAATTTGCAAGAATATTTACGAGAATCTAGATTTGGATTCTCGCCGAAATATAAGCCCTGATTTCACTCTGAAGTGTGCCTAAATGGCATAAATTGTACCGTGGTTCCCATGTTCGCCAAAGTGGCATAAATTTATTTCAGGATAATACTAATTTTAGGCATTCATTTATATCACTGATATCAGGACAATAAATAGCCATTTCCATTGCATGGAACAAAGAGCGTTATTGTTTATCGGTGTTGTTTTTGGAAGTGGTGGTAGTTAAATTTTATACATTTCGACCCCCAATAAGTATTTCCGAACAAATGAATTATTAACAAGCGTGACATGACATCATTGACGAAGATAATTAACACCGATCTACAAGCAATTAAAGTCTTAAAATGAGCTAAAATTTAACATTTTCTTAAATTTTTTTACATTTTTATCTCTCGCGACATAATTGTCACCAATAAAAACAAATTTGATTCATCGTGGAAGTTAGTCGGTGACTATAAATAATGTCACCATTCAACTGAATGTTGTTGAGCATATTTCAACCAATTTTGGAAGTTTAAATGAATATTTTCTTCACGTGTACGCAAAGTAAAATTGACAAATTTCAGGATTTTAGCCTGCTTCGTTGGGACCAAAATTTGTTGTGCACACTCAAGAAACGTCTACCGACACTCGCTAGGCCAAATTATGCCATGACCATGCTATAAACTAGCTTGAAATTGGCAAAACAATGAATTTTTTTTGGTTGAAAAAATTTACATGGGAATCTCCAGTCCATAGGCATAGAGAACGATTATTTTTCGATAAAAACGAAAATAATGCGAAATGAAAGTCGGCACTCGTCAGAATGGTGCAGAATAACATACGAGTCTTGTTATATGCGAAAATTTGACCTCATTCGATAAATTAGTCTCGTAATTAAGGAATCAATGGCGCTCGGACATGTGGAATTCCGTCGCACTGTTAGTGTTACTGTACATGGCAGACGCAATTTTGAAATGTAAACACGCATCAAACACGCATCAAATTTACCTTTTGTGAGAATAATAAAAGCGCAACCTTGATCAAAGTAATACAATACACAACAACACATAGAATAAAACTGATATAAACACGGTATAAGTGAGAATAAGACGCGTATTCAGACGTGGAATTTGACAACATTTCTTCGCTTCGACGCTATAAATATATCTGATCCAGATAACCGAGATGCAGCTATCTGATTTGAAACAAATACCAAGCAATAATCTTAACGTTTCATAATCGAACTGCGGACCTGATAATTATCGAAATATGTAGGCGAAATAATTTTTAATTAGTTAATCACATGATAGAGACATCAACACACTCTTAAAGACGCAATACAGCGCCATTTAATGTCATTATTTAACTGGGTCGGTGTTTGTTGTTATCATTATTGCTTCGTTTTTAGTAAGACCATTGTATCTGTTTTGCGCACGTCACTTTCCATATTTGGAATTTCCATATATGGGATTTGTGTTAACCTCAATACCGATCAAGTTATCTTAGCATAAACATAAACTATATTGTAATTTATGCAACTACGACCCTGGTAACCCTGATAACTAATAAAATATACCGGCCAATTCATTTTAAGATCGTTATTTCACTTTGCTTTAGGCATAAATACACTCTTAAACGCACATAAACGACCCATTGGCGTTAAATTAAATATACTCGGTTTTTATTAATATTAGTTTTTTATTGCTCAGTATAGAGTTAGACCCTTGACACCTGTCAATATATTTGGGCTGAATTCATATGATGCGGTATTATTCCTCGAAATAAACAACAAACCCGTCGTTACTTCGAAATGTCGTTTGGGCTAACATTTACACAAATCCTCCGTGTGTTCTCCTCAATTGACACACAGGTTCTCAGTCGACACACAGGTTATCCCAGAAACAGGTGTGAAATAAACAGCCAAGGTTTGGCTGAAACAAGAAAACTAAGATGCATGCATCAGGTCGGCCGTGAACTATCTACCATAGAATTGTTGTAGCTATCGATTATACATTTTGGAACACCTGTCTGTATGTATGTGTGTATGCATGAATGCATGTGTGTATGTGTTATAGACTCTAACACTGCTCGACTGATCCGACTCGGATTTGGTATTTAACGTGTCAACTTGACCTCGCTCATAGGCATGTTTCTGGACCTTGACCGATCCGACTAAAAATTTGTGTGTATGACTACTTCGATCCCGGGAGCAATATTGACGGGTCCAATTTCACGTGGGACCATGTTCTCGAACGTGCTGATGTAGGCATGTTTCTGGACGATTTGGACGGGTCAAATCTTGATCCCGACCTGACTTTGACATTCAAAAAGATCAATTCAAGGTCAAATCTGGTAAAACGAAGTATTTCAACGAAATATAATACCTACTGTTACTTTTGTCCCAGGAGTGTTTCGGGTGGGTCAAATTATGACCCTGACCTGATCTTGACATTCAAAATTGTCAATTCAAGGTCAAATCGGGTAAAGCCGGGCGGATTTCGACGGGTACTTTTGTCGTGACTTTTGTCCGGGGAGTGTTTTGGGCGGGTCAAATCGAGACCCGACATGACGTTCACCTTTAAAATGGTCAATTCAAGGTTAAATCGCGCAATTCTCCGAAAATCAGAGGGGAACATCCCGGACGAAGTAGGGTCCACCAGCTACTATTATATATTTCTAGATTTAGTTACAAACTAAATACCTGTATATTGTACAAAGAAATGTTTGACAAATATATCTGTATCAATATTACCATACGGGTCATTAAAATAGATACGACGAAACAAATTTTGAAGGGTGCATGGTATCAGGTAAATTTTTATATTTCAAATGATGACAGGAATGCGGAAAGTTGAAGTACCTACGTAATACTGGCTATCCGAATGAAGAGATATACATGTATATAAAAACCAAAATAGAAGATGACTGCTGGCGACAATGTTTTCCAAAAAAATTCAAAGCATTCGATAGCTCCCATCTAGTTGTCAGCCCGAAGATCAATATAAAGTGTGGTGACTATCAGATGAGGGATATGACTGTACAATTGCTAAACAATTCAGTCACGCAAAAGAGGATCAAACAGTAAGATACCAAATTGCTGCCTGTGGTAATGTTTTTTAACGAAATTCGGGAAAATTAGATTACTCTCCCCCTGGTTATCCAGAAGATCATTGTGGAATCTGTTGACGATCGGACAAGGGGTGTCGTCTGTAGGATCAACCAAATTATTTAGCCATAAAAATAGTAAAATTCAAGATCACCGCTGGCAGTGATGTCTTCACAAGGACAGCTTGAGAACAAAACATGGCTCACATCTAGCGGTGACCCAAACTATCCACATGAGAAAAAGTTCTCCAATAAAAGCTGGCTGCAGGGTGCGCCAATTGATTCAAATTCGAAATTTAACAGGGTGTACTGCTTGTGGCCATGTTTTCCCCGCAAATTTGATAGACTAATGGACAAAACCACTGAATCCGTTGAATCAATATACATGTATACATGGATTAATGTATATGCATTGTTATACACAGTACTGGTATATAAAGGTACTGAAAATAACAATATTACTAGTATACACAAAATAAACCATATATCATGGCTATGGGTTCTAATATCCGAATATGACAGCTGATAACTTGGTGTGAATTGAAGAGTGGTGGTGTCTCACGCATATCTAAACCTCCATGTTAGAAACATGCCATTAAATGTCATAAGTATAATCTAGCTTGAGGACAGAAGTTATCCATAAAAACCCCCCTTAATTCAACCAGGTCCTCGCGCGATGTATGGTCGATCACATGATGATCTAGGGGGGATTAGAATTGTTGTATAAAAACAGCACTGCATGTAAATATAAAATAAAACAGTGCTACATCTTATTACAGATTATTGCCATATATAATCAGTGACTATACAGACAGTCTGACAAAATAAAGTTTCAGTGACACTCTATCCGAAGAGGGGAATAATTCCATCTGTTACAGTCAATGGAGCAATTATGAATCTGGAAAGGTGAAATTTCTAAGTAATACTAGATATCGACATGACGCGATAACATATAACGTAAATGCAATATGGCCGCTGGCGACCATTTTTTCCTATAAAATTAAAAAAATATTTGATAGCTCTCATCTGATAGATCAATATCAAGATAAATATGAAGTTTAGTGATGATCGGATGAGTGAAGTGGACTGTGCTAAACGGTTTAGTAATGCTTAAAAAGATTTTTACCTTAATATTTTTATGTTCACTTTATAAACTTCACTGAGTCATCTTTGTCATGTATTGAGTTTGATATATTTTGTTAACAGTTTATAAATCATGTATGTCTCATGTTTGTTATTTTAATTTATGTGTTTATTATCATTAAATAAAGTTGAATTCCTTAAAAAGATTCTTACCTCAATGTTTTTATGTTCACTTTATAAACTCCACTGAGTCATCTTTGTCATGTATTGAATTTGATATCTTTTGTTAACAGTTCATAAATTATGTATGTCTCGTGTTCGTTATTATATTATATACACTTTATAGTGTGTTTCAGAACGAAAACAAAATGAATAAAATCAACAAATTTGTAAATTTAAAAACAATTCAAACGTTGTTGTATTCCATGTCCCAGCCCGGACATATACACCAAATTTCAATAACATTCATTGAGAAACAACGGACCAAACGCCATATAACACCCCGTATGCATCTTTTATTCCGAGTTGGCCTTTTATTCCGAGTTGGCACGCGCCGATTGGGCGAGTTAGCCCTGGGCGAGTACGCCGATTCCGACACCTTTTCCATTTGCAGCAGGTTAAGTTTACGCGTAATTTAATTTACAAAGTTCCCCAATTGGTATCGTAAATAGAGCGACCTTATTTGACAGAGAATGCCTCTGTTATTGATTATAAAGTTGCTATACATTAAAAACGACAATTCACATGCTCGTTCAAGCGCAGTAGTCTATTTTCCCCATGTTAAAGGACATCCACAAATACTAAATAACGCTAACTTACTGCCGAATGTTTTACACGACAACTGTTAACATATTTGGGCTGAATTCATCTGACGCGGTATTATTCCTCAAAATAAACAACAAAACCATCGTTACTTGGAAATGTAGTTTGGGCTAACATTTACATAAATCCTCCAGATCATTATTCCGACACACACGTCAGATGAAAAACTCACATGAAGTAACCGGCCAAATTGGCCGAAACAACAGCAACATTGTCGAACTGGCGGATGTCTATCGAACATTCTGCAAGGCTGTTTCGTGATATACACATGTACTATTCACCGACTATAGTAACAACAATAACAACAAATGTGTTCAACTGGCGCATGTTTCTATCGAACTGACTGCAACGCCCTGATAGTATCGTGATTTACATATGGCACATTCACCGACTAGTAACAACAACAACAACAACAACAACATTAAAGGCACGGACGGCGTTCGTTGCAGAAATATTCAAATTTGTTCAAATCGCCATCAACATTAAAATATATATAGTTCTGTTCATATGCCAAACATAATCATCGCATAAATAGTATATTGTCGTCAAGACGTACGACGGTGTACGTAAACAAGAGCATGCTCGTGTTACAGAAGTTGTGCTTCTGTTTACATAACACAGCGCAAATATATTGGTTAATCACACAACAATTATATAAACGCTCTTTAATATTTCCATATCAGGAAAATAGTAACAAATGACGCTCTTTATGTTACCATATCCGGATCTAAACAAAAGCCAGGAAACGTAACGTTTTTTTGCTTTTGTTTACACAACAAAAGGGAAAAATTTACAATAGCATACTGTTCATGCCATATTTCTGATTGGTATAAGAACAAGGTATGTCTATATTATTCGATTCTTTCTGTTTATAGCGGTTTTTGGCGAAGGTGAATATTTTAACAGCATACCCACCGCCAACGCCGCCCGCATCTTTAAGGATGTCGACGATTCGCTGGATTTATGTTTCTTATGTAGTTTCCTCGCGTTTTTGAATTCCTGTCTCGCTTGTATATCATACCACGGTTTGCTTTTTTTTATTATTGTATATCCCCGAAAGTTAAGCAAGCCGTATTTTCGAAATGATCAGATAATTTTCTCTGTATACAGTTAGTCTGTATAGCATCAGGTCTGGCATTGAAATCACACAAAAATAATAACATACAATCACTGTGCTGGTCTCTCCTGAACGTTATTTATGTATCTGGAATGTCAAAACAGTCATCTGAATAGAAAGTACTGCCATGTATATAATTCCTAATAGTATATTCTTCTGTGTTCCAATAGTCTCAATTTCCACCCTCATCCACAATATATATTTACAAGGACTGTATGCTGCCTTCATTTGTCATTCCATATCTGTTATAAAATAACGTGCTATGCCACCGGACCTATGCCTCATCAATGGAGACCTATTTTACTGTATACTTCATATCCCGGAATAATTATTTGGTCAGCATCGTCTGTCTTCGTTTCTGAGAAACCAATTATATCATGTTTGTCCACAAATTATGTGAACTCATAAAATTTTAGTTTATGTTGCAACCCACATACATTTATGAAGGCAATAGACAGTTCCGAACCCTCTGTTGCGATGGGTTTGTCACCACCTGGGCCTAAATCCATGTCACCATGTCGACCATGAAAATCTTCTACATTATCACTTTCGTATGAATTATTATTCATTTTAGTTTTATGTTTTGTATTATTTTGTAAGTTAGTAATGCTTTATTCTCAGCCATTATACATGGTTCATGAAAAAACGTATATACACTATATACAAATTAGAACTTTCCAGGGTTTGTTCCGAATATTGGAACGTTCTGTAATTACAAGTATACATATATAAAATACAATGCAGACAATAATCAGTTACGGTCCAATTTTGCATCATCATGTCCGGAATAGAAAATCATAATTTCGACAGACTTATCTAAAGATTCTTAGCGAGAGAAAAGAAGAAGAAGAAATTACATAAGTATACATCATGATCGGTACATGTTAGTAGAATGCTACATTCCTTCAGTTGGCATAGTGCCTGGATACTAACTGATCAGTTTCACGCATCAGAACAAAAACATAATATGTCTTTAAGAGTGATAACTGTGATAGCTTTGTTCCGAGAGGCCCGATTGGTATGATTTAGATCTGGTCGAAATTAATATTACTCGAATTGAAAAGCTCACTTGAAATAATTGTATTTAGCACATAGATGCAGTGTGTAGGTATGTGGTCAATTGATCGTTCAATCATGCATACAAATTAGATATGTGTTTTCATTTAACTCTAAGAGGTGCCTTTACACGATTAAGCTTGCTTAATTCAGCAAGCTCAAGAGGCGAGCTGCATCGTGTAATACCATGCCATTTCATACACATCAGCACTTTTTATTACCCATTGAGCAAGCTGTAGGGAAAGGAACCCGGCCGTTTTTTTTCAGTCAGCATGGATCCCCCATTAATGCCAAGTAGCAGTTAAATAACATAATTCCTCCTGATATCTGATAAAAGACACATGTGTAGTTCACAATATTGGAGTCTAGTTAGTAAATATAACCACAGACCAGTTAATTATGATGGACAGTCTGTGAAAGATTTCCTGATAAAACAGTGCTTTTAAAAGCTTGCTGGATGGTGTAATGTGAACATCCAGCATAACCCCCTGTGGTTGCCATTTGGAGCTGAATTAAGCAAGCTTAATCGTGTAATGGCACCTTACATATATAGATATACACACAATCATTAAATTGATCTCTTGTGAGTTTGTTTTTATTTATTAAAATTTCCCTTTTTTGTTATAATTCGTGCCCCATTATTCAGCATAATGTGTGTAGGCCTACTGGCTACTGTTATAAGGATTAACTGTCATGTGGACTGTTTTTATGGAGAAGTTATGACCACTTACCTCACGGTTACATCTCCATAAAAACAGTCCACATGACAGTTAATCCTTATATTTATATAAATCGAAAAGTGTATCGTGACAAAACCAGCCCAAAATATCCCACAGCACCCTTGGCAAATGTTAACAGGAACAATTGAAACCCGACGATTTATTAAGTCAATCCTGTGCGAATCCAAATGCGCCCAAAACATTACGCGTTCGTCTATCCAAACCCAAATGACGTATCGATGTTGTTATGAGCTGACGTATCGATGTTGTTATGAGCTGTTGCGCATTCACCGAGAAATAATTGCAACTAGCCACGTTGGCGCCGACCAATCAGAATGCTTGATTTAGTGATGACAACACTTAGTATGTAAATATATACATATAACGTCAATGGCTGATTGGCTGTACTGCACGTTTCCTCAGACTAATAGCATATTTGAATATTTGATTAATCAATCAGCATTCAACAATGATCAAATACTTGGAATTAACAACATGAATAATTGTCATATTTTAGTGAGCTTTTTAATGATGTGTAATCTGTTTGACCAATATACAATTGCCTGTGTAATGTTGTTGTCCGTCTATTTAGGAATTCGACCAAGCCTTGTTTCCTAAAACAACGGAACCTTAGTTCGTGGAATTTTGTTTGAAGTGGAAACTTACTCCACCCATACACCCATCATATTATTTATGGAAATGTCTGCGATATTTTTGTGTTTTGGCCATTCTGTGTGGTGTAAGCTGGTGTAAGTGTTAGTTATACGGTATAAGTACTGTGTACTGTATATTTTTTTTGCGGTATAAGCGTTATCTATACGCGCGGGAACATGTCTCTATTCCGAAGGTTCGCTATTCCGAAGGTTCACTAATCCGAAGGTTCACTAATCCGAAGGTTCACTATTCCGAAGGTTCACTATTCCGAAGGTTCACTATTCCGAAGGTTTTTGTTATTTTAAAAGTGAATTCTATATTCTAAAGTATTGAGAGGGTTCTTTAGTACGAAGACTCTTTTTATGAAGGAAATAACTTAAAACATTAAAAAAATAAATGTGATTTTTGTTTTCGTGGGTTTCCTTGAGATTTAACCCCTTGGCGAGTAGAACGACATATATGTCGTCTATCTGCTGAGGACTAAAACGACATATATGTCGTTTTAGGAAGTGTTATTTTACGTAGACATAATAACTTCAATAGATCATCTGATTTATAAATGATTTACATAGGAGTTATTTTGATTAATATAATGTCCCAAATGCTAAAGGCGGACTATAACAGTGGGGCTCTTACGGTCAATCAATACTGGAGCGCTTTAACTTACCGTATAGCAGAATACAGCTGAATGGACCTAACTGCAATTCTGACTTTGTATTGATTTTAATGTTGATGTTTCTTTCAAGTACAGATTGCCAGTTCGGGTAGAATGCATCTCTAACTCGTAGTTTATTTCAGTCATTTTGTTTTCAACTTTCTATAATATTAAAATGATAAACTGATACTGTCGGGTGTATAAATGTACGGGGGCGCAAATTTTGATTCATTTCTGGCTAAAAACTCCCATAATAGAAAACCTTCGGAATAGCGAACCTTCGGAATAGTGAACCTTCGGATTAGTGAACCTTCGGATTTTTGAACCTTCGGACTAGTGAACCTTCGGAATAGCGAACCTTCGGAATAGAGAACCCTACCCATACGCGCGTTATAGGAAAATACGGTGTACTGTTTATTTCACGGTATAATTGTGCTGCCGGTAAAATAACGTAAATTTTTATGGCAAATACCAGTATTTTACAATGTAGCCTAATATGTAAGTATTATACCTTGTATTCGGTACACTGTGATAGAAAAAAATCCAATGTGCCATTTGAATTTAAACGGAAGTTCCCTTAATTTATATACATTTCATACTATTTTACGGAAAATATAATTCAAATTTGTTTGGGGCATTCCGTATTTTTATTCCAAATGTGATGGCAGCAAAATTAACTACACATTGTCTGTAAAATTACGGATTTTTAAATAGCGTAGTGGCGTATTTTTACAGACACTTTCATCAATATATTTTCTCTTTATGGGCACATCGTCGGTGCAAAGTTACCATTAAATGGTAAATATTAGTACCCTATATATATTAGACCAAATCTTCTCGGTCCACAATAGCTTGGGCTATCGTTTGGGTTGATGCTGTTTTGGACCGAGTCCCATCCCGTTACTCTTCTATAACGGACTCGTGGGCGGGAGTTATCATTCGTGTATGCCTTCTGATTAGGTCAAAAAGAAGCTTTAGTACATGAACATAGACGGCAGCCCTCCCAAGCATGGTGATAGCAAACATGCATATACCAGAGGTCCATTAAATGTCAATGTAACGAGATTTATAAGTAAACAAAGCCTTGCTTTCCAGATAATTTAGATTTGTCGCGCTATCAAAAAATACATGTAAACAATACATTAAACGATCGTATCATCATTATACCGTTTTATAACGGTAAATGATATATCATTTGATGACAGATTAATCGCGGACATGTAAGATAATTATCACATTCATACACATAACTACACGAGTGTGTTAATGTGTTTGTTCATAGGGCACGGGTGTTAGCGCGGAAGGATAGAACGAGAGGCACAGCCACGACTTCTACCCCCCCCCCCCGCGATGCATATATATATATGACACAAGTGCCGCATAAACAAACCCATTAACACACATGCCGTTTTCTGTTTATTACATGTCACCCGTTCTAGAATCCGTGAGTTGCAAAATACAGTCTTACAAGTTTTGTTTATAGGAGCAAACGGGACTTTTTTGTTATGTGTGATGATACTTTTATTTTATACTTCCGGTTTCATGATGGTTAAAGCAAAGTCATAAACGCCATGTGATGTCAACGGGATGCACGTTCCATACGGATTTGTAAATATGGAACAGGGGGGGGGGGCCGGAAAAAAACTGCAGACACAGGGTGGAAAAAACTGTTTTCTTCGGTTTGGGTACCCCCCCCCCCCCAAAAAAAAACAGCAAAAACTGCAGTTTTTTTCCACTGACCATTTGCCCCCCCCCCCCCCCCCCGGAAAAAAAAAATCAAATCTACCCCAGCCGGACAACAACTCGGTTCGGTTTGACCGGAAACCGAAAAAAACACCGGAGCATACAATTCACAAGAAGGTGATTGGTAACTTAGTTTAGATTATTATGACTAAAATGGTCATTGTCTACCAGTAGAATGCAGATTTGTACCTCGTGGTGTCATGACATGTACAAACATGTATATTGGTGATCGCAACGCTTTGTATGCACTTTAAAAAATGACAACTAGTCATTACCTCGACTTTGAAAAAGATGCAAATGAGATGAGTGAGATACCAGCATATAACTGTTTTCTGATACCATTGGGGGAGAAATTGTTTAATACATGGGATAGTTCTGCAGTAAAAATTTGCCAGATAAGCGATCGCAGGGTAGAATTCTGCATTCGACTGGTAGACACTGACATAGTCGGCATTATTAAGAGGGTTAATGGGGTCAATATCACATGTAAACCAAGACAGTGGTTATCCAAAATTGTTTTAGGTGGATTGTACTACTCATGTATATATGATTTGGATATTAAGGTTAATCCATATTCTATAAAATGAGAGAAAATTGAAGTTGTGAGTCTGAAAATACATATTTGGAAAAAAATTACATGCAATTGTTTTCCGACAACCCCCCCCCCCCCCCTCCCCCTAAATGAATAAGGAAAAAATTTACGTGTAAATTTTTGACGCCTAGGTACCCCCCCACCCCCGGTACGTTGTGTCCCGCAGTTTTTTTTCGCCCCCCCCCCCCTGTATGGAACAGCAATAACACTGTAATTCTAGGAACATGGATGTAATAAAGGGGTTTACGTGAGTGCCCGGCCTCCACATGTACATGCAGTACGTATTTTATAATTAAAATCCGTTATAGAAGAGCAACGGGCGGGACTCGGTCCAAAACAGCATCACCCCAACCGATATTCCAAGCTGTTGTTGACAGAGAAAACTTGGCCTACCCAAGACATAATACGTAGCATACAGATTTTTGTTCAAAATGTCTCCACAGATGTTCAACCCGCCATGCTGTCAGTTTGTTTCTACGGGAGCGAACGTCTGTAATCAGGGCGAGTGACGCATACATCTATTCTTCTTGTGAATTATTATTGGTGTTTGTCATGTAAATCAGATGACTTTCCCTTCCCTCCCGAAACACGAATTTACACGGTTGGTGACTGATGTATAGTACTAATCCGTATAACCGTCACAAACCACATATTTCAATAGTCGCCCCGCTGGGTGATCTATTTCTACCGTGGAATTAGTCGGCTATAGAAAATCGTCACGAATGGGTGGGCACTCTTTCTCGGCCCGTTGACTCATCGTCTCGGTCTCCAATTTCTAACACCAAGGCGCTTTCCTATTTCAAAAATACCTTGTTAAATTAGATTCCCTTTATATATGTTTTTCGTCTAAAACATACCTAGTCGTTTATTTTGGAGGTAGCAGCCCGAAGTTTCAGGAGATGATGATTTAGATTTAAGGTACGTTTATATCAAATCCACCTCATTTTCACCATTCTAGACAGTAATATTGCCACATGAGCCCGCGGATGATTTCCAGGTGAATGACGATCGACTGCAAATATATGAGTCGTCAATTATTTTCAGGCAGATATTTTATTTTTTTTACTTTGCGCGTCGTGAAACGTTCTATAGTCTCGTTCGTAGGCGGCTGATTGAAAGCAATGCCTAACATTTTGGCTATCAAAAGTGAAATCCTGCAGAAATAGGCATTAAAAGGTGGCGATCATCTAATATAATATTTTACAATTACAATGTGAAACGTATTGTTTGTGTTATGATAGCAATAATGACCATAAGACGTTTTCTTTGGGGTCCGGATTATTGTGTTAAGCCTGCAGTCCAGTTAACGTTATAAATGTAGTAGAGGGTTGGTACCATAAATCGTCACATTACATGTGCGCAGGCGTTGGCATCATGCACTTTTATCCTTGTATACCCCACTTTTATCTGTTATCGACAAAGACTGAGATAATCACGGGGATTAGACAATATTTTCCAATATCAGTAATGATAGTGTGTGATTTTACACCCCCCCCCCCGATTTTTTTACTATTCGTTGTGGTATTGATGTTGTTGTTGGTGTTGTTGTTGTTTCTGTCGTTGCTGTTTTTGTTGTTGGTGTCAGTATTCGTGGCGTCACGATCTCTTGGACTGATGACCTCATAATGATGGCCGTACTCTGAGATTATTATTGTTTCGAAGCCGATGAAATTCTTTGAAACATCGTGGTGTTTTTTTTTCTTCCAATTGACATGTTTTCAGCTATTCTACATCACGAACTAAAATGCTGTTGTATGGCCTTTAGCAACGTAAAATAATAACGTCGCTTGACTCCGTGGAAAATCCTGATCGCACATGAGCTATCCGTCAATACCTCATCACGCGAAATGGAACCGGTTCATTTACTGAGAAAAAAATAATAATGTATAAATACATCAGTGTATCGCATAGTCGATACTTTCTAATATTTTCATCAACTTTTACATCCAAATTGGAATCATTATATTCCCGTCCAGAAGCGCCTTATTAAATGCCGTACTCGTATTTAAATTCGCGCAGTACTATTTTTCGCGCACCCGCATAGGTGCGCGAATTTAAAACTGAGCGAAAAATAGTACGACTCCTGAGTTTAGAGCGAACCACAGAAAATATCAGATGTATATGTTGATGAGTTGCATACATTAGGGAAGGATGGACTGAATACATACAATTATATCTGCTTTGATAGGGCTATATATTGCGGGCGACCAACATAAAAATCATTACTCATAATTATGTGAAGCAACACGTTATGGTAACATCGTCAGTGTTGAAATACCTGTAATTTAAATACGAGTAAGGGACATCCTCCGCACCTCACTCGAAGACAACAATCGTTGAAAGGTTAAAGAGACACAAGGTCTTCGAAGTGAGTTCATGCGAAACAACACAAAAAATCTGTAAAACAACTGTCACCAAGTGCATGAAAAAATAGATTGACCTTGTTCTTATTATGCAAAAGATCAAAGCATTGAAAAATATTCTTAAAATCATATTTCGACTAAATTATTTGAACTTACTACATGATTAGCTATGTTTGTTGACCAATCTTTTGTTTACATAACAATGGTTTCAACACACGAAATTTCGTTATTTGATAACTATCAGTAATACAAATTAACAACAACATGTATCTGTTTATTATAGAACGCATTAGCTGCCTCATTTGCGCACCTGTCGTGACAAGATGTTACTTTGTTATTACATGATGGTACTTTATCATTATAATATATATATCTTTAATTGTCCTCCATATGTGAAGAGTTATTGAATACAGAACATATACACACAGAAACATGGACACAAATATGTCAACATATATACAAGTACAAGTTTATACAAAACAAAGTTACATCACAAGGAATGGAATAACATACAGTCGCTACTCATTCGTGTATTATGCATTTAGGCACACGTACACAAGTCCACCCATACCAACATATGCACCCTCTCTCTCAGTTTCTCCCTTCTCATTCGATATATCTCTCTCTCTATCTCTATCTCTGTGATATATCTCCCTCTTTCTTTTGCCCCCCCCCTCTCTCTCTCTCTCTCTCTCTCACTCTCTCTCTCTCTCTCTCTCTCTCTCTCTCTCTCTCTCTCTCTCTCTCTCGCACTCACTCTCGAGTTTCTGTCGCACACGCATCTACACTCTTTAACATATAAACATATTTAAAAGTATTTCAATATGCCTTGTCGATCACAGTCACTTGGAAGCTATATTTATTATATATCGCTCATGTTTAATCAGATGTAATTGTCAATCAATTTCTTAACAAGGCCAAGCAATACCATAGCTTGAGACTTGATTTGGCGAAAAAGTGTACTGTAAATGGTAATGAACAATTTCCCATTTCTACTAAAGAAGGTGGTATATTCCCCAGAAATATGGATAACTGCTTTTCCCCTGTCAACTCGTCCATATACATAAAAGCATCTATTCCGAAAGTTTTTATGATATCGTACCAAATATTATTCCTTGTATTCGATATGGAAGTGCAGTTTATTATGGTATGTTCTATAATGCATTGATATTGCGTATTACATAGTAGACAAAGCCCGTTATCTTTATATGCGGTGTGAGCGATAAGTCTAGCAATCATAAGAAATGTAAATTTTTCATCTGGATAAAGCCTGCATGTTTGCCACAGTAACGAGGAATTGAGTTTGGTTTGTGTAAGTCCATATTGTGCCAGATCACTATTTGATTCAATACTCTTTCTCCACTCAAGTGCATTTATAGTGTTAATCTCAGTTTTTACGATATTCTTCCAGTATGATTTGGTGGGAAACGTGCTTTCGAGCGTATAGCGTTCTAGGTACTCATATAAGTTATACCTCTTTAGAACTGTAGAAATATCTGCCATAAAGGATTGTGGGTGAGAAATTCCAAGAATATGACTATGGAGCCGCACCAGGAACACGGATTTAGCGGTCTTATTTGTATTTAGTCTACATAATGTTGCTAGTAAGCTTAATTTCCTTTTATCAATATATGATTCAAGCCCACCGCACCCCATAAGCCCCTGTACGATGCAAGTTCGGGTTTGTTGTGGGAATCCTTGAAAATGTTTTAGGCAAAATCTATGTGCTCTCTCCGTGAATGCATGAGAAACATTAGATATATTCCAGAGCAGTTCACTACCGTACATAGCCTTAGGGAGGACGATGGACTTGTAGATACTGAAACAACTGTATGGGGTGATACCGCCTGCGTATAATCCTGCATTGGTCAGCGATAGATATGTGCCTTTGAGTTTTGTGCAAATTTTGTTTGCAAGTTTTGAGTTAAAGCTGAATTTCTCAATAGGGATTCCCAAGTGTGTTCCAGATTCGACTTCGTGTATTACACTGTTGCCAAATTTCCACGACCTCTGTGATTTAATGAATTCACGTTGCGTTTCGTTAAAAACAATGATGAATGTCTTGGATGAGTTATAAAGGTATCTCCATTTCAAGCTATATTCTAGACAAATATTATACAAAGTACGTAGGCCTGACTCTGAAAGTGATAGAAGTACCATGTCATCCGCCTGTACTGGCGAAGTGCACTTTATATCATGCATGTGGAGGCCACATAAAGAATTTTCCAACTCGTATATGAGGTCGTCTACATACAACATATAAAATAGAGGTGAGAGGATAGAGCCTTGTCTAGCTCCTTGAAAGATGCCAAACCAGTCTGAGAAAGTATTTCTATACCGTACGCAACATTCGATACCCGTCAGGAGTGCTTTGAAAGTGTGCCATATAATACCATTGAATCCTCTTTTATGCAATTTGTACAAAAGACCATTTAACCAGATGGAATCAAACGCTTTTGTGACGTCTAGAAAACAGGCGAATAATTTACTGTGCGTCTCTTTAGTGTAGGAAATGCACTCCTGTAATAAGTACGAAGTTGCCATACAGCTTACTCCGCTCTGAAAACCATGTTGGGCGGGTTGATGGCTATATTATTTGGCGTGTATGATTGCAAGCGCATGAGTATCACTTTTTCATATAGTTTATATAAAGCAGGCATGATTGTAATTGGTCTGTAGCTGTCAAATGCTTGTTTTGACTTTTTACCGCCTTTATATAGAGATATCATCACTCCTTTCTTGGCATTGTTAGGAACATATGAAAATTCTAACATCTTACTGAAAAGGTGGCACAATTTACAAACTATGTATGGTGCGCTATAAACAATGTGTTCATTTGTTATCGAGTCATGTCCCGCTGCTTTATTCCTGTTGAGTTTAGGTATAATATCGGTCAACTCTGATTCACTGACTGGACAGCAGAGAATTTTATCAAGGTCGGTATATTTGTCTTTTTTAATAGACGATACATATGAATTAACCGATTTAAGATGATTAGCGTCAAACTGCTCATTTTGTAGTGGTATGAATAGGTTTCCATAGTATGATGCCCATGCATTAGATATAGACTGGTTAGTACGGAGAGTTTCACCGTTGTGCACGAAATGTGACGGCGATAGCGTGTTACGTTCTCTGCGTTTGTAATTGACCAATCGATAGAATGTATTCTGATCTATTTCTGCGCACTTGTCTATTTCGGAATCACGGTCCCGCATAAATTGTTCTGAAATTTTGCGATGTGTACGTCGAAAAGAGCGTTTTGCTTCTTTATAATGGCGATATGAATTGGAACCTTCGTAATGAGGTTTGCCTTCTGCCAACCAGCATCTGCGACACTCGCGCATATTACAGTGGGCGGATTTTAACGAGTTGTTCCAATATGGTTTAATATGACTACGGAATTTTGATTTAGGAACAACTTCTGAGGCTGCATTACTGAGAGCAGAAACTATGGAATTATAATAGTTATCAATCGAAGATACACTATCTATTTCAACAGTAGGGCAATTTTTACCCACGTTTGTCGCAAACGTACGAGCGAGTGTCGGATTTGAATTCAGAGCTGACCATTTTAATTTTGTCGAGCACTGTACATGAGAGGCCTGAGGCTGAAGTACTTCGTCATTCATACATAATGCAATGGGACGATGCGTTGATACGTCGATGCTATCATCTTGTAAAATATCAACTGTTTGTATTTTGTGGCTCATTGCTTTATGAATAAGGAAATGGTCTATAATTGAACCGGAATCAGGATATGTCGGTGGTACGAATGTTTTTACCGTGGTAGTTTTGAACGATTTTTCAATTGGAGAGCAAACACCTTTGTACATAAACATATTTGTCAATAGCATGCCTCTGTAATTTGGGCGAAAGGAATTTACGTTAAAGTCCCCCATAACGATTACAGTTCCCAACGAACTATAATAGTAAAATAAATTTGACACTTTCTCAATATACTTTGAGAAAAAATCGTCAGAGTAATTGCTGGAAGGAAGATATACTTGGAATATGTAGTAAAATGTCCATTGATTAATGTATAGTTGAATTCCAATAATTCTATCATCTTCAGTGTCGATAATTGATACATTATCATTCCACTGCTTATGCCAAAAAATAGCTACTCCGGCTTTTGGTCGACCCTTTTTATCAGGAGGGCCGGGTGTTGCGTCACATACAGTGTAGGAGTTATAGTATTGTGATATATGGTCCATGAACGATATACTGGATTCCTTCAGCCAATGTTCTGAGATGCCACAAACGTCCACTCCCTGCCTATCGAGAAATCTAGATAAGTAGGAGGAGGATGAAAAGATGCCAGTGGCATTCCATGACATAAAGGATAACATGCTGAAAATAAAATATGTATAAAGAAGTGACATCATCAGAGAAGAACTATAGTTCTGATCTCAATGATGCAGTTTAGTGCCAGCTAGGGACGCGGCTGCTGTTCAGTTGTTCACGAGAACAATCCAATCTGGTAGTATCCATCCGAGTGCATGTCATACCCACCGGCCAGAAGTCTCTGTCCAGAATAAATTCAGAGTGGTCATTTAATACATTTATCCTGGCAGTAGAAGTTCCATTCACACTTGGATAGAGGCGAACTATAGAAAATTCCACTCTGTTGTCATACATGTATTTCTCAATGTCGTCTGAAGAGTAGTTATTGTCTATGTCTCTCAGAAGTACTCGGTCGGTCTTAATTGGGATTCTAGAACTGTAATTCGATTTTGGAGTGCGTCTAGCACGTCTGTTATTTATACCATTTTGTTGTCCGTTGTTCCATCGCTGGCCTATCTGAGCTTTTGTATAGTGATAGTTACCATTATAGTTTGGCCGAGCACGATCGTGGTATTCAGGGTAGGTTTTCCGACGAGGACCCGAACAGTTATTGCACAAGGCTGTCTAGGCTGTTCCTCGCTAGAATCGTGGATCGATCGTCGGAAACTCTCAATGATTGGCGCTTTCTGTGGGCCAAAGCACGAGAAAGCATCAAAACAGTTATTCCTACGACGTTTGTATGATTTCATATCTGGTCTGTCAACTGACGAAACATCTTTTATACATGACATATGGTGCATTCTATGTAAATATAACATTGAACATCACCTTATTGAATATGCTAATTCCAATGAATTTCCATCGCCGTTGTGTGGAAACGTTTGGTACGGATAGCTGTAAAGGAGTTAGATGACTGGTATAATCGTATCTCCGGCGACTCCTCTTTAACAGCTTTCCGTACCATTCACCCCACGCTACGGTCGATCGATATATGGAAACTATGCTCACAATTTCCGGAGGAAAAATTTGTATCCCCCCTGATCGGTCGCATAATCGCACATACAGCTTTCGGACAAAATGATACATGCATACATTGTTTAGCGATCTACTCATGTGTAGTACAGCATATCTTGTTAGATTGCCCGTCATTGCTACATGACCATTATGGCATTGACTGTTTCCTCTACCTAGACCAAATACATAACCTATTTGCAGCTACTGTTTGCCCTTCTGGGATCGCCACCTAGAGATCTCGCTATACTCTCAGATAATCACTCTAATTTGTCTCGCTTGCTCGTTAGGACAATAACATTTATGTGGAAACGGTTTCATTTTGATAATGGTTAACTAAAGTGATCAGCACTCTTTCGGAGTAGAATAGCATTAATTCTCAATTAATAAATTTACTGTTAGTTGGTAAATTATCTATGTCACAGCATTGGCCAATCCAGTACCATGCATCCTTCCGCCAAATATGTATATATTTCAAATTACCCACATTTCCTTCATGTGTACACTGTTTACAGTTTACGTAATATACACTTCACATAACCTCACTTCAACGGACATCCATGAATCTTAGTATTCTCCCGGATGCATGATCACACAAACCATACCCATGTGTATTCTCCCGGATGCATGATCACACAAGCCATACCCATGTGTAATTGCATGTGTGTATACATATGTATGCGTAAGTATATGTATATACATGTTTATATGTGTATACCTATTCATGTGTATATATATATATATGTATATTCATGCCATATAACTTTCGCAATTATCCAAACTTTGGAGTTATCTCGCTTGCACTTAAGATAACCGTCTTAACAAAGTATAACCTTTATTTAAACACAGCATAACACGTCCCGCTTCAGCTCAACGCGAATTATTCCATACCCTTAACTTCCTCATACAGCAATGTCCCATATATGCTTTGGTGTATATTTAATCAGATATACATGCACATATAATCGTGCATGTATAGGAGGTACCTAACCGTTACATATGTATTCATATATATGTGTGTGTTGGTGTGTGTGTGTAGCTACGTGGATGTATGTGTATGTATATATGCATATATATGTATATGAACATTTATACATATGTATATAACCATGCATATATTCAAGAGTGCTGGCGCGACTGTGTACGTGCACTTGCATGCTCTCTCTCGCGCGCATGTATATGTGTATGCATGTATATTTTTGTATATATATATGTATATATGTGAGTATATATGTATGTATATGTATGCATGTGTATATGTGTGTGTTGGGGTGGGTGTGTATGTGGGTGTGCGGATGTGTGGTCGTGCCGGTGCTCCTGAGGGTATGCATGCTTATATGCACTCACATAATTATGTTCGTATTTGTCTCTGTGTCAGTCAAATTATATAACCCTGTATATTGTATAGCCAAACTCCTGGATGCAGGATGTATTTATGTTCTCAATTTATTTATAATGTTTATATATATGCTCTTCATTATATGGAGGAATAAAGATGTATATATAATTACGTGATGATACTTTATCAGTATTTGCTAGTTTATCATGACATGGCGGTACTTTATCATTACGTGTTGACACGTTATCATTGCATATGGTACTTTATCATGACATGATGGTACTTTATAATTACATGATGATACTTTATCATTACATAATGATACTTTATCATTACGCGATGATACGTTAGCAAGGCATGATGCTACTTTATCATGGCATGATGATACTTTGTCATAATATTATTATATTTTATAATTAGAACACTTTATCATTACATGATGATACCTTATCATGACATTATGATATTTTATCATTGCGTGATGGTACCTTATCATTATATGATAATACTTTATCATTACATGGTGATGGAGGATAATAAATAAAGATATATATATATATATATATATGTATATATATATATATATATATATATATATATATATAATTATAATTTATAAGTATAACACGTTATCATTACATGATGACACCTTATCATGACACCATGGTACTTTATCATTACATGTTGGTACTTTATCATTATGTTGTGATGCTTTATCATTGCACGATGGTACTTTATCATTACATGATGATACTTTATCATAATATTATGGTACTTTGTCATGACCTGGTGATATTTACCAGTACATTATGCCTCTCTAACATTTCATGGTGGCACTTTATCATTGCACAATGTCATTAAATGGTGATACTGTATCGTGGCATGATGCCACATTGTATTTACATGGTGATACCTTATTATTTTATGATGATACTTTCTTATTACGTGATAGTACTGGTCATGACATCGTGATACTATATCATGACAGGGTGATACTTAATCATGACAGGGTGATACTTAATCATGATAGGGTGATACTTAATCATGACAGGGTGGTACTTTATCATGACATGATTGTACTTTATTATTACGCGCGCGGCGTGTATACTAATGTATACATTATTGTTTCGCCTGGGCGCTGCCATAGCGCGTGGGGGTTCTATTTATAGAATGTTAATTATTGGGACAAATTAAAAGTTGTAGTGCGACTCCGAGGTCGAGCTGTAGTGCGACCCCGAGGCCGAGTACGGTAAAAGGTGTAGTTGAGAATTTCAATTTCGTTTATTGGCGTTTACATTATGTCAATAATGTTGATTTTTTATTTGTGATAAGCTATGCCAATTACAAATAACAGAAATGAAAAATATTGTATAATTACAATCATGGGTATATAATATATAATCTTGAGCGCGTTACCATTTCTGACTATGGTTTTCTTGTTATAATATGGTGATGATTTGTCATGATGATATGTTGAGTCAAAAGTGGAAGGAAAAATATTGATATAAACGGATTGAAGTCATAATTTAAGGCGGGTGTATTTATGTTGTATTTATGACTCGGGGGGGGGGGGGCTATGTACTGTGCGCTTTCTCGTTGAAAATAGTGTCCTGCGGTCAGATGCTCGTAGCCCGTTTATATATAACCATGGGTATATGCAAGAAATACACAATGAAAACACACTCCACAGTTTGGATCGATAAGCCTTGCCCTGTGTATTTTGATGTTGCGTTTTTTGACAATCGGTCTTCCGTATCATTTGTATAACACAATTATCGTCTTACTTGCAGCACGACGTTACCCTTGATCGCAACGGAAGCGTTTTCATTTAGAGTATGGTCAATATATTGCGTATTCACTGATAGAAAATAAATAGGTCTTTGCCGAAAGCAGAAACTAAGTCGCGAGGGCACCCTGTTGAGTCTGGGATATTTGCCACTCGGGACTTGGCTAGAGGGTTTTCGTTGAGGTTTCTATGTCACAATTTCCAACTGCACCCACCCCATTGAACCACACCAAACTCACAAGTTTGTGTAATTTAATGTGCACCCCCCCCCCCCAAATTTTTCCCAAATGTTCCCTCATGGTAGCCTATTCTAAATGGACCAGTAGTCTTGTGACCACTAGCCATTCAGGGGGATGAAAAGGATGGTTCGGCCCAGTATGAGATTAAAAAATCTTAACATTCAGACAAATTTACACCCCGATTTATTTTTTCTTAAATTAATTAGCAAATAATTACTGGCAAGGGCACAGGACACGTGGGTCGGACGGTGGTTAGGCCTGATGTAACATTTTGAAAATCTGAACTTGAAAATTTGACAATCCTAACATCTAGACTGGCCTCCAGCTTTCCAATTCGGGGAAATTTGCAACCTGACACTCACCCTTAGGTTTGAAAATTGCCAACTGATGGTCATTTCAGTCCAGAATGTTGCAACTGAAAGGGAAATATGCAAATGTTGTTCTAAAAACAACAAATTCATCACTAAGAAGTTGTTGGAAAATCAAACTACGAGAACAATTTCAACCTAATTTGTGTGTGAATTTTCCAACTAATGATGCATTAGGTTTGACGACAGATTGGGGTAAGACCCCTGCCTAACTGAAGACGAGAAATCATCGATCATAAATTATGTTGGGTAGCACCCGTGGAGGGGTCAGGGGGCTACATCCTACCCATGTCGATGATGGATAGCCATCCCTTCGATCAGATCTGCAATGGTCAACCCGGTAGCTAAAGCCCGCCCCCTGTATAAACGTATAGCCCCTGCGTTGGGGATATCCTGGCGCCACCCCTGTTTGAAATCATTTAGATATTTTAAAGGAGAAGACCACATATGGTATCGTTCTGTTTGCCTCTCTATATCATATAAATACTTTTTCTAAAAACCCTTAAACCAACATGCGAATTCCCTGCGCCCCTGTAGCGCAAATAATAGTATAAATAGTGCGTCTATTTCAGACAAAGTTCAAACATTAAATATGACCAGACAAGACATAGAAACCGCTAATCTCATTACCAATCTAACAACACCAGGCGAACATGATTACCTTTCAAAGCAATAACACCGGGTATCAGATTACGGAAAACACAGGCACACACACCATGGATAAATACACGGTCAAAATCACGGCCGTTATTTTGGTACGGTTATATCTGGCATATACCCATGGTTATATATAAACGGGCTACGAGCATCTGACCGCTGGTGTTTTCGCTCGTGCTAACTTTATGTTCAGTGCATTTTACCTGTTTGTGCGGAACTAGTTGTATTTTTACCAAGATTATCGTCTCGTATATATGCATGACAGTTCTTAGTTGACATTTTCATAATATCTGAATCACCTTCCGGGGCACGTGTTTCAGATTATGCTGGGAGTTTTTATATCAATACCGTTGTAAAATACATTCAAAATAGGATGGTGTTGAGACGTATGATAGGTAGACCACTGAAAATGTAGGACGACAGCACTACCTATAGCTAAGAATATTAATTTAACCAGAAGTTGTAACTTGATATCTGGACCCTGCATGTATATCTTCGAGCTTAGTCACGCATGCCAATAGCCAAAAATTGTCTAAACCCGACCGGGTATGCCAGATTTGTGTAAATTTGTGTATTTCCATATTTTTACACCATATTTTCTGTTCCCAAATGGTGGCGAGAGTTAAACGACCATATGGGCATGCCGCCACCATATGACATATTATTGTTTACTTTTTGATTTGATATGTATTACAAAATTGTATGATGATATGCCATGAATAAATATTTACTTACTTAAATGTTTGCAAGTATATGTAGCTATCCAGTAGTAACGTTAGTAGAATATAGATACTTACCAAAGGGTTAAAATTAATATTCTTAGGCTATGCACTTTAAGTTTAACCCTTTGATAGGTAAGGATCTCAGCTATCGGTTAGTGTTGACGTGTAACATACTCAACGGACTCTGCCATAACACATCTGTACACCGCCCTATTTTGATAGTATGCATGTTAAAAAAAAAACTCCCAGCATAAGCTGAAACACGTGCTCCGGAAGGTGAAGGTAAGATATTATAAAAATGTCCAAAAAAAAACTGTCACGCAAATGCGAAACGATTGTAAATTACAAATAGTTCCGCACTAACCTGTCAAATGAACTGAACATAAAGTATTTTTATGAGAGAAAACAAACCCTCACAATTAGCATTTACGAAATTAAACTCTCATACTATTTCCAATGAGAAACTAGTCCTGAGTCACAGGTCCCCAGAACAAATATTAACCACCCGTTGATCACCGTGTAGTGGGTCAAATCGTATTATTGGGGTGGGGTAAAAAAAAAACATTCTGGGGACCTGTGCCTGAGTATGTTCAAACACCCGTCATAAATGTAAGACTTCAATCCATTTATATTAATCTTTTTCCTTCTGAATTTTGACTCAACATAACATCAGGACAACTCATCATAATGTAATGATAAAGTATCATCATATAAGGATTAACTGTCATGTGGAAGGGTTTTACATACAAGTTATGTCCACTTACCTCACCGTTACATCTCCATAAAAATAGTCCACATGACAGTTAATCCTTATATTTATATACATTTAGCGAAAAAGCCGCTTTTGTAAATATATTTAAATCGAAAAGTGTATCGTGACAAGATCAGCCAAAAATACCCAATAGCACCCTTGGCAAAAGTTAATAGGAACAATTTCTCTTCATGTTGAAACCCGATGATGTATTAAGTCAATCCTGCGCGAGTCAAAATGCGCCCAAAGCATTACGCGTTCGTCTTTCCAAACCTAATGACGTATCGATGGTGTTATTAGCTTGGTGTTATTATGCGTTACGCATTCACCGAGAAATAACTGCAACTAGCCACGTGGGCGCCGACCAATCAGAATGCTGGATTTAGTGATGACAACACTTAGTGTGTAAATATATAATGATAACTTACCATCATGCAATGATATAGTATCATCACATAACGATAATGTATCATCGTGTCATGATAAAGTATCATCGCGTAATGATAAAGTTATTATTGATAAAGCACCATAATGTAAACTTATGGTGAAGTATTATAATGATAAAGTATAATCATGTTATGACAAAGTATCATCGTCCCATGATAAAGTATAATCACGCAATCACGTAATAGTAAAGAATCATCATATATTGAGAATGTTCCATCATAGCTTGTTAAAGTATCATAATGCATTGCTAAAGCAACACTGTAATGATAAAGTACCATCATGTGATGGTAAAGCAGTATCGTGTAATGATAAAGCATCATCATAGCATACTAAAGTATCATCATGTAATGCTAAAATATCACCGTGTAGTGATAAAGTAGCGTCATGTCATGGTAAAGTAGCATCATGTAATGATAAAGTATATATCACCATGTAATGCTAAAGTACCGTCATGTAATAACAAAGTAGCATCATGATATGACAAGTGCGCATATAATGCAGCTATGGCGTTCCATAATTTCACCATCCATGTTCTTCTTGTTGGAGATGTTCTCAGAGACTTAATATTGTTTGCACATTTACCCATTGCGAGTTCCTCGGGTCTATTTAACTTTAATTATATGTATGTATCCGTTTGCCCAAACAGTCGATTCGACGAGAAAATAAGTCTACATATATAGGGCTTAATAACATATCAATGAGTCAGAAGCTGCTGATGCAAACAGCTATTCCATGTTCATAAATTAATTCGATATGTATTTGCACACAATACAAGAGCCTTTTTTTCTGTTTCAGATGAAACCACGGAAATATTCAAGTCACCTAGCTTTAGGGATATTTGCGGTTAGTAATTAATATCATCATCAATCTCATTGCAACCACCTCCAGAATCGTCATCATTATTATCATAATTAGCAGCATCATCATCAGTCATAAGCACAACCACCATGCAACACCAACACGATCAGCATCGTTATGAACGACAAACAACCACATCATCATCATCATCATAGAATAGTCCCCATCACAGATTCAACGGACATGCATGTAGCTCATTTGAACCTCCAAATGATATATGGCCACGTAATGGGGACGGGGGACTATACGATGGGTTGATAATACACTTAATATCGACCTATGCATGCATGTGGTTTGTATACTCAAACCAAACTTGCCAAATAATAGCGATTTTCCAGCAGTGTTTTATTCTTCATCCCCGGATCTGGATATAACTACAACGAGCATGACTTCAGACTTCAAACATCCACGGGGCTCCAAGATATCTCTGATGGGATTTATATTAATATTAGTTTGTATTCGCACAATGTCAATATAAATATATAAACGGCGCAGGATTAGAACCATTGACTTATATAAACTTAAATTGCCATTTACACGTATATAGTACTGTAATGCCCCCCATTGACGTTGTACATACATGTATAATATTAATGCTTTCAATATGTCTCTCTTTCAGATTTTCATCGATCTAGTATCTTCCTATACGACGGGTGAGTTTTTAGACTTACTTTGGGCATAATGTATTAAATTTGACACATGTACTATTATACTACCGTGCAGCGTTTCTTGATATCATGACAACTTTTGTTGCTCACACCAGTGCATTGAAATTGTGTTTTCTTGGATTTCTTCCATTGTGTTTTGACAAAGCTCAAAGACCGAGACCAAATTAATGAGAATCTCAAAGACCGAGACAAAAATAATGAGAAGCTCTTATCGAGTGTGGGGCAGCTACGTTTTTGACATTCGATGTTTTACAACTCATGCATATTATTATCATTATGATTCTATATACATGTGTATAAATAAGTATTTGGGGAGAACCAAACAACGATTAAGCCTATAGTCTTGTCTTTAAGTTATCGTCCCTTAACCCATATAACAATTGTTTATACGCAGGTTTAAGTTATCGTCCCTTAACCCATATAACAATTGTTTATACGCAGGTACATATCAGTGTTATCAGGCTACAAAAACGCACCACGCCGTCCGGGTCAACATAGAAACTGATCAGCCTAAAGTCAAGATAGGGTCGTGTGACCCACAATCGGGCAACGGCGATGCATCAGACCCATATACAACAGAAATTGGTTACCAAGCAAATCCAGAATTCGCTATTCCTTGTGGCGCAAACAGAGTTGTTGTAAGTCATGAATCGTCTAATCTTATATAACGCATGCTTGCACATGCAGTTTGATCCACCACCATGCATTGCTGACTTTTTCTAGCGTTCAGAAATTCATAATTCATTAATAATTCAGACTTGCATGAATGATCATATGCTGAAAGCACCGGAGAGTTAGATAGCTATATTTAGCGACAGAATCACGATTGTCATTATTACGCCATCTGAGGGTGTATATTGGGAAGGGTATTTGGTCTTGTCGTATGAGGTGATGGGGTAAATGTGATTAAAACGTACTCGTGTATTTGTGTACTTGTTTACAATGTATATTCTCTGCAATGTCGGCCAGCTTACACTATGTACAAGTCGGTGCCGCACTAACGCTGTGATTTCGCTTCGATCAATCATGCATGCGTTCAGGATCTGTTGTCGCTAATATACGTTGGTTTAAAGAATTACATATAAGAAAAACACAAATAATCAACAAGATCACAGTGTGGACATGACACGTATTCAAATATATATAAATGATGGATGTGACAAATCGATATATATAATAATGCATGTATACCATATCATTATATTTTCAACGTTCGGTCTGTGGTCATTGAAAACTGAGGAGAACGGCTAGTTGTCGGTTGACAACACTGATAAACATGCAGAGCCTCTTCATGAAACTGGGCTTACTATTTGACAAAAGGATGCGGATTTTAGCTTCATTGGGAAAGTTATAATATGCACGCGGTATGTATCGTTTTCTTTCATCTACAGAAGCATCACAACTATAAGAAGCGTGTGGTATTCATCACCGATCACGTTACGGGTACAAAGTTCACATGTACGTTGAATATACGAGATTTTGTTCCAATGACCGCGTTCTACCGGGAGTACATGATTTGCTGTTCTGAATCTCGCGAGAATCTGCACATTGTGGATAATATAGCTTGTCCCGGTGAAATCTTTCCTTTTGCGTTTAGTTTGGTTTTGCGATCTGGCAGTCGTTGGCTCTTCGCCATCACGAAGACATAAACTGGCATGTACCTGTATAACTCCACGGATGTCCGGCTAACTCAGTTATTTTTTTCACGAGATTAAATCCATTGAATTATATACATTTCTCAAGGTTCAAATAATAACTCTGTCACAATAAGTCTACGCCTTTTATCTGTCTCAACCAACTCGTAGCTTAGTCATCATTTTGGGCTGGTGCTCTCTAAGTTAACATTAGGTGCTGGGAGTAATAAAGTTCAATACATTACATTCTATCTCTATATATATTTTCATCTATCAAACTTCTCATCACATTCAGTAACTCCATGTAATAACACAATCAGCAATATGCCAACTATAGATGGTCCCATCTATAGAATTTAAGCTCGTACATGTTCATACAGGTAGATGTGTAGATGTATAGATGTAGACTCTACAAACATAAATAAACAAGTCCTAATTTTTAGATTAAGGGAAGAGGAATACCTCCCAACATACAGACATACTACACCCTTACACAATCACACTACTAGTTATATAGAATAACATATACACACATAAGGGATATATTAGTGCTCCTGCTCAGAGACTTTCTACAAATAACTACTTGAAGCTTCACAAACACAAAGTATAGATGAATATGTAATATCTATAAAAATGCCATTAAATGAGAATTAATTATAGTTTACCATGTTATAAAGTGAACTATCCATAATTATAAAACGAACATATTCCAATTATGGAGAATCACAAGTCGATCTCTATTGACGACAATAGGAAAAATGGGTTAAAATATATAACATTGAAACGAACATAAAAGTACAACATTGCACATACCTAAACGATGAGTTTTGAGTCTGGATGTCTCCTTGTACATAGTCTGAACGTAGTCACATGGACCTGTTATCATGAATGTGGCGACAGGATGTTTCATCCCCTAGATTATGCCATGAATCTGTAATCCAACTACGCCCGTAGATATCATACTCCACTAGTTCAATATCTGGGAAATTGTTGATGTTGTTGTGACAGGGAATTCTATAAGTTTATAACATTGCAAAAATAGTGCATATATTTCTTAGTTAATATCGGTTCCTTGGTAATGTATTTCACTGTAGGTGAAGGTCCCAAGCTCTAATATATTTAATATATATGCGTAATAATATGATCTTGAGGGCGTTACCATTTCTGACTCTGGTTTTCTTGTTATAGTTTGGCCTCTGAACGAACCGGAATCTATCGGAGACATGGCCGTACATTAATTGCTATCTACTGTTTTTATATTTTAACATGAGATCATTATAGGAGAACATTTTATTTTGCTATTGTTCCCCGCGCTATATTTGTTTCATCACCACAAACTCTTCACATTCACAATAATTACCAGAAATTTATCTGCAGAATACAGCACAATGGACAGTTACAGTGCGTGATGCCGACGACAATGTCACGTTTACTGGAATAGTGACTTGTAACCCTGAAGATGAAACCGTTATTAAGTCGTCAGTTATTGAAGCTACGTAAGTTGTTATTTGTTGATTCAGCTATCATATAATGTCTAGCAGGTACATGTAGATGATATATCATAACAACACAAGGCAACAGTGCGAGCCTCTGATTATTGTATTCGGCCAGTGGTTAAACGCGCTCTTTAAAATAACGTTCTTTAAAAAAAACAAAGACTCTTTAAAAAAAAATATTTTCATGTTTTGTTTTGTTTTAGTTTTTAATATCTCCGTTATTTAGTCAATATTATCATTTGATTAAAACTGGATACTAAGCGTGAACCACGATTATATATTGTGTTATATCTAATCCTTGGCTTATTGGCTGAAAATATTTATTCAGCTAAAATATGCATATGCAGCTTAGAAGTGTAATATAAACGAGGGAAAATCCCAAACCTCAGCACTGAGTATACCTCTCCTTTTTGACCGAGAAGTATGTGTGCATTGATACAAAATAATGTTCCTTTTAAGTCTTTTGTCTGATATGGCAACAATAAAGCGCGTTTTTTTCAGTTATTTGTGGAAAGCTAAAATACTTGCATGGGTAAGTCTTCTCGTAGTATATACACTCTATGTACACCAGCATATCAATTATTGTTCGACCATTTTTATCACCAGAATGCCGCACAGTGATACATTACTCACGCACATCGACCTAATAGCGTCATGTTCATACTTGACGTTTAAATAACTAAATAGTATACATGTGCACGAATAATGAAGTCCGATGCACTAACTATATGTAAAATTCATTCTACGACGTGGAAAAAACAATTAGTTCACGTGCAAACAGCCAAGATTTGGGGAGTACTCACAACCAGACGACCCAATGATATTGGGGTAAGGTGAAGTCGTCAGGAGTTATTATGTCATCATACATGTCGTCGTCAGTATACAAAGTTTTAAAAAGTGGCATCTCAATACAGAAATACGAACGAGAGAAACAGTAATCGTGAGAAGTAAGGCTTATCTCGGGGGCAAGTCTTCCTTTGGTTGGTTTCACCACGTTTATACGACGTCTCCGGCTTGTTTATTGTCAGTCCACTACACTCAATTACCCCCCCCCCCCATGCTTTATAATCGCGAAAATGGCGAAGGAGAATTTAGCAAGATGTCATCTAACTATTCTCGGATGTATTTAGGAGATAATACAAAGGGTTGCCAGAATGGCATTGTACACAACACACTTGGAAAATGGCGCACAAATTTGATCTTAATACTGCATCACTCTGCACATTAACAACCACGTATTAAACCATATGCACATGGCTGCACGACAGTTCGATATATATTACCTAATACATTACGAAACCGTATAGTATTCAAATATGGAATTTACAGCGCCTTCAAACTCATACGTGAAAACCTTAATATTTTGGACACTTATGTGTGATTCACAATTTATATTAACATTTATGAACTGCTAGCCCTAGACAATACACAACATGTAAAAGTATATATTCATCTAAATATGTTGTCCTGAACAAACCGGCACTGGTGATATTGAAGACAGAGATTAATTCCAATACATTAATATGGACAAAATGTTGTATTATAGATATCAGTTTTAAGTTGTTTGCTAAATCTAATGAAATTAGATGCATACACCACCATCTGTACAAATTTACGGCGATGATTAATTTTCCAATTACTTACTCGTACTTACTTACGTACTTACTTACTAATTAAAGTATTATTTTTTTTCGCTCAGTTCTGAATTCGCGCAAATTAAATGCGCACAACGTGCTGCCCAAATTTTAAAATGTCAAAACAATTTCTGTTAAAGTCTTGTGTCTGGTGACAGTTTGATATCTTAATAGTTCACGAAGTTACACGTATAGATTCAAGACCGCCACGACGGAAATGTACAATAACCAGTAGAACATATAACTGTCATTATATAATTGGCGGGCGTGAAGATGGGTGTTCACAATGCTCCAAGAAATCATCCTGTTTCTTAAATAATTATGAACATCATTGAAAAAAGTCGAAGGCAGTAAAACCACAACAGTATATGCACTGTATAGGCTGCTGACTTTAAAAACCATCAACACTAGATTGTATATATATATATTCTTGAGGAGACATCATAATTAACTCAGACTCAGACTGGCATATAAGTGTTTTTTCAACCATTGCCATATATAAGATTATATACTGATTTCTCGTTTTCGGTGTTGGCGGAAATTGACTACCCGCACGAAAATAAATGTGTCCATTCAGTCCGGCGGACGAACCTTTCGTAAAATATGTACGTACTTTTGGAACGTGTACTATTTTTTTTTTGTCATTCAGTTTCGGTGCGCGAAATAGTACTGCGCGAATTTAAATACGATTAGGGTATTCAACTAACTTACGCAGGATTTAAGTCGATTAACAAGTTTTCCGTTCAGAGTAAGAGATATTTGACATAAGTTCCATAAATGATGATAAACACTGTAACTTGTCTATACTTTCACACGTATAACAACAATTACGTGGAATTAATTTTACAAGTATTGCTTCTGCCAATTACATGAATTAGAAACATCTTCCACCAAGATAGCCTCCAACATTTACGTTTGAATTTGCCCTACCGATAGGAGCACATGATATTAATGTACTGAGAAAGTTAAGAAACGTGTTGTATTTCAGCAAAATGAAGTCGCATTTTCCATTCTAAAGCTTAGACATATCTGGTATATAGAAACAATGTATCATATCTCACTGGATTACAACAATTACAGTCCCATGATTTTTTCATGTTTAATAATGTTTCTCATCCTATTTCTGACAAATGTCATCTTATTGCAGCCCAATTAGTATGTACTATTGTGGTTTATTTTATCACTTTCCTTTCTCTACCTCTGTAGACTCATGTCATCAATGAGCGCACAACTTGTTTCCGGAACTCTAATGGTCGATGTGAGATCTGATAGCATTGCGGGAAGCGTGACAACCAACGATGTATTGGAGATAGGATGGTACGCGTATCTCGTCTTGACATACACTGACCTAGGTATGTTTTTATACATGCAATCAATATCTTTTTTCTTTCTTTTTTTCATGTATGGGTGTATACAATTGTAAATGGTCTACATACTGTATATTTCCTATTTGTATTTCCCATTTCGGATAGTGATTTAATGACATAATTGTCAGAGAGAGCGAAACAGATGGGTTTAATTATACTTCAATAAGACTCTCCTAAAGTGCTCTTATTCTTGGCCTATATAAAGCCACACCATTCCGCTATCTATATATACCCGTGTATAATAATATGAACTGCCAGGGGTACTATGGAGCCAAATACAGCATCACACTGAACAGCATATATTATGTACATCTGGTAAGTTGTTTGGATCCCCGTGTGGGCCTGGGGTAGAATAGGCACACCGCCCGTTGCGAGGGGTAAGACTCCCCCAATGTGCCCCCTGTGTAGTGTAATCATATCTTATTTCCTATTCGTTGCATATTAATACATATACAAGATAAACAACAGTGAGAAAATGGATTTGTCTTGTCAGAGGATGCCTTTTGTGGCCATTTCTAACACACGAATGGCTATATTGCGTATGAAAATAGTTGTGCCTAATCCCCCATGCAATGCCAGTATCCAGTATACTTTAATGATAGTTGTGACTCCTGTTCACTGTGTATAATAAGATACAGTGCATTCCAATAATAATGCGCATGGCCTTCATTCACATGTACTGTGTGTTCCATTGCGTCAATTAATCGCAACATTAGTTGGAAATCTATCAGTAAGTACTACAAACTATTGGACTTGTGCAAATATTTGGGACATGACAATCTGCGGGATGGGATGGGATATGGGACAAAACGACAATCTGCGGGACGGAATTTCAAATTGCGTGGGACGGCCGATATCTCGAGGAATACAGGGCGTAGGGGGCTCATTTTGGTATCTAACGAAAGGTCCACATCCGCCCTATCCATACATATTAACCCCGCCACTGACCGGACACCAGAAGTTGCATTATTTGATCGACAACTGACCTAACATGGGGTGGAATTTGGGATAGAATGACAATCTGCGGGACAGGATTTCCAAATTGCGTGGGACGGCCGATATCTCGAGGAATACAGCGCGTAGAGGGCTCCTTTTGGTATCTAACGAAAGGTCCACATTCGCCCTATCTAGACATATTAACCCCGCCACAGACCGGACACCGGAAGTTACATTATTCGGTCGACAACTGACCTAACATAAAATGCCACAAACACGAAAAACTGCGTTCGACATTAATGTTTAGAATTTAGATTTCTCGATGAATACGCTAGCAAACAACAAGTTTTAGGTATCAAATAACGCAATCGAATACTGTGCATTCGTTTTTAGCTACAGTATGGCTGTTTTAGTGCGAATATTGTAATGGCGAACACGCAAACACGCGCCGATTAAACAGCTAAAAATAGACTAGATGTTTACAATTACAGGATCGATTTCAGCTGGTATATTCAATAGAATGGGGCGTATAGTATATCAAAATGTATGATTAGACACAGGGAATGTATTTGTTTTTAAATGGGTCCACCAGGCGGTGAAATTGTTGCAGAAATTCGCTCCAAGATATTCGCACTTATTTTTATTTCAGTTGTGACTAAAAGCTCAGATGCCGGAGCCCAGCGACTAAAAGCCAAGTTACAAAATAGATCAACTGGTTTGAACGAATGAATATGTCAATGGTAAGACTATTCAATAGAATATTAAATCAAATAGTGTTTATAGATTTAAAAACTTATGTGTCCGCCATTCATATGCGGTGGAGGTTCTCATATTATCTGCCAGTCATACGCGGGGGAGGTTCTGATATGAACATATTATCCGCCGGTCATACGCGGTGGAGGTTCATATTATCCACCGGTCATACGCGAGGGAGGTTCTCATATTATCCTCCGGTCATACGTGGGGGAGGTTTGCATATGAACATATTATCTGCCGATCATACGCGGTGGAGGTTCTCATATTATCCTCATTTGATTTGAGGTAATATGATAACCTCCCTCGCGTATGACCGGCGGATAATATGAACCTCCACCGCGTATGACCGGCGGATAATATGTTCATATGAGAACCTCCCCTACGTATGACGGGAGGATAATATGAGAACCTCCCTCGCGTATGACCGGTGGATAATATGTTCATATGAGAACCTCCCCCGCGTATGACCGGCGGATAATATGTTCATATGAGAACCTCCCCCATGTATGACCGGAGGATAATATGAGAACCTCTCCCACATATGACTGGAGGATAATATGAGAACCTCCCTCACGTATGACCGGAGGATAATATGAGAACCTCCCTCGCATATGACCGGTGGATAATATGAGAACCTCCCTCACATATGACAGGCGGATAATATGTTCATATGAGAACATCCCCTACGTATGACCGGAGGATAATATGAGAACCTCCCTCGCGTATGACCGGTGGATAATATGAGAACATCCCTCGCGTATGACCGGCGGATAATATGTTCATATGAGAACCTCCCCAATGTATGACCGGAGGATAATATGAGAACCTCCCTCACGTATGACCGGTGGATAATATGAACCTCCACTGTGTATGACCAGCGGATAATATGTTCATATCAGAACCCCCCCTCCGCGTATGACCGGAGGATAATATGAGAACTTCCCTCGCGTATGACCGGCGGATAATATGAACCTCCACCGCGTATGACCGGCAGATAATATATTCATATGAGAACCTTCCCCGTGTATGACTGGCAGATAATATGAGAACCTCCACCGCATATGAATGGCGAACACATAAGTTTTTAAGTCTATAAACACTATTTGATTTGAATATTCTTTTGAATAGTCTTACCATTGACATATTCATTCGTTCAAACCAGTTGATCTATTATGTAACTTAGCTTTTAGTCGCCGGGCTCCGGCATTTGGGCTTTTAGTCACAACTGAAATAAAAATAAGTGCGAATATCTTGGAGCGAATTTCTGCAACAATTTCACCGCCTGGTGGGACCAATTTAAAAAAAATACATTCCCTGTGTCTAATCCTACATTTTGATATACTATACGCCCCATTCTATTGAATATACCAGCTGAAATCGATCCTGTAATTGTAAACATCGAGTCTATTTTTAGCTGTTTTATCGGCGCGTGTTTGCGTGTTCGCAATTACAATATTCGCACTAAAACAGCCATATTGTAGCTAAAAACGAATGCACAGTTATTTGATACCCAAAACTTGTTGTTTGCTAGCGTATTCATCGAGAAATCTAAATTATAAACATTAATGTCGAACGCAGTTTTTCGTGTTTGTGGCATTTTATGTTAGGTCAGTTGTCGACCGAATAATGTAACTTCCGGTGTCCGGTCTGTGGCGGGGTTAATATGTGTGGATGGGGCGAATGTGGACCTTTCGTAAGACACCAAAAAGGAGCCCTCTACGCGCTGTATTCCTCGAGATATCGGCCGTCCCACGCAATTTGAAAATCCTGTCCCGCAGATTGTCATTCTATCCCAAATTCCACCCCATGTTAGGTCGGTTGTCGATCAAAAATGCAACTTCTGGTGTCCGGTCAGTGGCGGGGTTAATATGTGTGGATAGGGCGAATGTGGGCCTTTCGTTAGACACCAAAATGAGCCCCCTACGCCTTTATTCCTCGAGATATCGGCCGTCCCACGCAATTTGAAATTCTGTCCCGCAGATTGTCGTTTTGTCCCATATCCCATCCCATCCCGCAGATTGTCATGTCCCAAATATTTCGATATTTTCATTCTGCGAGGGCTAAGAATGTGCACCCTGATTGCCTGCATGACATGTGTGCATCCCGTGGTTTAGAATCCCGGTGGTACAATGGCCGTCGTATCACGAGGCATCGACGTGCAGGTTCGGCTTATAACCCATGGTGCACTTTGGTCCAACATCTCGTCCAAGACGGGTAGTTTTGAGTTGGCTCAATCATTCGGCTAGTCACGCCTCTGCACATGCAGTGTTTCAGATTAAATTGACGCATGGGTTGTATTGGCGTTTGCAGTTTTGTTTCCTGTTTATTCATGTGTGCTGTTTCTGGCGTTTCGTGTTTCTCTTAATTTCGTACGGAGCATTGTTGAATCTAGTACTGTTCACGAACGTCTCACTTCTATTGAACACTTCGCTCTGGTCGCACCCAACACGATTCCGTCCAGACAAGGTTGTTTTGTTGCCGTGTAATAATAGAGTTGCCTCTCTTGCACTGTTCAGCGATCTAAATCACTCGATGTAATGTGCATCATCGTTCAGTGGCACGACTGGGTGAGTGTGTATCAATGTCATGCTTTGTGCGAGCCGGCGTTGGTGGCTATTGGAAATGTTTTAAACGACAACCGCGCGCATCCGACCATTTGATAAAATTCCATGTGCATCATACTTGTGTCAATATTTGACAAGTCCTTCTTTGCTTTTGTCCTTTTTTATTCACGTTTGGTAAATGATTTTTGTTGTAGCCTCACATCCCCAAATAATCACATTGGAAAAACATTCAAGTTATGGTCTGATTCTTGTCTTCTGGATAATTTATGTAGGTGGACTGTTTCAAGTTAAAACGAACTGCATGTTTCAAGGGAAAGAAACTGAATTTTCTGGCTACATTGAGCGTCTTGTCGTGTGTTTGCATGTGGTAACAAAACTTACCCCGACAGATCATGCTCCTGATATTCATTAACTATTTTATGTTAAGGAAATTTTGTATAATTCATATTTATTTAATGAATAAACACTCAGTTTCATACCGATATGTTTGTTCCCAAGAAGTCATATCTGAATTAAACGATATTGTCTCTCGAATTGTATATGATTTATTGCCTGATTTGGGGCTTAACGTCGTTTCATGCAGCCCCTAGGCTATATCACGGCAACAATGTATATACAGCAGACAGTGGATGAGAATAACATAGTTAAAAGAACACAAGAGACATAAGAATGATTCCAATTGGCGTCATGAATATATATAGTCAAGAACTGACTATAGTGTGCAAATATAATCTAAAACACATAAAATTAGCGTAAACTGCATGCAGATGGCATCAATGACCAACAGTAAATAATAAAATTGAATTCACCAAGACTTCACATCTAAATAGTTAAAGTAGTTTTTAATATCTGATTATCCATTCACAAGATAGCTATAATATGTTATGAATCTGGCGTGAGTATTTATCAATGCATCAAGTTGATGGTCGGTGGGGTGACACAGATTGTCGATATGCTTTATTCTCTGATCCAATGTACATAAATTGATATTGAAAAAATATAAATGGAGATAGTATACAAATGATAGATATCTAAAGTGAAACATGGCATATGGATGTATGTGCATAATATACACCGACACTCCGGTTGACATGCATCCTGTTAGATCAATCTGCTTGACTGGGACAAATACTTATAGTGCAAAAATCTTCATCGTGTTTATGATCAGCAGCAGTATCATTCTCTGCCATCTTCTACCACCGTCGTGGATCACTACCACTACCACTACCACTCTCATAATGTCGTGGATCACTACCACTACCACTCTCATCATCTCAATCATCATCATCATAGTCATCATCATCATCATCATCATCATCATCACCATCATCACCACTCTCATCATCATCATCATCATCGTCGTCGTCGTCACTCTCATGATCATCATAATCCCAGAACAGACCAATGGAAACATATATAGACACATTTCACCCATTGGTGTGATGACCATTGTGAAGTCTATATTCATTCCCAATATTATCAATCTTCTGATCAATCTTCTCCAATCTCTCCCAAATCCAAGTCACGAAATACTCGACGAAATCAATAGAACCCATTTCAGATTTGTTTGGAATAATATGCGAGATAGGATAAACCGTGTCCAACTTTGCAATAGTTACGAATATGGAGGACTTAAAATGATATATGTCAAATATTTCACTAATGCCCTTAAAACATGAATGCTCAGATGTGTCATATTATCACCCCGATGATTGAGCATAGAACCCCTAGATATATCTGACCCTTTGCTAGCGACTTATTGATCGATATCAATGACTCAAAGTTATGGAATCACGATGAACTCCGAATGAATAAAGATACAATAATCACTGGTATATGGAAGAAAAAAGTATCATATTTATAATGATCTTATCACAGAAGACAACAGACTCCAGACGCCCGAGAGTTTTCATAACGACACAAAGTGTGAACAAGCAGATTCGTGATTTATCAAAACGAATGAAGCAAAAACTAACTCGTGTCAAGACCCCCCTTATTCCGAGAAACATTTCTCTATTCAGAAAGAGTAAACGTGGATGCACAGGTTTCTACACCATTCTTATATCAGAAACAGACGTACCCATATCAAAATGAGAAAGAGATCTTGGTCCAAATATAATCCACACCCTTAACCAACAATATTTCTGATTGTGCAAAAGCCGTCACATGGTAATCCGGGAAAAAGTTATATTGGACTCCCGAAAGTCATATTGGACTCGATCGAGTGTGAGACTTTTATAAAAATTATCGGGACTCGGTGACGTCACGAAATCTGAAAGTAGGAAATGTCAAATTCCACTGAAATTTCTAACCGGATACTCAGATTTCCTACTATTTAATCTTTGGACAAAAATGAGGGGATGAGACACCCAACCCGATCGTCACGTCCCTGGGAAGAGTACATGTACATCGTGTAATTATACAGTAATTTTATTCCCAAAAGTTGGATAGACATACAGATGGATAATACAAATGTCATTAAACAATGTTGTGTTCAGTATGTGTTCATATGACTTTTCACCATAACCTGGACTCGTACAAGAAAAACACATACTGTACTAAACAATGTATAATAACTTTATAATATTGCCCAGCTCATGGTCGGTCATATTGTGAACGCCTTAAAATATATGCAAGATACAAATCTAAGATGGTTCCAATATCGATGAACACCCGTAATTTGGGAACAAAAACGTTCCTTTTTCTCAGGAAATTTCAGAAGACGATCGATATGCCCGATGCCATTCACCTGAGAATATTGTCCACTTATTCTATGAATGTTCTGCAGTAAAACGATATATAAATGAAGTAACAAAATGGCTGGAAAAATACAGTTTGAAAATCTTTCTCCCGCGCTGTAATATATTTTTGGTCTTCCCACCAGAAAAAATGCAGAGTAAGAAACCTATTCCTTACCAAAGTTGTAACTATACAAAACTAAATTTAACCCAGACAAACTGTCCATAAATTAGTTTCTACTTGATGCGAGATACCGCTTGGAGAAGTAGGCCGCACTAAAGACAGATAATTTGAAACACACCCAATTAGAATGAGATTATATATATCAACAACAACGAAAATTCTGTCATGGCCATGTTTGTAGTATTAATAAAGAATCAAAAAACTGTTTGCCGATTCTTTTTGGAGCAACAGAATAGATTGTTTCGCAGCAACTGGCTGGAGTTGTGTAGATGTGTCCATCCCTGGGCTGTTATACTGGAGTTGTGTAGATGTGTCCATCCATGGGCTGTTATACTGGAGTTGTGTATATGTGTCCATCCCTGGGCTGTTATACTTATTCTGGGAAAGAAACAAGATCGATCTTTTTCACTTGAGTTGATAATGATTCACTGACCACAGGTTAAAATAAACCAAATTATTTCATAGGCTTCAGTATCAACAAATCGCGGTGGCCTATGTATTCGCAGGAAAGCGTTGACCCTACACATGTATGAACATTTAAAGAACATCCTTTTAGCCACAGGAAAATGTTTCTAAATGTTATTGTCAACGTATCTCTTCACACAGTTTTGACAGTCAAACTACCTTAAAGGGAGAAAAAATTTCATCGAAAAAAAAAACCACCAAGGCCCCCAATACCTTCAGCTGACATAACGTGTTATACTTATCATAGCATCCCAGGGTTCCAGGGGAAATCGCTCTACTAATTTATATTTGGTATATTTTAACCTATATATATAGTTATCTTTAGAAAGATAAAGAAAGTCGTTCAATCGACATTACATTATATCTCTATTCCGAAGGTTCGCTATTCCGAAGGTTCACTATTCCGAAGGTTCACTATTCCGAAGTTTCGCTATTCGACGGCTTTTTTTATTCTTAAGGTTCTATATTCGAAAAGTATTGAGATCGAGCGTTTTTTATTTCGAAGACTCTTTTTTATGAAGGATATTAGTTCGAAATATCTTAGACTATTATTCCACACCCATTGACGTGAGTCACATGTATTCAACGGAATCCCAGCCGTTGAATACATATTAGTGTATACCTCTAGTGGAATACAAGCCGGAACTATTCTTGTTGACGTTGTCTCCAAGAAAGATGACGTACATTACGTGGATCATTCGCTTCCGGTGATCCTCCCCATAATTACTGGTTATTTGTCAGACTTAAATCACAATAAAGGTAGCTATAGTAACAATGAAGGTGACATTCGTGGATTGAACTTATCTGACTGAACGGTGTAGAATAAATACAGAACACAACTTGCATCATAATCTCGAATCTTTTATCGAACTCGTTGCGGACGGCGGAAATTTATATTTCACTCGACCTAAGCTCTCGCGAAATATATCCTTGCGCCATCCGCAACTCATTCAATAAAAGAGTCTCGATTAAGATACGCGTTGTGTTCTGTCTATTTATACAATAATTGTATTTTGTTCGTGGTTCCCGTAAGACCATAAGTTATTTAATGTCATTACGTTATTTCTAAATACGTCAGCCCACACACGAGTCATAAACGCTAGTATACGTCCACATAGTGCTATACTAATATGGCGTATGTTATAATAGTTCTAAATACTATAAAAATAGAGTAACAAAATAGCTATACATTGGAATGCTGGCGTGAATCGTGAAGCTGGGCTTCAATCAAGAATCTTCGATTTGGATTATGTAAATCCAAACATCATGGGGTGTTGGCTGCAACACAAAAACGTTCACAACCGCGAAGATGTGGCAGCAGCATCAAGGTTTACGACAAATATCTACGATGGTAAATTTTGCATAATAAGGTATATGTATGTCGGTATTTCGTGTCTCACCCCAACTTTGGTAAAACTTTCAACAGATGGAAATGTCATATACTTGACACAGCATCAGTTGGGAATTTCAGACCAACAATATGTTGAAATTATTCTGTTTGATTTTCCAAAACAAATTTAGTGGGGAATTTGTTGTTTTAGATCAACATTTGCATATTTTCCTACTTTTGGTAAAAAATCATTCGGACTGCAATGTCCATCAGCTGGGAATTTTCGAACCTCAGGTTGTAAATATCCAACAAATGGAAAGCTTGAGTCTATTCTAGAGGCTAGGATTTATCAATTTTCATATTCATATTTCAAAACTTTCTCACACCCGGCCGAACCTTGGTAGACACGGTGTGTCCTGGGCTCTCCCAGTGGCCCGTCAACAACATGTATTAAAGAAAAACAAATCGGGGTATGGTGAATTTGCCTGGCGTTAGACAACTAGCTAGATGTTATAAATTTTAAAATTTTAGGTTCAGATCTACACATTTTCTTGTACTGGTCGGCCAGGCGGACCTCCCCCATGACGCCTGACAACAAGCAAGACTAGTGATCCATTTAGAACATGCTACAATTCAGTTGGGGGAAATCATAGCCTAACGGGGTGCATAAATGGAATTGCGCATAAGCATGTGTGTTTGGTGTAGTTCAACGGGGTTTGTAATTGGGAATTTGAAGGTGGATATCCCCGTCCCAACGTGGAGACCCTCTATAATCACGTAATTGTGTCGAGACTCCGTATATCACCACCAATGTGAACATAACAGATGGCTTAAATGACAAATTGATCAATGATATTTGCGATAAAATCTTGCAATAAATAGATTAATGCATAGCTGACTGATATTTCATAGAATTCATGTAGTTTTAAGTGAGAAAAACGTAATGAAAGATTACCGGTCAGTGGGATACATCTACCGTTCCAAATTCCAATCGCTTCATGTGCTGCATTGACAGTACATGCAAGTGACTGTCACGAAGTTCACCGATTTACCAGTATCCGTACCAGTTGGACAGGTATAGCAAACTCGCTATTGCCAGAAATATTTGCGCATTAGTTCGCCAAACCATTTATGCAAACTCACATGGTAGGTATGTGGGTCAACATGCCACCATAAAGGGGCAAATCAACTTTGTTTGACCCGATAATGGTCCGATATTTGCATTATATTTTAGAGCATGGTCCATAATGACGCCACGCTTTACTCCCATGTCAATTACTATGCCGAAAATGGCAATTTTAGGCTTTACAACGAGAAGCAGAAAATGTAACACAGGGGTTAATTTTTATTTTTATTAGACGGCTCATGTGCCACATAATCTGTCGTATCGCATGTTTCAAGTTCCCAATTTATTTTTCTGGGGATAATGAGCTCGGAATATGTGCCAGAGCAGAAATCTGAAAAACTGTCATATTTCACTATAGGTTACAAAAAAATACAAATAATTTACATAGGCGTCAGTGTTAACAAATAGCATTGGACTCATGAAAGTTCACATGAAAGCGTTGTTCTTCCATGTGTATCGGAATTTGAAGAACATCCTTTTAGACTTATGATAATATGACCAAAAGTTATTAACCTACAGTTTTGACAAACGTCACACTACCCTTCAAAAAGAGAAATAATTATCGAAAAAACACAAATCCTCCTATAAATTATTCGCCCATTTGGCAGCCATAACCTTTGACCATGTGAATTTATTTGACGTTTCTCGTTGGGTAATTGTGTATAATTGACCTGTCAGCTGCAATGATTTTTGTTTATGCTGATTATATTATCCCAATGTTCCGAGTGAAATCACTCTACTAATTTGTATTTGCTATATTATAACATACATTGTTCTGACTCGACGTCTGAATGCATCAAAGCATGTAACTTGTGCTCCGACCTTGTGCTTGTGCTTATCGCCTCTCATCCATGTCATCAACTGTATTATCTTTATTTGTATTTTGTTTATTGACTGAGGGATAATAAAATATGTTTAAATCAATGCATCAAAGCATTTTCTTGCGGACACAACCACAGAATATATGCGTTGTCCCGCTCTGACTGTCGATGTCCAGTAATGTCCTACGCGTCAAAATTTTAAAGTTGTTTCTCAGCTTTAATTGTTTGTACTTTGAATCCGTAGTCCAAATTGGGACATGAACGATCCATTGCTGTGTGTGCATCGAGACTGCTTGAAAACTTTTGTGGTTATGGGCAGTTCGTGTTTTCATTGTTGCACATCAGAGACTCTCTTGGCCCTGATCACAGTTTTTATAATTAACACACTGCAATGGGGGTGGTGCACAATGTATACATTTGTAGATCCACGTATCCAACTTTCAACTCCAGTGAACGTTGAGACCGATTGTGTGGAGCCAGCTAGACCAATAGCTCAGACTCATGAAGCAGATATATCGCGGGATCTCAACACAGCCCTGCTGCTCTCCGATGTCTTTTTTGGGTAGTAACAAAACACATGTATTTGTGAAAGAGATGATAACAGAAGAACAGCGTCAGATTGACAATACTTTGAACATGCAATCGGGAGAGAGACATTTACTGACCCAGTTGTGATTGGCTTTACATATTTTAATATGTTGAATCGTTTTATCAATGGTCAGTATCGTTTGTCATTTAGCAGGTCTTCATTCGTACGTTGTTTTTCAGTTTGAGTAGACATATGAAGAGCACATAGTCGACATATACGAGCACAGCGGCCGACACAGACCACCCTCCTCTCTCTCTCTCTCTCTCTCTTGCTCTCTCTCTCGGCTTTTGGCGGAGGTGAATATTTTAACAGCATACCTACCACCAACGCCGCCCGTATCTTTAAATACATTGGATAGATATGATCGGACATTTGTAAGATCATTACAATTCACCAATAAATCTAATGATATACCGATATTGCAACAATTATCGCACAAGGTACAGTTTCAGATTAACCATATCTTCAGGCGGCAACCCGATTTCGCGAAATGAGTTTATTACTATAAATAGAAAAAGAATAGTAGGCATGTCAGATTCCTACTGGGGTACTATCGTAAAATAGTATAGCAGTGTGCAGCCAATCAGAATGCGAGAAAGTCACGTGAGAGAGAGAGGGAGATATATATATATATATATATATATATACTAGAAGGTGACCCGACTTCGTCCGGGTTTGACCTTGAATTGTCTATTTTGAAGGCCAAGGTCAAGTGGGGTCACGATTTGACCCGTCCAAAACACAGTGCCCGAACAAAAGTACCCGACAAAAGTACCCGTCGAAATCCATCCGGTTTTACCCGATTTGACCTTGAATTGACCATTTTGAAGGTCAGGTGGGGTCAAACACCAACACCCCCAAAATGGTGGAAATCGGCCCAGCGGATACCGAGAAATCGGCCCAGCGGATACCGAGATACCCTATGCATCAAATTTCGTCCGTAAAAATCCGCCAGTTTAACCCGATTTGATTTCCACTCAAGTATATAAACGCGCCTCATACACACACGCTCATTAATTATCAAGTTTCAACGTAAAGATAAATTACCATCGGTGCCCTAGATATGGCCAAGACGTCTGAAACAGTCAAATGCATCGGCCGGTTAAGCGTTAACGTGATCTAACGTTATGACCTCTAACGACGTCATAGAAGTTACGCATTGTTTTTATCCTGATGGAAGATAGTACCACTTCTTCTTGATAATTGAGGCAGATAACTAAAACGGATACATACGCATTATATATCGTTGGAAAGAGGAAACACGAAAGATTCTCACAGTGTCATTATTATGACTGGCATTTTATTATTCGCGCTGTTTCGAATCGATTTGTAAGCACCGAACTCAAATGAAAGTCCCGTAACACAGCGTAAAAACATATTTGACCTCGGCACGTGAAAAGTTGACCTCGGATCTGAAAATCAATAGGCCTATGTTACTCCTAACCCGAAAATACCCCCACATACCAAGTTTCATCGAAATCGGGTCGGCCGTTTTCGAGTTCATCGATTACACACACACAAACAAACAAACAAACAAACAGATCTTCCAAAATATATAATAGATATCTCCATCTCTCTGACATATATATATATATAATATATTATATAGATAATAAATGGCTTGGAGTTGACTATGCCAAAATAGTGGTCCTCGATGAGGACCACTATTCTGGCATAGTCAACGACAAGTCATTCATTATTTATTATATTATATCGAACATTGGTGCAAATTCTCACACAATTTATGTGTCTGATTTTGTCACATTTTTATTTGCCTTGAATTTTGGAGATCGGTCTCAGATTTTACGGCAATCTTTTGACGTTGGTAGGGAAGCATAACTATGTTATTAGTTACATCTAACAGCATCTCTTCATGATTCATGCATTTATTTCTATAATTACGTCATTAGCAAAAACATTTTGGCGAAATTTTAGAAGATAACTTGCTTAACATCGATTGAAGCGGAAAAGGAAATTATAAATAACGTCCACTGTCATTACAAAATTAGGACTGGCCGCTTGCTAACTGAACGGACAAACTATTAAATACGTTGGCTAGCTATGATCGGACATTTGTAAGATCATTACAATTCACCAATAAATCTAATGATATACCGATATTGCAACAAGTATCGTACAAGGTATAGTTTAAGTTTGGCCGTATCTTCAGGCGGCAACCCGATTTCGCGAAATGAATTTGTTACTATAAATAGAAAAAGAATAGTAGGCATGTAGGAATCCTACTGGGGTACTATCGTAAAATAGTATAGCAGTGTGCAGCCAATCAGAATGCGAGAAAGTCACGTGTGATATAATATATATATATATATTGCATGCATAATTCGAGTGTGATATATTGTTTTATTTACAGACGGCAAGAAGGTATACGGGATGACACCGACAGCAATAGAGGTCTCACCAGACGCAACATTCAATGAAAAGATATCACAGCTAGACAGTTATGGGTAACTAACATTAAATATTAAAATTTACCAATGGCATGAAGTGTCATATTCTTTCTTATTTTACCCTATACTATATGCTAATAAACATAATACAACGGGCATTTAAGGTCGAAGTGTATAATAATATATGTGTTGTTTCACATTTCCTTAATAACAGTTTTCTGTCTGAAAAAGGTTTATTTGTGCAAGTGATTAACGTGAAACAAGTTTCCAAGAGTTACCGATCAGTTGTTGTTATTAACAAGCACGTCCATTTATTTTTGTATTTGCCACTTAATGTTCGTTAAATCTATGTTAACTGGTCATTTTGGCAGCTATTATTATTTTGTTCTGTTATCTCAGGTGTCCGATAACCGGCATACCCTTCGATATGGACGACTCCTGCAGACGAACTGCCGTGGATGAGTACTCCCACGAGATGACATGTGGCAAATTTGAACTTCAACTGTGGCCGCATTCTCGTATGCTCTACTTCAGAGTGAAATTTATGATGTGTGGCGTACAGGACGTGAAATGTACTGTGGTGAGTTCGTACATGTAGTCAAAACAATATTTATTTCTTCCCAAAGATATAATCACAACACAAAAAGTAAGTTCCCCCCTCATATAATGACCAATAATTCCAAATATTATGGGTGGATATTTGTGAAATTTCACACTTATTACAATGGTCCATTTACCAATATGATGCGCTTATTTGTGAACATATTCGTAGCGACATGGTTAAATGAGCAGCAAGTAACCAAAACAAGGGGTCAATTTTAATTCTACAGAACATTTAATTCATTGATTTCGGGTAAGGGAATTTGATTGTTTTGAGTTCGTGACTGTTCAATATCTGGTGTAACTTCCGTGTCGATGCAGGACGTGTTGACATCTTGCCCTCATGGTGTTCACAAGCTTTGCTACACGGTTTTGCGGAATTGCTGCCCATTCATCTTGTAAAAGACGCCGCATATCAACCATAGGGGTCCCCTCGTCAACTCGCCGGTAAACAGCCCTCTTGAGTTGATCCCATAAGTGTTCGATGGGATTCAGATCGGGGGAATTTGCCGGCCATACCATTCGCTCGATCCCATTGGCAATCAGAAACTCGTTCACAACCCGGGCTCGGTGGGGGCGGGAATTGTCATCCATAAGTACGAGCTGGTTACCAGCCACCTGAGCTTGTGGGATGACGTGTGGTAGGAGCACATCGTCCCTGTACATCACACCGTTAAGGTTGCCGTTGATCGGGACCAGTTCTGTCTTGGTACCAGCGCGAATCCCTCCCCAAACCATGACGCTGCCGCCACCATAAGCCGTCACTGGTTGAACACAACAGTCCACGTGCTGCTCCCCGCGACGGCGCCAAACTCGTCTTCTGCCATCAACATGTCGCAGTCAAACCCTCGTCTCGTCGGTGAACAAGACGTTTGCCCATTGTCGTCTTGTCCAGCGTGCGTGATGTCTGGCCCACGCCAACCTCGCTGCCTTGTGTCGCATCACGAGAGCTACCTTTTTCACCAAACGCCGGGTCCGTAGCTGGGCACCATGTAGCCGGTTCCGGATGGTCTGGTGGCTGAGTCGTCTGGCCCCTCTACCAGCGACTGTGTGCACCTGGTCTCGTATCTCTACAGCTGAAAACATGAGAACGACCATAATTGGTTGCGTTACGAAAAAAATAAAATGGATATTTTCGCCCATTGGAATAACGAAAATGTCATTCGCACCTGTAAGTGTTCGCCTCCTCAGTGCCGTCAATGCGATAAACCTGTCATCGCGTGGTGTTGTCACTTTTGGACGCCCGCTCTTTGGTCGATCCTTCACCGAACCAGTTTGCTGAAATTTCGCCCGTAGTTTCCGAATGGCATTCGGCGACGCACCCATTCCAAAAGCCCAATGGCAATCGCACGATCCTGTTCTGTAAGGTGTGGCATCGTTGTGTGCATGTTATCGCACAAATTGAACTGAATCTGTATCAAAAAAAGTGGGGTGACATCGATTCCGTGCAATGCATCGGCCGCACCGATAAAGAACGCGAGGGTAACCCATATTTCGCCGAAGCTATGGACCTCCAAATGGTGAAGTGCGATTTCGAAAAAAACATCATTTTCATCTTCAATTGTTGACCAGTCGAGCATGCAATGGACCAGAACATTTAAATTTATGCTACACACTGGCAGAATGCTATAGAACATACATGCCAAATTACATCAATATCCGAACATTAATTCGGAAAATATCGGTCGTCATTTAGGGGGAACTTACATTTTGTGCGGTGTTTATATTAAGTGTGTCAAGATAAAGGCAGTATGAATGTGAAGAACTAAATGGAGGAAGAGGATTTCGCGATAAACTTTAGACGTATTTACACTGAAAAAAAAATCCCGTAGAATTTTACGGCATAGTGTACCAGCAGCTATGATACCGTTGGAATCAGCTGTAACCTTTACGGTACATACATTTTATTTAAATGTCGGAGGTATTTCAACATATTATAAACGGTAAAATCTATTGATATATAATTGAACGGTAAATTCCGTAAATTACTACAGTAAATTGTATTATTTCCCAGTAAATCTATTTCGGCACAATATCCCGTATACAATAGCGGTATTTATGTTAAAATTATATATTTTCTGTAAATATCACAATCCCCCATAATTGTTGTTCGAAGTTGATTATCTCATAAAATTCATTAAACTGTTTATGTCCGTGAGTGGATGTCGAGCCCAATAGATGCCAAAACCCCTGGTCGGACATAAACATATTAATAGACATTGACACACATTCCCAATTGATGGACAGTCAAATTACGCATGCAATTGTACATTGGTCAACTTATGGATACACATCATTAAAAAGCTCACTAAAATATGACAATTATACAGGTATGCTGAATAATTGGGCATGCCGTATAGCAGAGTACAGAGAGTCTGCTTTTTAATTTGAATTTCAATGGTTGAAAGTGAAGTAAAATTTTAATCCTGACGGGTCAACACATTCTGCAATGGCACGCTGAGATAACTTGATATTCTAGAGGAGCATTTTATAGTAACACTAAAGAACAAACAAAAATTGATGCATACTTGAAAATGTAATCTATGTCAAGACGCGATTGGTAATGAATTCCACTTTGTGATTGAATGTGCCAAACTTTATTATCTTAAGACTAATTATTGGAATCCATCGGTTGTCGGTAAGTGAAAATGTTTACAGGCGGCTTATGACTGTCCAAAATATATGTTTTAACACGACAATGTGTGTTTATAAAACTTGGATTCGAAAGATTGGAAACTTGGTATGTAAACTGATAGATAGCATGTTTTAATCATTACTATGGAAAATATTATAGGAATACTGAATACACTTAGTTCGGTCAAAGACTGGGGAACATTTAGGCATTATGTAGACACCTATAACTATTTATATAATGCATGTGTTCATACTATCGTGTATAGCTTCTTTGCATCTAAATCGTAGCTCCTTCAAAAGTGAGTTTTGACCGCTGATATGATACATGTGGTATTTAATTATATTATGTTTCATTCATCGATCGTTATCACTGGTGGGTAAGACTCTGAATAGGGAGACAGTCCTGCATTTATGTGTGGGAGTGCAACTCTTGTGCTGGACAGGGAAACTCGCTGTCTCAACCATGCTTTCATATTGCAGTTGAGCAATGTGTGTTTAAATCACATTAGAATCAACACAATCGTGTGTTAATCCAAGTTGTGTGACAATAACTAAAGGGAAGAGAATCCACTTGTTAAAGCTAATAATCCTCATAATAATTGTTATTCAGATAAATATATACATATGCACATGAACCCCGTCCGCTATTTGTATACATTTTCCCAGTGTATTTGCAGTGTTATGAGAATATACAAACTAATTGAATTGAATTATTTGTGTTCCAGTCATGTGGCATAAATCGAAAGAAACGAGACGTAGAAGAGGAATATAACCACGACAACGATACATGGTACTACCATAGTGTTCTAGTTGAACCATACAGAGGAGCGCTTGTCAGATCTTACGGTGAGATTTAAAGCCGAAAGTCCCGCTTTAGGGTGGATACACACATGCATGTAATTTCTGTATGTAAAATCCATGTATTTTACACGGTCACACCAATCATTGATAGCTTTAGTCACCTGCGCGCGATCGGACAATTTCAACAGGCGAGACCAGCGAGCAGTTATAAGCCATTATCAAACTAACTGCTATATCAAGATATTTCAGGCCAGTCATAAATTCTGTCATGGATGCCGAAATGAATAAATCCTGTCTGATATCTGTTGCTGTTTTTCACGAGTTTTAATTCATTTCGAAAAGTAGATTTGAGTCCGTCGATTTTATACTTGATTTGTTTCTCGTCATTTCAGGGTAATCCAAAATAAAAATAAAATGTGCATAATTTGGGACGATGGTGATACACGAGTGTTTAATGTCCCATTAACAATCCGATATGGTGCTGTCAAATTAATACAGACAATACCGGTTCGTTGAGAGTCCTCTTCAATAGTTTCAGAGCGAGCTCATGTGATAACATTCAATTGGGATTTCCATGTTTTCCATGCACATATCCATTACAGCGCCAAAAAATGCAGGTACAGCGTTAAAAGTAAAAAGAGTGACCCCCCCCCCCCCATTTTTCACCCAGAATTTACATAACAGTATAATGTTGTTTCTCAAACCAAAGGTTGAACAAGTTCCTAACTGTCACAATTTTAGCTTTTATATGCTTGAATTATAACATTTTGGACCATAATCCATGATTGGGGGAGGGGGCTGGTTCTCGAAAGCTTCGGATAACTAAGGAATTTTGTTGAATGTATCTGGGCATGAATGTACAATATGTTTAACTTAACCATTCCATAGTTGTAAACTTTGCGTATACATATATGACACAAGAGAGGAAAGGTGACTTAGTTGGGAACTCGTAGAGCTAGACAACCCGTTTCCCCGAATGAAGACACACAGCAACACCACCTTCTGTACTCTCAAACTTAAAGCTGTAATACTATGTTCATAATTATATGAATAGCATAAATTGCCGAATATTATAGTAACCACTCGTAGCAAACAGACACGAGAGAAATGACTGTCAACTACAATATTTATAAGTCAGGAGTGGCTTCGTGGCTTCATGGGTGGGGGTCATGACTCAGGGTGCTGCATGCCCCCCCCCCCCCACCCACCTGTCGAGGAAATATGCAATGGTCAGTCCGGTAGCTTCCGGGATAATATAGCCCCCCGTGTTGGGGATCATAGTCCCTGCGTTGGGGAAATCATGGGGACATCACTGGTATAAAAATCAAGAGAAGACTGACAATGAATTAAACAGAAAGTCCAACATTTGGGTTATCGCGCGAACAATTATTTTAAGCGGCCTGACGACTTCGTTCAGTGAACGGCTCTCTGCACGTTCAGAGCTTGGCTCACTGTGGTCAAACATAACCGCAATGATTGGGTTGTCAGCGGACACATATTACATGGTCTGTGTGATCCATGTAAAACGACAAATACACGACATTTACAGAGATTACATGCATGTGTGTATCTACCCTTAGTGTCCACAGACGGCATCGTTGCGTACTTAACAGATGAGTTGGCGCGTTATGCGGATACCTTCGTTTGTTGTCTGCTTATACACTGGAGGTTATCACCCTTACATCTCCCACCCGAATCACGAATAAGCTAACTCACTGAGTCGCTACCATATTGGATCATCCAGCCCCATTCCGCGGTTTAAGTGCTACCTGCAGGACCGTTAAGACCGGTATCACTGCGTGAATGTGCGGAACGGTGCTGGATGATCCAATATGGTAGCTACTCAGTTATCTCGCTTATACTAGTAACATAGATAAGTGAATCTGGCGTACCGTAAAGAAAAAATACGGAATAAAAGACACTATCTTTGAGAATAATTTCCACACCTTTTTCTGAAGTATATGTTTATAACTTCAACGTACCAATGGGAACAAGTCTAAATTGCAGCAGAATTTGCCGTAGGCTAGGAAATAATCTAATATATATTTTGGGACTTCTGTTTGTTTGTTTGTCTGTTAGCTATGGCCGGGGAAACTGCCTATCTATGTTACTAGTATAAGCGAGATAACTGAGTAGCTACCATATTGGATCATCCAGCACCGTTCCGCACATTCACGCAGTGATACCGGTCTTAACGGATTGAGCTCAAACTTCCTATCTAAGGGTAAGTGACTTCTGTTTGTTTGCTTGTCTGTTAGCTATGGCCGGGAAAACTGCCGGACGGATTGAGCCCAAACTTCCTATCTAAGGGTAAAATCCCAGATGAAGTGTCATCGTACCGCTTCTGAGAACGTCAGAGCACTCCTTCTCCATTCTCAGTCGCCAAAATGACCGTCATTGGCACCTTGGAGTTAATCGCGTTGATAGTTAAAGAGCGTCGTTGATAAAGAGCGTATGCGTGTAGTGTGATTCTTATGTCTGGGGCCAGACGTGGGTGTGTCTGTATCCAGACATGAGCGTGTTCTTATTTCTGTCTTCGTACTTAGGGGTTCCAATGAACGGGGGAGATTTTCATCGGGTAAGTTTTTCCGCCCGAGGTGATCTTCACCTTGAAACGGGCACCCACAAACGTACCTCTTTTAGGGACGGGTACTATCACGGGACGGGTACCATCATTTCTCTTGATTACAAAGGCAGAATTAACTCAAATTAAATTTAAAAATTAACGGATTTCGACGAAATTTGATACCCTGACCTTCAAAATGGTCAATTCAAGATCAAAGCCCGGACGAAGTCGGGTCACCTGCTAGTCTAATATATATTTTGGGACTTCTGTCTGTTTGTTTGTTAGCTATGGCCGGGAAAACTGCCGGACGGATTTCGACCAAACTTCCTATCTAAGGGTAAAAACCCAGATGAAATGTCGTCGCATTGCTTTTGAGAAGCTCCGAGCACTCATTCTCCATTCCCACTGCCGCCGTCTTGGAATTGTGGGGGTTAATGAAGAGTATTCGTATCCGCAGTGTCGTTGATAAAGAGCGTGTCTGTGTCCAGACATGAGCGTGTTGTGTCTGTGTCCAGACATGAGCGTGTTGTGTGATCCTTATGTATGTGGTTCCTAGGAATGGGGGAGATTTTCATCGGGTCAGTTTTTCCGCACGAGGTGACCTTCACCCTGAAACGGGTACCAACAAATTATATATATGTATGTGTGTGTGTCCGTTATAGACTCGAAAACGGCCCTTCCGGTGGAGTCCAAACTTGCTACCTAGGGCCACTTTTGTCCGGAAACTCTCATGGACCAGTCAAATTGTGACCCCGACCTGACCTTGACCTTCAAAATGATAAATTCAAGGTCAAAGCCCGGACGAAGTCGGGTCACCTGCCAGTCTAATATATATTTTGGGACTTTTGTCTGTCTGTCTGTCTGTTAGCTATGGCCGGGAAAACTGCCGGACGGATTTCGACGAAATTTGATACCTATGAGTGCTTTTGGACGGGGAGTCTTTTGGACGGGTCAAATCGTGACCCCGGCCTGACCTTGACCTTCAAAATGATCAATTCAAGGTCAAAGTCCGCCGGACGAAGTCGGGTCACCTGCCAGTCTAATATATATTTTGGGACTTTTGTCTGTCTGTCTGTTAGCTATGGCCGGGAAAACTGCCGGACGGATTTCGACGAAATTTGATACCTAGATGTACTTTTGTCCGGGGAGTCTTTTGGACGGGTCAAATCGTGATCCCGACCTGACCTTGATCTTCAAAAAGGTCAATTATTCTAAAAGGTCAATTCAAGGTCAAATCGGGTAAAACGGGACGGATTTCGACCTTGACCTTCAAAATGGTCAATTCAAGGTCAACCATATTTAAATGCCAATTTCCTCTGCTTTAATCTTGGCGGGTTTCGTGCCATTGCTGGGCATAAGTTTAAGTACTTTCGATTTTAAGTCGTTGTCGATTCACTCCTCTTTCAGAATTTCAACTTATATATGTTCAGAACTAGCGTAAAACTTGTCAGAATGCCCAATTCCCAGATATGGGGGAATTTTACCACCCATATATATGACATTGTGCACTCAATTATTCTACTTTAAACACACTTAAAAGTAACATTACCCCCCAGACGAATTGTACATCGTAAGAAGACCCTAATAAATGCAAAAAAAAGTTATTATTCCTTCAAAATAATAATTTTATTGCAAAAGTTAAGGACATATCTATGTATACATTTCGCTATGTGAGCCTTTATGTAGTGCACTGGGCTCCAATCTTCCCGACGTGCACACTGCATAATTAACTCATCTTAAATATTGTATCATGGGAACCATTCACCACATAAAACGAATTCGATAACTATTAGAGGTTTTGATGAAGTTTAACGGAATACATTACATTGTTTAGCAAACGCAACACCCCGCCTATACTCGTAATCCGATTGTCCAAACATGAAGAGTTCCGCTTTGTATTCCACTATGGAGGGCCGTCAGGGTCACAATTCCAAGTGCTAAGTTGTAGAACGTGAAAAAGTATTTCCAATTGCAAAACCTAAGAATTTATTGGACAATGTTAAAAATTCATATTATGGATTGTCAAAAGGTATTTTTAATTATTATATATCGCGGAACGTGAACTAGTATTTCCAATTGTAAATTCTACGAATTAATTGGACATTGCTCTAAATTTATATCGTAGAATGTGAGAAGGTATTTTCAGTCGCCAACGTTTATATTGCGAAATGTGAAAAAGTTGACATCGTTTGTAATTGTAAAAGCTCTATTATATTTATAACACGAACTCGCAAATTATATTCTATAATGCTAAACAGTTAGAGAAAAAATTACATTCATTTGATAAGATACTTGTTTACCTTCCTCAAAGATCCATTCAATTTACGAATCAAATGAATAAATTTCTTTTCTCTAACTTTTTTAGTATAATACGGTATAATATACAGGTTGTGTGGTGTTCTAAATATATTGCTCTTATATACGATTGCAAACTAGGCCTACTTTTTTACATTTCGTAAACAAACACAAATGATTTCGCCATCCAGAGTCAGTGCATTTAATTAATATATCAGAATGACGTTGTGTGTTGGCAATTTGGATTAATATTCGTAAAAAGAACAACTTTGAGCAAGGCTATTGTCCATTTCTATTGGATCACCCTGCCAGAGTGTTTCACATCACTTTAAATTTTAAACATTTTCCGATAAATTCTTAGTTTTTACAACTGGTTGTCATATAGCTCAAGCAATTACCAGATCTAAACAGCCATGTCTCGTTTGCGCCTCGATAATTACGTGTACGCAGTAGGGCCAATATAAATAAATACACAAAATACAGGTATACAGACTAATTATTCTGAGAAATTCGACAAAGTTATAAAAGATTATTAGCTGTTTCCAACATGCCGCACTTCATATTCCCATATCAGGAACATACTGACAATCTGTTGTTTCGTGCTAAAGAAATATAGGGTCCGATATTTTTCTAGATTGTGTGATTTGATTAAGTCATCTTGTGACATATAATGTCCGTATAAAATTATTTCACGTGTGTATATATAGTCCAATTAAGTTCCTTCGTCGAAACCTGCCAGTGAAATCGATTGGGGTAATTTTGTTTAGGTCGAAGCCCCGTGTATATATCTTTCTACAGCAGACTGTGTGCCCAGATCCAGTGACGGAATTTATTGTCAGTTATAACCGATTTTACCCTACAAATGAATACTGAATACAGGATTCTAGAAACATCGGGAAGAGTGGCATCTTGCGGTCATAATGATATATTACAATCTAACTTTCATGCTAAATTACGCATAGAATATGCCGCGTATTTACGAGCAACCTCGTTTTGTTTACATTCTGTTCACATTGTCACTTTGCGAGGTCAAATAAGTTCGTATTTATGTAAACAGTGTGATAAAAATATATTTTTCACATTACTACTTTCAGTTGACAACTCTTGTAGAGTTCATAACAAATATAATATGTTCTATCGAATAAACCGGTATACTGTCACAATAGTGGCATATGATTACAGTTAATGTGGTGTTTAGGTAAGTGTGTCAACAACGCTAAACCCCGACATAGGAAGAAATGCATATATTCACGGGGCTTCGGCGTCAAACAGCATTAGCCCAACCGGTTTCACTGGCTGGTTTACGTCGAATGAAATTTGGACTAGTATGTATCGACTTATTGATTTCTAGGACCGAACCATGTAACATTTGAGTCCTATAGTAGAGTCTCTTTAATGAGTGTAAAATAATGCATCTTATGTATTTGTAGAGCTGGAACCGCTGTCTGCTGACAGGGAATTGTGCTTCGGTGGAATATACTTCATTCTACCAAACTCTGTGCTTGCCATTTTGGTAGTAGCCTTTGTCGCTGCAACTATCATCCTCTTCTATAGAAAGCACACCTGGAATAATAAAGTAATGCACATTGACGAACACAGCCAGAGTCAGACTTCGGACACAATATCAACATATAGCAGTAGCGGCCAAAAGAGCATCATCTGAATATCTCGTATACGTATATAATGGAAATCTTCTGATCCGTTTATAATGAAGCAACACTTGTGGCATAAAGCAAGCTATATACATGTATATAGAGGAAACATCTCGTGAAAATTCCACTTTCGATATAATTCATCCGTTCCAGGCCACCAGTAACAACCGTATCATTTTTTCACATGCATGGACCATGCAGCCATGACATGGCTTCATTCTTCTGTGAAACTTCGTTATAACCCAGACGTGATACACACAATCGGCTTCAACTTGTCTCTTGGAATTGAAGGCCTTTGGCGGCTTGGGAACTGAAATTATACATATATGCATGTGCCTAGCAATTCTCACTTTCGCCATACATGCACATCTTGCCAGTGTCGATGGGAGGGGGAAGGGGGGGGGGGGTCGAAATAGGCCCGTAAATACGTCCAATATTTTTGACGGACTAAAATACTCTGAAGACTCACTTAAGTAATATATATATACAACTTCGTAGACAAATAATTGGAGGGTCAAAGAATCCACGTAGAACAATTTATGTTGGCTCTATATGTGTGTTCGAAATTGTATATCGCATACAGAGAGAGATAATGTTTTATTGACGTGACATGACATCCACAATACATAAATGAATTACATAAATAAATAGTGATATTGCACCCGGTCACATGGGGCCTATAAGTCACGCTTATATTATGTAATACCCATACATTTAAAATACTAAGCCGACTCTGTGCATTGGATATTGAATGGAATTAGCGTCGCCGTGGTATTTTTCTGTTGTAGTCTGGATTAGATATATGACCTATACAAATGTAAGCTATATTTGCCTCAGCTGATGAATTCGATTATTTTGACATCGACGGGTGTTCATTGGCCAGATATTTTAGTATTTTACTTTCATTCACATAGAGAATAATAAAAACTTATCTGAAATGGTGACGTACACACTCCGCCACATGAAAACGTGACTGTATGGGCGTTTTAAACAGTGCATCACGTGACTGCCATTCTCAACGACTCGGCCATTTCCGCTTTGCTCAGAAATAACATCTTCTATAACTAAAAACCGCAATCGGTCAATGCTACAATATTCGGCCTTGGTAATAAGGCAATGACATTGACTGCGGACACACGTGCCACAGTAGCAATGGCATATAGTATATAGGTGTGACAGTTTATTATGGTGGAGTTTGGTGACAATTGGTCGTCATAATAACTATACCATAGCTATCCATGTTACCCGCTGAGTTTCCGCACAACGAGTCGACTGGGCCAATGGACATATCCGTAGGTACCGCCCCAATTTCAATTATAGCCAATGAGCCGATAGCTTAAACCCGGAAGCTTCATGTGCCTGCCTAGTGATTTGAATCACACCACAAGCGGTTCCATAACTACCATTGTAAGCCATAGGGAATTTACGAACACGAGAGCAAAATAAGTGTTAAAAAGCTAAAATGGCGTTGAAATGTACATGGGGAACATGTCCGGTTGACGAACGATATTTATACATGTTTTAGTTCGGTTTCCTAAATAAAAAAGTAACTAAGACATATGTTTACGCTGGATTAAACAATGCCAACGACCACACTCGGATCCCAGTGCTATTTAAATTTCAATATTTATATATAACAGATTTCAAACTAAAACGCGGAAGTAGTAGTCCCGATCGATGATGCGTTGTGAATATTAATTGTGCCGCGAGTATGTGTTTTATGAAGTGTTTTTCGTTATAAATGTATACATTTGTTGCTGTAACACCGTGGTAATATTGAGTTCAAATGTCTGATATTCACACTTACCTGTAGGATCTCCTGCGAACGTTTTACTGAATCCATATGAGAATCTAAAGCTTCCTCCATATTAATGCGACAATGTACGTATAAATGAGAATCAACACTGATGTTTTCCAAGAGAATTACATGAAATTTCACACATTGCAGGTGATTCGCGGTGTATACAGGCAACCTTCACCGAACAAGTTCACTTTGTGCTATTGTTGCCTCGTTTTCTTTAATGTAATTTAGTGACGGCAAAATAGGATGTGGAATTTTAAAAGGCCATTGTTTGATAATCATTTGCATCCGGTATGTCAACGGGGCTCATTCAGGGCGCTCGTGGTAACTATTATGGTAAACAGATATCGTACGTTATATTTATTTCGACAAAAGAGGGATTATAGATTAAATACCACATGCACACCTCCGTTTGGTTTATTTCATCAATGTGCGAACCATTAGCATAGCTTAGATATTAAGTTTGCTATTTGATATTGAAGGTTCATAATTGCTCAATTTACACAGTTTGATTCAACGTAAACATCTATCTTTGTTGGTTATCGGAAGTGGCCTAACGATCACACCTGATTTTTTGTTTAAAACTGGTTCTATTTTTGTTTATTTCTAACGAAAGTCACTTTTACAAGATGCATATATACACACAAAGGTATCTTGAAAATCGTGATATTCAGAAAGAAGCTATATTATCGTGTTACATGGCGTTTAACAACACAGTCCTTTCTCATCGGAAGCCATTTTAGCACTGAAGAGATAGCGAAATTGAGATGGCTTGTGGTGCGTAGTAACAGTAACCATGCAGTCTACTGGTGGGCGGGACGTACGGATAGGTCCATTAACCCATTACGTTTCACCAAGGTTGATCTCGACTCATTACGTTCTGCTACATTGTATTCTCTACGATATATATAATTGCACGATCAATGGTCCAGAATTGTGTTTGACCATGGCAATCCCTCACTAACTCACATGTCATGCACGTAGTAGTATTATTATCTCAATGCATGTTTAGCTACTTGCATTAATTTCATGCGTATTAATACAGTTCCCCAATTGCGTTTTTTTATTTTGCGACGTTTGCGTGTTGAGTAAAGACATTGAGGTACATACATCCTTGGGAGAACGACCGCGACGCTGGCAGACTCATTGTGTGAATATGCAGCGGGCGACATGGCTAGCTACTGCATTTTTTGTAATTATGACCACTAATTGTCACCCAACTCCACCATAATAAATTGTCACACCTACTATTCCATCGTTACTGTGATACGTGTGTCTACGGCCATTGAATAGTTATTATTAGATAGCGCAATTTGGGAGAAGGCATAGGTAATTTACAACAGATACGTAAATCAATGACTCAATAAGTAGTAAGAACTGGTGATAAAAATAGTAATAAATGGCAATACTTAGTCCAAGTTCGACAGACAAGTTTCCCCGGTATGCACATGATCAATCACGTGATTGAACTAGTCCGTCAGATATGCGGCCTATTTGTGTGAGAGCTTATATCCATGCGAACGCGAAATGGCTGAGCGGTTGAAAATGCAGTGACTGCGTGTCATTATGGCCATTTGTTCCCACAGGGATGTGTCGCCCATATCATTCGCATAATCTCAATAACGCTTACGAGATTTTTTATTCGATGAGATTTGTGCCTATATATACCTGTGTCCTTTTGATAAAATCGAACAACGCTATTATTATAAATCACTTAAGTATATAAATAGCAATCTCCATTTTAAAAACATTTTAATTTATATGTGTATCTTGGTCCGCTCAACATAATACATCCACAGTGCATGGCTAGATCTTGAATCACTTGAACTGTCAGAAAATCGTGAAATTAAATTATGTGAAAAATAACAGTTATCAACCACAGCTTCGTTCAAATATAACATAACAACTAAATCAGCAAGAACATCCTTCGATGTTTGAAACTGTTGGAAAATAAAGAGTTTTTCTGAACCACCAGTGTGACTCTTTTGTTCTTACTTTCACCTACATTATAATCCCCAAATATACTCGATTAACAATTAGATATGACTTTTTTGTCCAGAATAACATGTTCTCGAACTAGGCTAGTATCGCCCTTAAACCGAGTAATATCGATTTGCGTCATCTCCAATCCGAGTAATATGGATTTTACGACATGCTGTAAATCTACTCACTGCTATTAAAATAACGTGTAGATATCCATTTTTGCGACGTCGCTCATGAAAGAGTTGTCAGTTACTAATAGGCGATCGAATTAATAAATAGGATATTACTTGGTTGTTTGGTTGGTTTGATAGTATATTGGCCTTATATCAGCCTGATAATGGCTACACATTTTGAAGTATTTGTATCGGTAACCTCATATCAGCCTTCGACCTTCGGTCAGGCTGATATGAGGTTACCTCGGGCTGATCGATATCGGGCCTAATATCAAACAAACCAAGTAATATCATCTGAATATTAATTTTTGTGTTGTCCAGAACGGCGAATTGGTTGAAAATTGCTTCAATTTGCTCTTAAACCAAGTAATTTCATTTACGACATCACCAATCCGAGTAATATCATTTTACGACATCACAAATCCGAGTAATATGGTTTTACGACATGCCGAAATCTACTTCACTGCTATTTAATGTGTAGATATCGATTCTTGTGATGTCACTCATTTGAAAGAGTTTTCAGATACAATAAGAGGCGATCCAATTAATAAGTAAGATATTTCTTGGTTAGTTTGATATTAGGCTTGATATCAGTCTTCGGTAACCTCATATCAGCCTTCGGTCTTAGGCTGATATGAGGTACCTCGTGCTGATATCGGGCCTGATATCAAACCAACCAAGTAATATCCTTTATTTGTGATGAAATGAACACTGAGTGGAATTGAACAGAAATATATCATGGATATATGTGCAATCATTCAATATATAGGAGATAAACATACCCTGTTGAGTTGTACATTCTGGGATTCGAGCATGAAAACAGTTTGTGAACGAGCCGGCTTGCCGGCGAGTTCACAAACTGTTTTCATGCTCGAATCCCAGAATGTACAACGAAACAGCGTACGTTTATCTACATTGTAATTCAATCTACAAGGAATTTGCAAAAAAAACTGTATAAAAAGTATCATTTAGTCATTTTCATGACACGAATCGAGACTTTCATTTTGCCGTTGTCACCGTGCACAAATCATTGGGTTTGTTCATTGCGTTACTCGGAACACTGCTCCGTAACCATTTCTTGTGGGGCGGGTTGGCTCGTTTCGCTACTCCGTTCTGCGCCGATGAAATTGTACCGTGCCACATTCAGATTTGATGCACGCTGAAGCGGCCGATGGACGGTATCTATAGACAACAACGTGCGGGTGTGCTCGTTTCGCTACTCGTTCTGCGCCGATGAAATTTGACCGTGCTACATTCAGATTTGATGCACGCTGAAGCGGCCGATGTCGGTGAATCGAAAACGAAAGTTAGCCGCTCTCGGCAATCAGAATGCTTGTTTTTAGTGACAAATACTCAATTGAATTACAATTTGAAATGAGATGTAGGTTAGTTTGGTTACGTGATCGGTAGATGGTAGCTATAGGTTTCGTTGCCAAAAAGCAACATCGAAATTAATGTGTTACCCAGTTGTCTCTACCAGACTAGTAGTGAACTACTTCAGTGGCAACAAGTGCACTATTTTGATTTTTCATTCTATATCGAATTATACCCATGATACGTATGCTGGTTTAATACGCTTTATTTGTGGCCGGATCTCGCTGCCTGCTGAAACAATTGTTAGAAGACACTACGAGGAACGTATATGCAAGGTTTTGTGATTTATTAATATAATTAACATCAAATGCACGATTTTAAAAACGCTTATCTGCTCAACAATTTTAAAAGAGCCAAGATGTAATAATTTCTATAAAAAAAATGAATATTCTGAATACTTTGGCAAGATATAATCAAAACGTTCACTTTAACATACTCTCCAATTTTCGAAGGACGTGTATTAATTTGGTTATAGATACAATATGTTGTCTCAAATAGTAGAATTCTTTACTATAAATCAATACAAATACTTCAAAACTGTAGCCATTTCAAACACAATACAAATTTAGAATATGATTGTCGCATGCACCCGTGATGAAAATTTATAAAAAAATATGACGTTTAAACGTGCAACCCTCAATTCGCAACAACCTCAGTCGCACTATCGATCTACCGCACAAAGTTAAATTATTTTTGCCTAACGAATCGAGAAAAATACTCAAGTATTCCTCAGTACATGAAGTATTTCATAACTTGTGGGATCGAGGGATTAAATCTCGACAGTTGGACATTTCGAACACGAGTTTCGCTAGGATAATATATTATTCAATAAAAATTTAACCCTTTAAAAAAAATATGTACTAATTACTCATTTATTGAACTTATTATCTAAAAAGCCAACCAATGGATGTGATCCTTCTGCACTCGTATTATCATTTTGTCTGTCTGTCGTCTGCTTGAATTTACTGAGCATCCATCCAAACGAATAATAGACCATTACATTATATTGCAGTAGATTCAATTATGATAAATTTGAGAATAACAAATCTAATTGGTTTAAGTAATGGTTAGAGCACAAGAATAGTTCTTTACCAGAATAAATCGAGTCGGAGACGAGATTTATTCTGGTAAAGAACTATTCGCGTGCTCTGACCTACTTAGAGCACAATTGACCGCACATAATGCGATTATCTCGAAATACGCAATTGATCGTAAGTTGAACACGACGTACAATCCGTGCGCTGGCCGAGATGAACACAATGACCCGTTAGCCACACCAATCATCGTGATTACCCATGCAGTGATCGCCGTTGAATGTGAATAAATATGTCCGAAGCGACACGGATTAACGTGTGACGCGTTTTCACAAACCAAGTCACTCGCAGATGTGTTTGGAAAGTCAAATGTGGAAGTCGCATGATTGTGTCTTACTATTATTATATACATTGTATAAGTGGATCATGAATTCCGAAGAAGTCTGTCTCCCAGAATGATGACATGGAATTTGGACCTGTAACCAACAACCAACTACTTTTTGCCAAAGGTAATGCTGCACATCATTATTATGTGACAAACGTGTCGCCTTTTCAAGAAACTGTTTCGAAATTACTACCATAATAGTCCATTGGTTCCTCCAGATTCTCCAGATACAAGTTCTATTGTTAGTTATATCGGATATGTGGAGCGCCATATAGTGAAGTGGTGATTCTGTTGGATTATTGGATATATCACTATTTAGTGGTTCTAAATGTAAATGTTAATTCGTTTACTTTCATCGTTGGATTAGTGGTCCTGAGAATATTTTCGGAACTGGATTAGTTTTGTGGAATAATTATAATAAATGTAATTATTCTACTAGTTAATAAATAATTCAACCAATGCATGTGTTACTATTGCCACCCCCTGCGTTCGTCCTGTTGATGTATGTATATATATTGTATTTTTGGTAAATCACACCCAATTCCCAAGGCTGGCAAACTAATATTTCAGTGATATCCCATTGTTCGAGACGCGCCACTCTTAACAAACAAATCGCGCGGTCGTTTCAATGTAGCTTCAGTTATTATACAAGAGAACGTGCATCCCCCCCACCCGCACTCCCCTTATACGCCGTCCCTATATATGTGCCTGCTTAGTATATTAGAGGTGCATACATAGTAACGGCGTATAATGGCAGTGTGTTTGGGGGAAGCAGAGCGCTGTTCGTGCCCCTGGTAATTGAAGCTACTTCGAAGCGACCGTGCGATTTGTCTGTTGTGAGTTGAGTGTGCCTAACAATGGGGTAATCATTGAACTATTCATTCGACAGCCTTGGGAATCGGTGTGCTTTACCAAAAATCAGGGAACGATTGCAACAATGGGATTGTGCTCTAATTACGTTTATAGCCTACTAAATGGTACTGGTTTGAGCAGCACATGGGAGTAGCATAACGCGATCTCTCTGAAATTATTCTCAGCCATCACAAAAGAACAACTTCAAGACTTGTATATCCAAGAGTGGAAACAAACCCTGACCTCGTCTGACAAATATGCACTTTATCGCCAGGTAAAACATTATTTTAAGGAGGAACCTTACTTGCCAAAATTACGCAAAAATGAAATCATCACACTTATACGTTTTCGTATAAAGATTCATCTTCCAGTTGAATGGCGATTTGGCGGGATCTTCATATATTGGGAAAAGATGTAAACTTTGCAAACGTGATGTTTCGGGGATATTTAAATATAGCAAAATATTATTTAACTTTTCATATCACAGTAAAAATTAGCCAACTCCTCACTAACAGAAAAACCGGAGTCATGCGTAGAATATGTAATGTTATTAAACAAATAAATTCTCTACACCCAAACACCTGATGCTACCCTTGTACGTGTATATTATCCATACGATACACAATAACCACTCACCCCACTCACCTAAAACACTCAAGGACAACGTCCGCTTATGTGATGCATCTCCATTATTATTATCATTACTTCATATCATATTGATTATTTTGACGTACATGTCATGATTTATGTATACGATATTGAACTTTATACTGAATTTATGTACATGGCAGGCTATACCTTTTCGGCGCATGTACCTATACGTCGGAGATGCATGGTTTCTCAGCTGTCCATATATTGTATATCTATGTATACCATCATTGGTTTTTTGAGAATAAACTTTTGACTTTGACATTGATAAGTTTATAACTGAATGGGATACTACATTTAGTAAAGAAAGGGCTAATGAAACTTTAGTAACATGCAAGTCAAAAGTAAATGATCCAATCTGAATGGCAGAATATTGAATACAATAAGACGGGGTTTTCATACCCGAAACAGGTGCTCATCATTGTAGTTGTCAATGTGTTTATCGACACGTTTGAGGCGGATACATCCATCTGAGGTATTTCCTGCATCTGGATGATTTCCAACTTTCTGTGTAGTAATCACAGCGTATAAACCGTACAAATATATAATCGGAAGTCGCTTTCGCCAAGACGAAACATTCTATTTTTAGAACATAAATACCACTGAAGGATCAAAACAACATAATAAAAAACATGTTTTCAGACTGGTAGACGGTTTCCCCACAGCTATAAACGTAATATAAATTGTACGTACACATTAGCCGATTGCAAGCGGGCTCCATTTGAGCGAAGGACTCTTTTTATAGATAAAAACGTCCTTTGATCACTTCAAAAAATAATGTTCTCGCAAATATTCCTTCTTCAAATGTCATTTTAACACATATAGAGCATCTGTGTGAAATCCCACTATATTACAAAGGAAAGTCCGTTATGTGTGCAACATATATTGATATCCCCTTGGTTCGGGTGTATTCACAATATGAAAGTAGAGACACCCCACTCGTCAGTCTCTGTACGCCTAGTTGTGTACGACGACAATCACCAGTTGCGACGTTGTACATGAATCATACAGTAAGGATATGTTCCTTTCGACCCCTTTAAACATAACTACGTCTTCGAAATGTCACGCCATTGAACTTATAGACTCTGTCTGAATCAGATAAGGTATTCTTATTAACATTTAGCGACTTTCTTTCGATTCCGCAAGTAACAACACTGTATTTTGGGTGGTGGCTGCATGTTATATTCTGTGATGAAATTGTGTATACGTGGGAATTTAATAATAAAAACAACAGGGCGTATGTGCAACATCGCCTTATATTTGAGGTGATGTGACGAAGGAGTCATGACTGCGAGTGCCTCCTTGGCTACCACTACATGAATATCGACTGGCCACTCCAGAAAAGTCCAAGAAGTGCTAGCTTCGAGTTGCACCGCTTGGGTTGGAATTTTCCGGCAGAGATTCAGACGAACGATTGGGGTAAATTATTCCCCCAACCCAACCCTGCCCATTGGTAGTTCGATTTAGATTCATATTGAAAACCCAAAACAATGGGGGTAGATAGCGCTCGCACATCACAAAGTCCCTAGATACAGGACTATTTAATATGCCCACATTTTAGATACAGTGACTCCAACAAAATCACATATGTCCACATAAGTAGACTTAACTAAGATGTGTGTGGATAAGTCATATTGTGTCACAATTGGGACGACATTGTCGCAATTGTCAATGTTCGTTAACCGGAGAAACAATGATAGCTAGACTGTATGTTATGGTTTACTGTGCCTAAATATGTCTTCTGATCATAATATCGATCTGAAAAATTGTGTTATGTACGGAAGTACTCAGTTAAAGCCATATTATGTACTTGTTCGGGTGCGTCAATCTGAATAGTTAGTATTCAGGTGCTACGCCAACTGGCGGATTGTAGCATTCTACTAACATCACCGAAAATCTCAAGCAAATCGACGTACCACTCCATAGAAAACATTGTCTGAACTACGCTAAATTGTAAATATTTACTACTCCAACCGGGACGCTTCTATTGGCGATAAGCTAACGAAAACGATTTCGCCATCGGCAGTCGCTGCATTTAATTAATACATAAGAATGACGGTGTGTGTTTTCAATTTGGATACAATATTTGTAAAAATAAATATTTTGAACAGGATTTTCTCCATTTCTATTTGATCACCCTTCCGGGTGTTTCACATCACTTTAAGAGAGATGTCATGCGATGTCGACTTTGGTTGTACATGCATATGTCAGTTTCCTATCGCTTAAATTAACAAATCACTCCACTGATAACGAACATTCAAGCCTTGAGGTTTTATGTTTTTCAATAAGTTTAATTCTACATTATTATTTTATGTTTACTTAATTTTATTTGAAATGCTTTGGTACTTATATTTAAAAGATATAGTTTCATCTCTTGAGTCACCGGAAAACTTGAGAAGTAATATGCATGATATGTATACACAAAGAGCAGAAGTCTTCAATTGCGTACCATGCTTTTCGATGAACTACATCATGTAATTCAATAGTAATGTCATAATACATTTTATAATAGATCTCAAATATACTTAAAGATTTCAGCATGGTATCTATTGATAAACATATTTACGTTCGGTGCTTGAATAAGAAAATAATTTGTCAAGAAATCGGAAAACTGATAAGGAACGAACAGTGCCTTCGTCGTGTGATTGAAGGTTAATAATGACAATCGGGAGCCGGAACATGTCTAATATGGAAACCTAATACATGGTTTCGTCTTTGCACACAAATCCCATCATCACAACTTGACGTACAGATGTTTGACAACAAGTGCTCATCAACTTAAACAACTATGCATACAGTGGGTGTCCAAACATATAGTCTCTATTTTCAGATTGTGAATACACCCGAGCCAAGGTAAGATCAATATATATTGCAGACATAACGGCCTTTCCGTTGCAATATAGTGGGATTTCCGACAGATGCTGTATATGTGTTAAAATGACATTTGAATAGGGAATTTTTGCGAGAAAATTATTTTCTGAAGTAATCAAACGCGCGTTTTTATCTATAACAAAGAGTCCTTCGCTCAAACGGAGCCCGCTTGTGATCGGCAAATGTGTATGTACAATGGATACCTACGTTTATAGCTGTGGGGAAACCGTCTATCCGGTCTGAAAACGTGTTTTATGGTGTTGTTTTTATCCTTCTGTAGTATTTATGTTCTAAAAATAGAATTTTTCGTCTTGGCGAAAGCGACTTCCGATTATATGTTTGTACCTTTTATCCACTGTGGTAATATCAAGCTGCTAACATTCTTTTGATAGTTTTGATTCACAAATAAACAAAAACACAAATCGGCACATGCACATATAAACATGATATGTCTAAAAGCTAACACTTATGCTTTTTCGAATTCCAAGTTTCTATAATACGTCTCATTGAAGAACAAGTTCTCACTGCAATACTCTCCGGTTGTACGATTGGAATTCCATTCTTCGAGACAATAGTATGAATATAGTGCTGGAAATCGTAATATAGTTGTTTCACAAACAGCTTTTAGACGGGTATAGTCTTGGGGAAATAAGTTATGCGTGATTAGATGATTTCCTGTTTAAGAATAAGATATTCTTACAAAACTTCAGATGCGTTTGTTCACACGCAATCGTATCTTTGAAAGGCAAGTTGCGGCGCCCACACAACCATACAAGAAAAACATAGTCAGAAATGGTAACGCGCCTAAGATAATATATTATATACCCATGATTGTAATATTACAGAATCTTTTTCATTTCTGTTATTTGTAATTGGCATAGCTTATCACAAACCAAAAATCAACATTATTGACAGAATGTAAACGCCAATAAACGAAATTGAAATTCTCAACTACACCTTTTACCGGGCTCGGCCTCGGGGTCGCACTACAGCTTTTTTCCTTCTCTGTGTATTTATTAATCACTGTTCGTACAAGGAATGAATTATCAGTTGTGCTCCTATTCTTTCTGAAACCCAACTGATTGTCACTTATGATATTGTTAATATCAAGGTATGAATTTATTCTATTGTTATAAACTTACAACACCGTGGATATATCAAATACACGGAAATAATGTTCCATAGAACACAATTTATGTCGCTCGATGTCAAGCCATAACAATGCAAAATACAAGATAATACACGAGATAATAACAATTAATGTTTGTGGTTTTGGGTTCTCCGGAAGTCTCTCTGGGTGACGTCTTTCGGCGTCCTTGACCGCAGATCCGCAACTCTACAACACTCCTCCCTTATTTCTCTCCAAGAACCCCATCCTCAGTGGACTTCACACTGACATCATTCCAACTTGTGGGGTCTTCTCTTCTGGCTTTCTGGAAGAGCAGTTGCTTCATCGTGGATCTAAGACGCCTTACCCTATAAAGGGAATCCCACATATCGGTGTTAAGTGGGTTCATGATATGTCGCTGATCATTCGCATTTGGCATGGCCAATCGTACGTCACTTCCAGTTATTTCCTCATTGAGAGTTTCCGTATCCCCATTTCCATGATCCTACCTCGCACTGCGAAATCTGCATATGTAGGGATATGTTCTGGTGATATGGCTATCTCTAATGATATTGTCTTATTAGCCATTCCTTTCCCTCCTCACTTTATGATTTTAGAGTTGGCATCGGTGAGGCTTGTTGGTCTTCATTACAGTATTTGGATTATGTCAGTCCCTCAATTCTTTAGGGTGTGATTTCCAGGTTTCCCCTGTACATATGGGATTGAGAAATATAGTCTACTTCTAATTGTCTGTGTTCCTCTTCCCACTATATTCTTCTTTTTGAGTCTTTCTTTACTTCCACCCATTAAAGGGGTAGTCTGGATATTTGCATCACCCGAGGGCTCGTGGAATTTTAATTTTGTTTATGGCAGATCTCTCACCCACTATCTATTGGCTATGTGGGAATTATCAGTTACTGTCTTTGTGGCCAATTATAATTTTGACGTGTTGAGTTATATCTCCCTCATAGAGGGAACTGATCTTCAATATACCCCTGACATGAGGTTTCAAATCTGTTCATTGTTCAAATTCTGGATTTTTGTCTCTGACTCCGGGCCCCAATGCTGCTCTACCCATTCTATAGAATGCTGCTCTTCCGATTCTCTAGAATGTGATTTCATTGGTGAAGAATGTCCACCAGGATCCCAAAGGCAGTTCACCAATATCTTGCATCGTATCATCACTGCGTGAGTCGTCGACAACTGGTGTTACCACTGATGGGAATGGTACTGGTGGTGGCTCGTAGACTCTACTGTCGTCGTCCCAAGTTTCTGATATGCATGTGACCATTTGTGTTTCCGTCCAGTCTTCGTTATCAGGCTGGGTGTCACATGTATCTGATATGCAGCTAATCAAATCAGAAGGTTCAGTATCACTCCAATTTCCGTAACTAGGTGGAAAAGTTAATAAACTTGTATGGCCTTCAGGGCTACTACTAGTAGATTGACTCTCTCCGTCTGTCTGTTCAGATATACCTTCATCTGTCATCATATCTCCATGGCAGTCTATCATTTATACAAGCTGTTCTTTGGGCAGTTTCATGAGTATTTGGTCTTGCCTCGCTTGGTTCACATTCCTTAGTCATTTGCGGTTTTATCTGCTTGGCCCTCACTGTGAGGGATTCCCGACTGGTATTATTGGTACCAGTATGCGTTTCCATATTCTGCACTAGGTCACTAGTGCTATAATTAACAGCTAGGTGCTCATATTGACTCTCTGACTGTCTGTTCAGCTATACCTTCAGCTGTCATCATGTCTCCATGGCAGTCTCTGTCATTTGTGCAAGTTATTATTTGGGCATTTTCATGAATATTTATTCTTGCCTCGTGTGGTTCACATTCCTTAGTAATTTTTTTTTTTTTTTTTTTTTTTTTTTATATTGGATAGCAAAACATACACGGAATATCACAGACATACATTAGCATACGATACTTCAAGGACGAGAGGGGAAACTATCTCACTGTCACATGCGCACTGTCTTACACTCTTCATTCGCACCTGGTGTCATCATATAATGTTATATGGACATATAATATGTTGATATCAAATATGGGAGATTGGACACGATACACGACACAGCGCTGCGAAAACAGTCAGGATATGTCAAAACAGAAGATACAGCCTCGATGCCGGGGGCTATATTAATAGAGTTGTTACCCTTTGTTCTTTGTCGACAAATTATTTCGTTGTTTACGAATAATCGGTCAATGACTGGCCATGTTTCAACTTTCTATTCTACCAATATAATATTGAGATATATATCCGAACGGCCTTTAAAGTGTTGTATCTTATCGGGTTTCGTTTTCAAGTGCTCGTTTCATTAGAAGCCACTTGGTATCGAACATATTACGTTCAAGTCTGCAGTATGCATTGTATTTTTCGCAATTATACCTAAAGTTGAATTCTGCAATTAAAGCATTCATAGACAATTGGTCCGTTGTAAATTTTGTTTTGTAAATATAGTTTTTAATAATCAAAATTAAATAATTTGTAATGTTATCAGTTCGATTGCTCATGTTTCCAAGCGTCATTGTCTTTTTTGTTAAAGGAATGAAGAAATTGTTTGATATTGTCCATTTGGAAAGCTTGTCTAGGAATGATTGAACATGCGGACACTCCCAAAATATGTGGCATATCGTTTCTTGTGTTTGACATCGGTTGCAAAGATCGTTTTGTCTAATCTTGGCCAGTTTTAGAAATTTATTGGTAGCTAAAATTCTAGCGTTTATACGAAATTGAAGCCAGTGTAATTTAGTGTCAGACGTGGACTGGAATGGGGCCTTGAAGCAAATATCCCATGGAATGTTGTACTCGCCTAGTTTGGATTCCCATTTCGAGCAAACGTCCAGTTTCTTGTTTCTCGACACTAGACAGTTGTAAAAATCGCGCCCACCTTTCGCATTGCGTAATAATAATATGTAATTACTTAGTATAGTCGTTGTGGTGATTTTGGAGGGTGAACGTAGAAAAAATTGTTATAAAGCCAGTTTTGGTGTCATTTTGACCGGGAATGTTTGGACAACAATATATCCAAAATCCGCTAAAATCCGCTTTGGGGAAATGTTTTTACAGTCATTTGAATACAGGACGTTTCGTCATTATGCCACAAAATTACGTAAGGCAGATAAATACAAACAGTTTACTTGTGTTAGCTCGCAAACCATTAATGCGTGGCAAGTTCGCATGGATAATTGTCATATGATGATACGACAACATGACCCACCACAGTGTAAGCCATATTTGCCCCCACCAATAAAGAGCGTTGAGTAAAATACCATACATAAAGAGCGTTTTGTGAGCGTTGGAGGAAAACACCACAATAAGCCATGTGTGCGCTCCAGTGATAAAGCACGTTATCATAGAACGACATAACGCACTTCACTGCAGTTGTGCAAACCACAAGTCGCATTGTTCAGTTGTTTCTAATATATCACTTCGATTTGTATCTCTAATTGTGAAAGTTGTAAAAGTAGCTTTTTTAGGAGTCGGACACATGTTTCCTGTTGAAACCTAACGGTGACAACGTACGCAGGATATTTTTTTTTGTTAATTTGATTGCTTCATTCGTTGTTCTCGTGTTCTGTTTTATTATTGCATATTTATTCTCGCTCTATTTCATTTCTCATTGTTGATAATGGCCGACAATCGTACCGTCGGCGATGAGCTTAACCCAGCTGAAGACCTCTGTGTCATATGTGGTTTTGGTTTTGTTAATGATCCACCGGTAAAGGTGGGGGCAAAAGGTATTGTGACTCTCATAAGCTGTTGCGGACAACGGGGGCGACCTAATTTGAAAAAATACCTCACCGCGCGCAGCCAGGTGACGCCTGTCGACAAAGTGCTGGTGCATGCAGGTTGCCGGAGAGATTTTACCGACACAAAAAGAAAGACACAAGATAAGTTGGTGGTTTCAGAAGCGAAAAGACTACGATCTGATGCAACGCCAATCAATATAGCAGAAGACTGCTTAATATGTGGAGTTCATACAAGCACTGATGTTAGACACCCAGATAGGTCCACACCAATGAGCCAAGTAGAGACCATCACTTTCAGGGACAAGCTCTTACAATGCTGTGCGCATAGACAGGATGCTTTAGCATATGACGTGGAGAAGCGCATTCAAGGGCGCATTGACTTGGTAGCAGCATAGGCCGTTTACCACCACGGATATCTGACTCGATTCTTGCAAGGCAAGGATGTGAGTCAACCCGAGACAGGAAAAGCAGGTCGAAGATCAGATCAGGGTATGAAACATTGGTTCGAAACGATTTGTAATTGGTTCGAGACAGAAGCTGGTGCTGAATTAACACTGTTAGTGAGTTACATTCCAGAATGGTTGAATTCGCAGGCGAGTCAGAGGTTTATACTGTTAAAAGTTTGAAAGGTAACTTAGAGGAATACTATGCAGAATTCATTTTCTTCGCCGAGGTTAAGGGACGGAAGGATGTCGTTTGTTTTCGAAATATGGCCAACTTCATTATAAATGAAAAGTGGTACACTGATAAAAAACAGGATTTAGATGAGGAGGCAGACAGGATTGTCTTGACTGCAGCAAGAATAATAAAAGCACAAATAAGGGAGGCCGATTACAGTCGCGAATCTTATCAACCCAGTGACGCTATATCTATTATTAGTCAGGGGCGAAATTGGATCCCGAATCACCTGCAACGCCTACTAAAGATTTTAATTCCGTCCGATGTCAAGCAGAATAGCATCGGTCATTCCATTGTACATGGTGCTCGTCCACATTCGGTTATAACACCAACGCTGTTTGGACTGGGTGTAGAAATGGACAATGTGTTTGGTTCCAAATGGCTAGTGAACGAGTTATCCCGGTTGGGATTCTCTGTTACCCACGATGAAGTTGAGAGGTACAAGCAATCCGTCATTCAGACCGAAACGCCCAGTCAAATACTAACTGACTATGCCTTCGTTCAGTGGGTGGCAGATAATGTCGACCACAACATAGCAACTCTAGATGGCAAGGGGACCTTCCATGGAATGGGGATAGTTGCAATATCTGCACCCATGAATCAATCAGCACTGAACATGAAATCGCGTGTAATCATGAGACAAAAGCGGTTGACGGTTGGTGAGCTCGTGAAAAACAAAGGAGTGTCCATCTCCGAATATGTTGATGTTATTGGCAAAGGAATTTCCAATATCAAACTGAAACCTCTTCTTCATTTGGCCACACCATATACCCTCCCACCTGACCTCAGCACAGATCTGCTGTGGCACTCAGCATGCTTTTTCAGTAAGAGTGAAAAACCTAGCGCGAACTGGTCAGGTTTCATGCAAAGTGCTTACTTTCAGGACGACACTCTGACCGCTGAGAAATCAGATGTTCTGTTCCTTCCCATCATCGATCTGAATCCGTCAGATGACGATTGCATTTATTCTACACTCATTTATGTTGAGGAACAGGCACGTAGATTGAACATCCACACGCCATGTATCACTTTCGACCAGCCGTTGTGGCTCAAGGCTGTAAACATAATAAGTTCTAAGTCGATGAACATAGTGTGTAGGCTGGGCGGATTTCACACTGTAATGAGCTTCATGGGGAGTATCGGTTCGATGATGAAGGGGTCGGGGTTAGAAGAAGCTTTGGAGAAAGTGTACGGTCAGAACACAGTGACCCATATGATATCTGGAAAGGCAGTGTCGAGGGCATTGCGTGGTTACTACCTAGTTGAGGCTGCGCGTTTCAATAAGTTGATAGCTGAAGTTGTCCCAGTTGAAAAGGGCGGCAGTTCTGCGGACATCGAATCGGTAATGGAACAAGATGACATAGAAGCCTCACACATGCAACAGGGTGATGTACACGTTGTTGGTGAAAACACGATGGGCAAAATGCACCAGAGTGAAATGGGCAGAATACAAAAAGTGCGTGAAGAGATTGAAATTGGTGTTGTTCCTATATCCGCGGCTGCGGACTCAACTGAACTGTTGAAGGTCGAGCAATGTATTAATTGTTATAAATCACTGCTTGTCAAAGAATCCCTCACAGCAAAATTGTGGGTGCAGTATATGGATTATGTGCAAACCCTAAAGAACTTCATCCGTGCTGAGCGAACAGGGGATTGGAATCTGCATATTGTAACATTAGGGAAGATGCTGAACCTCTTCGCAGCCACTAGTCATATAAATTACGCAAAGAGCTGCAGACTATATCTCCAAATGATGCTAGAATTACCAGTGAAGCATCCTTGTGTACATCAGTGTTTGAGGAACATGGCTTCCATGTAGCCCGTAGAAGTAGCAGATTATGGGCGGGGTTATCAACCGATCTTATACACTGAATAATGACGTATTGAATGCTGATGGTGGGGTTGGGAACGACGTGGTGAGGATCTTTCCCCAGTCATGACTGACCAGAATACAGCCCAAGACGAATTGCTCAAGTTTGTACGGTGCAAGTGTAAGATGTCATAAAAAACCATGTGACACCAATGTGTGTACATGTCGCAAACATGGTCTGAAATGTGTTATCGCTTGTGGAGATTGTCGTGGAGAGGGCTGCGTGAATTCAGAAGAGGTTCTGATAGATGACGAGGGTGAGGTCTGAGTATAAATGATATATTTGACACACAAGTGTCGAAATCATGAAGTATTTCTCATTCTGGTCATCACTGGCTGATTTCGATCAACAAAATAAACAAAAGAAATAATTGTCATTTTAGCGGCCATTTTGGTTGCCATCTTTTGACTCTGTGACTGATATTTGGTCATTGTGACTCCCGTGGAATCCTTTGTCAAACGTGATGACATTTGTACGAGAGCAAACTCATTACCCCTAGCTCACAATGGACTAATGCTGATTTGGGGAATATTTATAATCGTTAGCCGCCACATTGGACGCCATCTTGAATCCTGAATATTCCCCAAGGCGGATTTTAGCGGATTTTGGATATGTTATTCCTGATACTTTTGCGCGCAAAAGGAGACCAAAACCAGCTTTATAACAATTTTTTCCAGGTTCAACCTCCCGACGACCACACTAACTTGGGAGGATTGGTGCCATCAGCGGATTATTAGGTTGTTTAAGGGTTTTGACACTTTTTTCTGCTTGTCGAAGAAGTGCATGCAAGGTGATGAAATCTGTTCGGACATTAAATGTCGATAAGAGGGAATGTCTAGTGTGAAATGTGCCATCAGTCTGGAAAAGATCGTTAACGAAAATGATTCCATGTTCTCTCCATGTCCGTATATTTAGTGTCGAGCCATTTATTTTAAAATGTTCATTATTCCATAAAATTGAAGACAGTAAGGGTAGGGTCTCTTTTTCTGCTACCAATAGCTCAGACCAGGCGATAAGGACATCTCTCCAGAAAGGATTCTGGATGCGGGCAAAATATAGCTTTAAGTATTGGCCTCCATATGCAAGAAAGAGGGGATCTTCGTCTATTGGTAAATCTACAAGGGGGTGCCATTTCGGCCGTTTCAGTATAATTCGGCGGATCCATGTTATCTTCATAGATGAATTGAAAGCTTCGACATCAACCATTTTCAGGCCCCCTGCTTCGAATTTTTGGCAGAGTTGGGTTCTTTTAACTCTGTCTCGTTTTCCTCCCCAAACAAAGTTAAACAGAATCGTTTTTAAATTTAAAAAAAATGATGCTGTCGGGTTGGGAAGAGACTGAAATAGGTGGGTTATTTTTGGCAGTATAAGAGATTTTATTACCGTGATTCTACCCAAAGGAGTCAATGGCCTATGTCCCCATGATTTTATCAGGGTCTTAACCCTTTGAACCCTGGCGCCCCACAGTGATCGACACCCTGACCCGGGGCTCCCAGTGGTATGTCCGCTTAAATTAGATAGTTTCTAGTAGCATGGTGTTGATTATGTTCACTTTGCGACACCGGTCTGAAACTTTACAGGTTTGTCCCCCATGGATCAGCGATCATTATAAGATCGCGAGACTTTGCCTCGCGGCAACTCGTTGGTAACGGTTGCTAGGCAACTACCCGGAATTGACTGGAAAATTTAAATATAGCTTATAGCGTCGTAATTCAACCTCAGTGATTGCGTTTTTTGATGCAGGTATACTACCCTAACGTGAAATTTGAGATATACCCGACCAGAATAGTGAACAAAATATCCCATTTAAGGGTAGCAACGGTTGCTAAGCAAATACCACAACTGATCGAATGACATAATTGCACTAACCATTCAGTGGTATGTTTTGCCTTAATTTAGACAGTGTCTAGTCGCATGGTGTTGGTTATGTTGAAAGGGGACACCTACCTGAAACTGTGCAGGCATGATATATGCATGCACGGACCACTGATCATTGTAAGATCGGGAGACTTTGCCACCCGATCTCGCCTTAGAAACGGTTACTAGGCAACTACCCGAAATTTGCAGGATAAACGAATTCTAGCTTATAACGTTGTAATTATACATCAGCGAATTGCGTTTCGATGCAACCAATATCCTAATGTGAAATTAAGATATACCTGACCATGCGCGAGTAAGTCAACTTGATATGCGATAGACTTTTTGCTGCATGTGGCACAACAGAGACTGATATTACAGAGACCAGAAACAACGTAATTTCCCGTAACATATCGTGGCCCCATTGTTCAAGTAAGCTGTCTAGATTGTGTCTACTATACTAACATGTGAAACATGCAACAAAATGTCATATATAGCGCCACATTTAACTTAAACGCATTTTTAAAAATGAATTATAGTCTGCGCCCATGCGCATATTTTCCTAGCCATTTCTAGCGGGCAGCCAATCCATATAGACACCTTTGCCAACGCTGACTTCAATAGGCCAATTTAAATATATATATTAATGGGTATGTCGTGTATAAGTACGTTATAAACCATTTATTTGTCATTGCGCTAGTCTGCGCATGCGCGAATAAATCAACTTCATATGCGATAGACCCTTCCCCATATGTAGCAGAACACTGGTTAATATACACGAGGGTAATTTAAACTGAAAGTGTGTGTCTAAATTACGTCTGCTCTGTACACACACGGGGAACACGAAATTATATGCCGTAAATATAGCGGCATAGTTCGCTTAAAATATCGTATGTTTTTGTAGATTATATGCTATGCGCATGCGCATATATTTCTACCCGATACTAGCGGTCAACCATTCCATACGCACCATGGGCGCCGCTGACATATGTGGGGGCAATTTAAATATAAATCAGTGGGTCAGACGCTCGTTATACTATATATAAATTTGCTACCGAATCATGTCGTCGCTGCACCGAAATATCGGTGTTACGGGATATAGTCACGGTTCGTTTGCACCTAAATATCGGTGTTACGGGTTCAAAGGGTTAATATCGGATAGCTTTGAGTCGTAGTTATCTAATATTTTATCAAGGTTGGTATTAAATTTGATCCCTAATAGAGTAAAGGAGTTGGTGAATTGTACATGTAGTTCAGGGCATATGTTGTGTGTATTTCCCTTCAGAGCCCCAATCCACGATGCCTGACATTTACTGAGGTTGATATTCAGTCCTGACACCGAGGCGAATTTGTCTAATGTACTATAAGATTCTAATAGACTTTCCCGACTGCCATCGAGGATCAGCGTTGTATCGTCTGCGTACTGTGTTATTTTATATTCTAAACCGCCGAAGATTATTCCTTTAATTTTAGTGTTTTGTCTCATTAGGATACCTAGAATTTCTGCACAAATAAAAAAAATATAAGGTAAAATAGGATCACCCTGCCGACAGCCTCTGAATAGATTGAAACTTTGGGAAATATGCCCGTGTATGAGAATTGAAGAGGATATATTATTGTAGAAAATGGATATCCAAGACTTGATTGATTCACCAAAATTAAAAAAATCTAGGCACTCATGTATGAATGACCATGATACAGAGTCGAAGGCCTTTTCAAAATCTATTAATAGCAGCATTCCTGGTTTTGATTCTTGCTCTGTTTTTTGAAGAATGTCGTATATGAGTCTGGTGTTGTCTCCAATAAATCTATTTGAGAGGAAGCCTGTTTGATCGGGGTCTATTATTACCGGTAAAACTTTTTTCAGTCTATCTGCTATGCAAGCTGATGCTAGTTTATATGTCCCATTCAACAGTGAGATTGGGCGCCAGTTTTTTAGGAGTTGCCTGTCTTTGTCTTTCTTTGGAATAAGAGTGATCAAGCCCTGTTTTTGTGTAATGGACAGCTCCCCGGTTGTAATTGATTCATTTAGGGATTCCAAGAGAATGGGACCTACATCTACCCAAAAGAATTTGAAGAATTCTACTGTATAGCCATCTGGACCAGGACTTTTGCCGTTCTTTGTTCGTTTCAACGCAGAAGTTAGTTCATTAAGGGTTAGGGTGCCTTCTAAGCTTTCAGATTGTTCGGGGGATAGCCTGGGGACATTTTCGTTACGGATGATTTCGTTGATTTGTTGCTTATGGACCGGTCGGTGTGAGTAAAGAGTTTTGTAAAAGCTACGCGCCTCATTGATGATTTCTGTCTGGGACGATAAGGTGTTGCCTGAGTTATCGTTAAGGGATGTTATTGTCTTAGATACATAATTCCTTTTTTCTAAATTAAGAAAGTATTTAGTAGGTTTCTCGCCTTGTTCGACCCATTGAGCACGTGACCGGATCATGGCTCCGCGAATATTATCTTTTCTCATATTTTGAATTTTTGAATTTAATTCGTCAAGTTTTCGTAAAAGGGAACTTTTTTCTTCGAGACTGTTGTCAGACTGATCAATTTTCAATTCAATTTCTTTTCGATCACAAATGAGCTTATTTTCTCTGAGCTTCGATTCTCGTTTGCGTTTGGATGAGAACTGAATTGTCGCACCACGAATGTCTAGTAGCATTGCGTCAAGGAATAGTTGTTTAGTGATCGTGGGGGGTTTTCGACAAGGGGTGCCATCTGGCTGTGTGATGCCATATCTAACTTTATTCTCATGTATGATTGTTTTTACAGTCGATGCATATTCTGTTTCGTACAGTAGGGAGTTATTAAATTTCCAAAATCCGGGTCCCCTTTCCGAGTTATTAATTTTGAGTGTGAGATTAATCATGGAGTGGTCAGATCTATAAGCAGGTAAAATGTCTGGGTCAGTTTCGAGTAAACTTAAAAGATCTGAAGAGATCATAAAAAAGTCCAACCTTGCCATTTTAATTGGGGATTTTCTTCGCCAAGTATATCGTCTTTCATTTTTATTTTTCAATCTCCATGGATCCACGAGTTCGAGGCTGGCGGCAAGATTTTTCAGTGCGTCTTTTGCGTTTGGATTATTAATGTTGTTGTAATTGAAGGTATCAAGTTCTTGATCTTGCGAGATGTTCCAGTCACCACATATGATTATTTGAGTATTACCGATGTCTAAAAGCAGTTTGTTGATATTTTTATAAAAAGTTGGATTATCGTCATTCGGGCCATAGATTGTCACGAGACTGAATCTAATTTTTTCGATCGATATATCTAATATAATGTAGTTCCCTTCTGAATCCCGTGTCGTGTCATGTATTTCATATTCGAAGTTATTATTAAAGAGGAATGCCACCCCACGGGATTGAGACGAGTAAGAGGCCATTACTGTTTTGAATCCCCATTCTGCTTCAATGTATTTTTCCATGGCTTTGGTGAAATGAGTGTCCTGTAGACAATATATTGAAGCTTTTTTATCTCGAAGGTGATGGAACAGATCTTGGCGTTTTTCATTTTGGTTAAGCCCTCGGCAGTTTAGAGAAATTATTTCGATATTAGACATAGGAAAGTACAAGTACGCAGACGTATCGGCCAATCTCCATGCAACATATTATTAACAAGTATCTATGTAATGCATATATAGAATGATTTGTATACACAATATAAATGGTACCAGTTTCAGCAGTCACACTCTGGGGAGGGGGGTAGGTAATAACATATCTATGTACAAATGATATAACAATACAAATAGTCCGGCATGTGGGCGCCATTTTTAATGGCCTCCACCCGCTCTTCAGGACAGACCACAAACTTCAATTTGTATATACATTTTAAGCAAAGGTAACAATTGGTGTAACTCCATGCATAGGCAGAATTGAGATTTGTGTCGATAGAGTTATCCCTCGTCGATCGATTACAATTTATCACATTTTTAATATCGAGAATTTTGGAATCAACTCGAGCAAATTTGATGGCATTAGAACTATACCTACAGGGATGTGGCTAGAGGGTCTCCGCTGGGGGGGTGTCCACCTTGGGAATTTCCAACTGCACCCCCCCCCCCTTGAGTCGGAATCACACCAACACAACTTTTTGCATAATTCCATTTGCACCCCCCCCCCCTTGAGTCGGAATAACACCAACACAAACTTTTTGCATAATTCCATTCGCACCCCCCCCCCTTGAGTCAGAAAATCGCACCAACACAACTTTTTGCATAATTCCATTTCCACCCCCCCCCCTTGTACATCATGCTCAGGCCTAATTTCCTATATATTCATAAGCCATGCTTCTATTTTCCCAGTATGAGAACATTAAGATATTTTAACCTGAAAATTTCACCAAAAAAAAACAACTAGTGATCTAATTCCAGACAAATGCACACAGCTACCGACAACAGACCAGGAAACACCGGGCCGACCATGGTTGTTCGGCCCGGTGTGAGAAAATTTTGAAAACTATACAAGAAAATCGCAAATCCTAGCATCTAGACTGGCCTCAACTGAAGCTTTCCTAGTGTTTGAAATTTCAAACCTCATGCTCCCCCTCAGGTTGGAAAATTCTTCAACTGATGACCATTTATGTCTACAAGTTTGACCAAATGTAGTAAAATATTGTTTTGCTAAACTAATTAGCAGTTTTGTATTGGCCATGTGGATGGGGCAATGACACACCGGGCCGACCATGGTTCGGCCCGGTGTGCGAAAATTTTGAAATCTGAACAAGAAAATCGCAAAATCCTAACATCTAGACTAGCCTCAAGCCTTCCTACTGTTGGAAATTTCAAACCCTACACCCCCACTTAGGTTGGAAAATTTCCAACTGATGACAATTCCAATGACAATGTTGACCAATTGTATGACAATATTGTTTTCTTAAATTAACTAGAAGTTTTTGACTGGCCACGGGGGAGGGACCAGGACACAAGCTTTCCAAGTGTTGGAAATTTCCAACCTGTCACCCCCCTAAGGTTGGAAAATTTCCAACTGATGACCATTTCTGTCAAAATTTTTGACAAAAAATAGGAACATATGCAAATATTGGTCGAAAAACAATAAATTCCCCCCAATAAATTGTTTTATAATCAAACTACAAGAACATTTTCAACCTATTGTTGGTGTGAAATTTCGTTGTGGCAGGTATGAAATTTCCAACTATTGAAAATATAGCTCTCTGCTGGGGGGGTGAGACACCCCCCCACACCCCCCCTCTAGCCACATCCCTGTATACCTACCGCATATGAATCGTGGATGGCAATAGGTGTGTTGCTCGATGGTATCTACTGAAATGATTTAAGTATCATAGCGTATTATGGCGGCTATCTGAATTATTGTCACAAACGCAGTGGCCTGTAACGCGCGCAGCCCAATCCGCTGTCCCCAAGCACGCACCCGCGCTACGTCAAGGGCACTATACATAGGTATTTGCATAGTACCACTACCGCATAGCAGGCGCGCATGTGATGGCAGCGGATCGCCCTACAGGTCCATGTACATCAATACGTTCTCGGTTAGATGCATGTATATATACACATTTTGGTGCAGGGACTATATGTGCTTTTATTTTGAGTGGGTTATACACTCTTCCTGACTACATTTAGCATTTATACACATAATCATACGTAATGTATTTGGTTGATTTGTGTGTAAATATAAGACGTGCAGATTATAATTATGTCTGCCTTATATACAATGAAAGTCTATAATTATACGAATCGTTAAGGTGTATATCGTAAGGTTTATTATCAGGCTGTAAGGGCCTTTAAGTGGCAAATCTAGTTCATAGCCTTTCTTTTTGCATGTGGAAATAACGAATCTGAGTGTATTGCAACAATTGTTTCATAGATTGGTTTTGATATTCAAATATAGCTTTAAACTTTATTGTCTGTTGTTGCGATGTTGCAATGCGTATGACAAGTTATAATCCCTGCAGCACAATGTGCACATTAGTTCGAGAATGTATGTGGTATCGACTGTGCTAGGAGGCACACGGCGTCCCACGCAGCTGGCATCACATGGTATTCCCGGCATGGGTCCAGGCTAACATATGCTATTATACTTCAATACATAATTATGGTTAAAAATACATACTGAAATACACAAATCAAAATGCATATAATCAATCACATGTTTACCATTATTTGGACCCATAATATATATGGAATATTCCTAACAGGAGAACAACAATTTTTGTTCCGGGTTGAAGAAGTTGACACAAGTGTATAATAAAAGATTAATGTGGAGTATGGTTGACCATAAAGTGGTTCCGCTCATTAAGTGTTGTTGATGAGAAATTTTCTTGCAGTTATGGTGGTTTTGACGTTTGTCCATTATTTTAGTATTGTTTCATTTAAACTGATACTTTTAGTGGGTAATTGTTATCCGAGTGTCGTTGTATATAACCAAAGAAAATATGTCCCTGTCCCGGAGGCTGTCCTCTGTATTTTTGGACGAAAACTCAAGGAATTTACAATCTGTTCATGATAAATATGGCATATTTATAAGGCATACCACGAAGATAGGTGTGGATTTGGAGCATAGATATTTATGTACATGTATCAAACCTGGTTATAAACACTGTACATAAAACTTTATATAATGCATTCTGAAATCATGAATACCTCCTAAAATTCATATATGCAGTTGGTAATATACTATAATTCATAATCCGATAGGATATGTGGGTAGAATGTCTATGTAAACATTTTTTAAATTTTTTTTTATTGGTCGTCTTATAATATTTATGTTTATAACTCGAGCCCGTGGGGAACACATGCATCTTAGAGGGGTATACAGCACGCTAACTTCACATGTTATTGACTGGTTTTGGGGTATTGCGCGAGTCGATATCATTTTCAAACATATACATGATATATAATAATATATGATAAGACTATAATTTAGCGTACATTCGTAGATAGGTTTTAAAACGCTAATATATTCATGCGATTTATAGATTGAAATTCATTTATGAGGCACAAGGGGAGAACACACGCTGCATACGTTCCTGAATGCATAATTATAGTATTGTGTACGCTTTTGAGCGTGCATCTTGTGATGAGCTCTGTTTAGCTGACCTAGTTACAATCATGTTTGACACAGTAGATATGTTGTTGGGCATTACGGGGACAAAACGTTTATTTGTCACTATATGTTATTGGCTTTGTGAGAGAAACTGATTGCGATTATTGAGAATTTCTGGATGTGTTTGGATAAAATTAATGTTATTCTTTCGGACCTATACTGTGGGTGATGTATACTGAGTTCGATGGTTATATAGCGGAATTGAGGCAACTTGTTTTTCGATATGGAATGGAATATTTACCATGAAGGTAGGATTAACTTGTCAAAGCACAGTCCTCATAAGTGCGACACCCATCGACTGATAGTTTGAACAATAATGCTAATTGATGTTTACCAACAACAGTACAGTATGTCTTGTATGTATAGTATAATATTAGATTCGTGGTAAACAGCAGCACACATTATTACTCAACATCCCAATAGCTATAACACATAGAAGGACCGCGATTTAAGGAGTTGTGGTGTGTGAAGGGACGTTTAATCCAATGGGGGTTATGGTCTTATGGGCATAGCATTGTGTATAGTGCAGCAAAATTTCAAAAATTATAACATATATACATTTGTAAATTATCCAATTTTGGCTACTACTTGTTTCAATTACAAATTGATGTCCATGTGCTGTTCCCTTTGATTATGTGTTCGTCCTTTGATTATAGCATCAAGTTCATCTTCAGTGCGAAATTTGGTTATGGAATCATCGATTTTCTTCACGTATAGTTTTCCATTTTGTATCCATGAATTTTTAATTTTATCTGAGTTATGGGCTTTTCTGAGTAGTTGACTGTTCAGTTGTGTCGCATCCTCCACAATAGTAAATCCAGTTCCTTTTAGTGATTTGGTTCTTGGGTCGGAATTGGATCCAGGTGCTATTTTCCTTCCCACTCTATGAGCAATAGCAATATGCTTCATTTTTAGGTTGAGGTTGAGCTTTGTATTAAGAAAGTTTAGTGTGGTTTTCTCACAATCATCTAATGTTTCGTGGTTTTGGTCGTTGATGCCGAATATTCGCACACTATCTTTGCGGCCTTGCTGCTCCAGATCATTGATATTCCATTTATTGTTTTCAATTTGAAGTTTTTGCTCATCAATTATGGATATTAGTGATTTCTTTTCGTCATTCCAAGTTTTCAGCTTCAATTTAAAGAATTCAGTAATTTGCAGTCTTATCTGCTTGCCCCTCACTATGCGGGATTCCTGACTGGTATTATTGGTACCAGTATGCGTTTCCATATTCTGCAATAGATCACCAGTGTTATCTTTAACAACTGGGTGCTCAGACCTTGTTGGATCCATATTTAAGAGGCTTATAATGGCATCATTTGGAGCTCCTTCTCCCGGCCTCCAAAGATCCAATTCATCGCCCCTCGCGATGAGGGATTCCAAGATCTTATTATTACTGGCCTGTTTTGGAATGTATGATTCTGGGTATTTTGTTATGTTTTCTAGCTGAGTATTATTTTCGATATGTTCAATGTCATTGGTTTGTAACAATTTTTCCATTAATGTTGTATCCTTTCTCTCAGTTATACAGTGACTGTGGGCATCAGTCATTGGTGGTTTTCCTAAAGGTGTCATTTGTTGTATCATGTCCAGTGTTCGGTCTATGTCGATACATGTAGTTCTTGGCCGGCATGGTTGGCACTCATCTGGCATGACATATTGAACGTCTAATTCAGTTTCAATCTTCTTTTTGTCACTCATGCCCATTTCTTCATTTAGGTTATCCCTCAGTGTAGAGGGTTAATCATTTGCATGCTCTGCATTTTGAGTATAGCTACCTGTACATATATCACTATGATTAGAATTAGCTGTGTTGTAATACCGATGTCTCGAACACTGGTCCTCAATTAAGGTTGGTTCAGATGTTTCCTGTTTTCTTGCCAACCGGTATATTTTAGAGTTTTCTCGCACAAGTATAGGTTATTGGTCCTTGTCTTCGGATACAGCCATTATGTTATCTCCCTTGCATGAGGGGGTGAAGTTGTTTATTAAATGAACATTTCCTTGCTCACCTTTGGATACAGTTAAGGTATGATCTCCCTCACATGAGGGCATACAGTTATTAAATAGTTGCATGTTTTCTTCAATTTCATGAGATACATCACATATAGTCTGTTCCCTGCTGACACATGTCATTACTTGTGGATGTCCCTCGATAGAGGGTGGTCCTGAACCTCTACATCTGTTATTTGGATTGTTTATATTTTGGGACATGCCAGCAGTCAGTTCTTGTGCGCATGCCAGTATTGTAGGATGTTCCTCAATGGAGGATAGCCCTTTATCTCCAACTACAATACCCGCATTTGAGTCATTTCTAGTCGTGGGTACCTCCTGACATTCTCCTGAAATTGAAATGTCTAGTACAGTTTTATCATTCGCATATATCACCATGGTAGGATGTCCCTCAATTGAGGGTAGCCCCGCGTTCCCATCTTGGTAATATCTGTTGTTGGGCCTTCCATAAGGTGATGCCGCAATTTGTGTATATGTCCCCAGAGGATCCCATATGAATGGAGATGCCCCCAACATTTGGGGATTGGTTATGTCACCTTGAGGTGTTCCTTGTACTATTCTATTCATGTGAAATTATGATGATTGCTCTTTTATACTGATTCTTTTTATTTATGTACGCAAAGTTGAGAGTTGTTCTTCTAGTTCTTGCATGTTTCTCCAATTCATAATTGTGATTTCCTGTTTGAATTTCAGGCACCTCAGTTTCTATCATTTGGTCTCTGTCGCCCCTGCAGGGGTTTGAGACTCTGTTCGGCAGTGGTAAGGTGACTGTACGTGTATTTTCGGTTTGTTTTAGTACCGGTACGCATTTTCTCTCAGTGTGGGTAGCAGGTATGTGGTGCGATGGCTTTGATGGGGATTTCCGCACAAGCATCTCTGAACTAGAGTCAGTGTTATACCGTTGTGGTATTTCGCACATTCCGAATCTTTTCTCCATCCGTCTTAACAGCTCCGGTCCCTCTATATGAGGGGATTGCTGTTCTATTCTGGTGTAATGATCACCAGCAATACCTTCGAGACAATAATATAACAGAATTGTCATGGTTTGCTCATCACATTCTCCCGTAGCGGCATAGTTTTCGAACTTGGTATGGAAGGTTTGCCAACTCGAATTGGGTAATCCGTCAAATATCAGAGCTCTTGGCATGTTGAATTTCCTCCTGAAACAAGAACGACAGTTCCTTTGACAATGTTCGTAATTTTCCTTTTCACGAGCTCCATTTTCATGTTCTCTCTGTTGGTGATTTTGAACTGCTGGCCTCTGTGGGCGTACTTCAGGTTGGTTAGCCGGTACTCGTGCCACATTTTGGGCTCCCTGTACCCTGTCTGTCGGGTAACGATGTTGATTACCTGTGGGTGGGACAATAAATTTAACTTGATTTCTCCGTTGCTTTTGGACTGGTATTGCAACAGGGGGTCTATGTTCCCCATATATTTGTTGCGGAACATGGCGTCTCTGTTCCCGATAGATTTGTTCAGGGGATCTCTGTTTCCCATAGATTTGTTCAGGGGGTCTGTGTTCCCCATAGTTTTGTTCAGGGGGTCTGTGTTCCCCATATTTTTGTTCAGGGGGTCTCTGTTCCCCAGATTTTTTTTCAGGGGGTATCTGTTCCCCATATTTTTGTTCAGGGGGTCTCTGTTCCCCACTGTGCTGTTGTGTTCTGACAGGGGTTCTATGCTCCACATAGATTTGTCGTGTTGTGGCATCATGTTTCATGGCTAGGCCTCTCATTGGTTCCACCAGGGTTGTTCTCTTTTCTGTTGTTTTGTCGTTTGCTACGGGACTGATAGTAGTTTAGGAATTCTTTGAGGACTGATATTGATATCATGTCTTTAGATGTTCTTACCACCCCATATCCCCCTTTCTGTTCATCACCCGAGCTTGAGGAATCATCGTCATAGTCTGAGGAATCATCATCATAGTCATCTGATACATCTTGATACATGTCCCTAGAACTTAATCGGGGAATAATATTCTGATCGTGACCCCTTTCCTTATATTGATCCCGAGTGTCGGTGCTGCTGAAATAAGAATGATTACTCCCCATAGGGGTGTGTCATTCTTTCCGCTGCTGGTTTACTATTCTGCGAGGGATCTGGAGTACTTGTTTGCATGGGATAATGCGCTTTTGATCGTGCTCCCCTATTCTCTATTTCCTGTTGTTGGACTGACTGTTGTGCCCCAACCGAATTTTGTTGCGAAATAGTTTGCACAGTTGAAGTTTCAGTCTTCTGACGTAAGATCGTGTTAGCATAGGTGTGGTTCCCATGTGGCCTATAGTACTCTATCCAAGCTTGGTTGTAATCTGGCTGACCAGTCTGTGGATTTACCTCAGCTGGCTCATTCGGGGTTTGATTGGTTTCCTGTCTTCGCATCTCCCCCTGTTGTTGGGTCGACTGCTGTGCCAAAACCGAATTTTGTTGTAAATTAGTTTGCACATTTGAAGTTTCAGTCCTATATGTCCACGCCGTGGCATTCACTTCAGTGATCCTGCCAGCATAGGCATGGTTCCCTTGTGCCCTATAGTACTCTGCCCAAGCTTGGCAGTAATCTGGCAGACCAGTCTTGTGACGTATGATCATCTTAGCGTAGACGTGGTGCCCTCGTGTCCTATAGTACTTTATCCAAGCTTGGCTGTAATCTGTCTGACCAGTCTGTGGATTTACCTCAGCTGTCTCATTCAGGGTTTGATTGGTCCACACCATGGCATTCTGATTATTGTTTTGGTAGTCCATTTCTTCTAGACTTTCGATATATTTCCAATTTACTGGTAGATCTCCCCCAATTTAAAAGGGGCAGTTTTCTGTAATATGTTTCTCAAACTTATGTAAAATCTCTTGTACTGAAAGGTAAGTGTCATTAGTGTTAGACAGATGGTATTTCCAACCCTCTTCCCTTATTTCTCGACAGATAACATTGGAATACTGACTATACAAATTAATAGTCGGAAGAGTCTGTGGTATCAAGTATGTCACTTTTCAGAGAAGTGTTTGTATGATAATTAAGCTTGCTTTATATGTCCCTCGATAAAAGGGTTACAAGCTGTGTTGATTTGAATACCCCAATGTTTATCAGGGCTATATAGTAAGAATTTATTGAATGTCTACCAAACAATTCTCCGAATCCGGTATTTGTCACTTTAAGATAATGTTCAAGGTCGAACAAAGGTCAAGTCCGAAAAACTAGAAATGTGGTCGTGTAATATCTCAAACCGAAGATACCAATGAGACGAATAACTTTTGATTGTTTAAACACAATAAAAGCCCACATGTGGGATATATTTCCTGCTGTGTATTGGCTGGTGTAACTTATACTTATAGTCTTGTAGCCCTCGATGTGAATGTGAGGGAACCCATCGGTGAAAGAAAATATTCCGTTTTGTGGACTCGACGTTAATTTGCTCTCAAATGTAAACAGCACGTGTACCAGAAAGAGTCCACGCGCTACCCAGTGTAGGGGAAATAACTCGAATGTTTCTTCTGCCCAGAAGTAATAAATTGTCTTAATTTCGGCGGAACAGTTCTGGGAATTATCGAATTTTAACGAATGTTGATTTCCGAGTTTTCTGGCTTTCCAAATATGGCACACCACTCCAGACTCGTTCCAAATATGGCACACCGCATGGACTCGCTTTCCAAATATGGAAGACCACATGACCTCATCTCCGAATATGGGAGCTTGGTTCCTGACACTTTTCCCAAATATGGAACACTGAGCAGTTATTTTCCCCAAATATGGGTGTTGGCTCCGCCCACTTTCCCAAATATGGAATATTTCCCAGAATTCCTCCTGGCGAAGCTGGCGCGAATTCTAAAGACTTTTGGGAATAAGCTGTTTCCAAAAAGCATATTTTACAACAATGTCACGACACACAAGTTACCACAATAGAATCGCAGTAGCTTGCAAACAATAATAGGAGAATGAAATTCCTCTCCCCAAGAAGAACACATTGGAATCGGCAATTCACAAAATGTCAATTCTCCGAGTCCAATACCGTGAATACGGAATCACACAATTTTTTCCGTGAATCCGTCGAATCCAACATGGAATCCTTCACAAAATAAACAACCCAAAAATTTGTCGACGGCGTCAATTCCACTATTATCTTCAAACAATAATAGCAGAATGGTATGCAGTCCAATACAGAAGAATATCAGCAATCACAATCCAATAACTTTATGGATCGTGGACATCAATTTAAATGGCCGCGGCAACAGAACTTTGACGAATCGCTCAGGTTCCGCACAAATTCGAATTAGCGACGGCGCCAAATGTTGTAAACTTACAAGTTACAACACCGTGGATATATCAAATACACGGAAACAAAATTTCCATAGAACACAATTTATGTCGCTCGATGTCAAGCCATAACAATGCAAAATACAAGATAATACACGAGATAATAACAGTCAATGTTTGTGGTTTTGGGTTCTCCGGAAGTCTCTCTGGGTGACGTCATTCGGCGTCCTTGACCTCAGAATCCGCAACTCTACAACACTATTATTCAATACTTTGCTGGACAGTTTACCAAAATAACTACGGAGAGCTATTGGCCGATAATTATTTGGGTCGTATCTATCTCCTTTTTTATATAATGTTTTAATGACTGATTCACTCCAACACGTCGGATAATGTCCCGAGTGCAACACTTTATTACAAAGCCTAGCTACGTCATATATTATAAGTGGAACAATTGTTTTCAATAACTCATTTGAAATATTATCAGGTCCTGTTGATTTCAAATTCTTCAGTTGCTTAAGGCAGTCCATTATTTCGCATGTATAGTTATATCATTGTTATTAAATTTCTCCGAAAAGATGCTATCATTCGCCGAAGTTAAGTGAGATTTATCCATTGTCGGACCAAGTAATTGTTCAAAAAAGTTATGGTTTAATCTGGATCTAGATCATTTGGCATCTTCGTTTTGTCAAACGAATGTTCTTTATTATATTCCAGTATTTAGACGGTTCACTTGTTTCAAGATCGGACAATTTATCTACAATATTTTGTCAAAAGATTCGCTACTTTCGTTTCGTCTCTTTCTTGAATGCTTTTTTCGTTTCGAAAAATTTTATCAATAAAGACTTGTCCTTTGGATGTTTTTTTGTATTTGCTTAATAACAATTTCCATATTTTCTTTCATCTTTTTGCACTCATTGTCAAACCATGCGGGTTTTCTTCTGCGTTTACTATTGTGTATGAATAATCTCGATGCAGATGTATTGAGTACTATGAATAACTCCTTCAAGTGGCGAGTCGCCGCTTCTGTGTCTTCAGCGTTTTCCGCGTGGGTATTTAGTCGAAATTGCATCAACTTGTTTTGTGCACGAGGTTGGTAGAGTATTCCACGTGCTTTATATCCACTATCATCGCACCATCTTAGCGTTTTATTCGGCTTTGTACAAGAGTACTTCATACTTTTTATTTCATGAGAAAAAACTCTTAAAATTTATTTGAAGTGCTAGCTGACAATGGTCCGAAAATTCAGTCAACGATTTAACACAGAAATAACTAACTTCAGATCATTAACTTTCTTTTATCATAATATAGTCAACTACACTCGCCCCATTATAATTAAAAGTTGTGAAATTACCGAGTAAGTCACCACGTTTTCTTCCATTTACTATTCTCATTCCAGTAGATTTACACAGCAACAAAAGTTGTTTCCAAAATGAATTGCATGCTCTTTTGATAGAGCTGATTTCGGGTTGAATCAAGGTTGAGTCTTTCTGGGGAATTAGCATTTATTTTCATAATAGAAATATACGGACATTCCGGTATAGTTGGAAACAGTTTACCAAAACAATTGGAACTCCAGTTGTAATAGGTGAAACGTGACTGAATATTGGAGTTCCAAAACATAAAGTGCCATATCAAAGTTTTACAAATTCTTATATACAAAGCATGAACATGTGTGAATTAACGACGAATGATTAGATTAACAGATTTGCATATAAAATATCCGATCACTACAATGGCATTAGTAGTTTGACAAATAAGTTATTATTAAAAGTAAAGCTTAGAATACGTGCGATGAATGGTAATTAATGAGCACATGCTTGGGCAAGAATTAACAAGTTGCATAAGAATAGCCAGCTGATTAATACACAGAAATGTTGTAATTTAGAGAAAGCCTAATCTAACAAAGAAACGAACCTAACGCGAATACTATAGAAACGAACCACACATCTGATAGAGTCAAATCAATGTAAATAAACAATGAAATAATTGTCCAAATTTAGCACTCTGACACTCTATCTAAACTGTATCTGTCTTTTGTACAATCAACTGCATAGTTATCAGGAAATGCCAAATGAGTGTCTTCATCGTGTGCAACATAATCCACCTGTACGGGCATTAAAATCGCCTGCCATTATAACCAACTAGTCAGGTTCCAATTCGGCTAAATGTTCTTCAATATCATTATATACAGATTCTTTCTTGTCACACGATTTCCAGTAACTGGAATTCTCGGGTGGGATATAAACGGATATGAATGTAATTGATTTCTTTATGCCGAACATTTCCCCTTCAAATTCAACACACAATGCTACATCATGAACAGATTTAATTCTCTTGATATAACATTTCACAGTCCGGTCTGATGGACGAAATTGTTGACCCTCATAGGGACGAATATCACATCTTAGTCCATTCAACCGACTCCCATTGATACTAGCATGTTTCTGTTGACTTGATTCAGTCTCACGTTCTCGGGTGTTTCTACTTCTTGAAAAGTAATTGATATTCTTGGCCAATGTTATTACTCCTCTGAAGTGTGGATGCCAATTATCCCAGTATCAGTCTCTCCAGATTTCACATGACATTTGTATTAACGATTCGCGAAACCCCGACGGCCGAATTCTGGTCCCTGGTCTAGACCAGGGTTTCATGTAAACTATAGTCTATACCAGGCCGAAACCACGGTGATCGCGATCGGCTGAATTCTGGTCTCAGGTCTAGACCACCCTAATAATCACGGTGTTCCATGTCAGGACTTGGTCTCGCGAAACCACCTGGTCGCAAGCTGGGATCGGCGCATTGTTGTACAATCAATGACAATCAATGACAATCTATGGACAAAAGCGTGCTGAGCGCTGCATCGAAATTGGTGTGTTGGTGTCTCCAAACCTTAGCACGTGACCACCCCGTGCATCCGGATATGCTCGTAGCGGAAGACATGCTCGTAGCGGAATAACCACATGGCCCGCGATTTGCACACCGTTCACGGTTAGACACATGTTGCACCGAAACCAACACATACCAGTGGTTGACGGTGGTGGTACTATTTGTGGCTATAATTTACCCAACTGTACACCAAACTTCTTTAAACATGGACGCAGTTTAATCCTATTTTACCGGGAAGTTAGGCCAAAAATTGTGGCAAAATTTGCATTTCTTACATAAAATTACGATTTCTGTGGTAACAGCCCAGACAATATAGTCTTGGCATACATTTCTATTTCTGCGGATATTCCCTTAATATCATAGACAACATGTTGTCAACAATGTCGTTAGTAAACACAAGAAATAGGATGTGACCCAATACCGACCCTTGGGGCACTCCTGCAGTTATTTTTCCCCACGTTGATTGGCCAGAGCGTAGTATTACACGCTGTTGGCGATCGGAAAGGTATGATTTGAACCAACAGAGCATATTATAGCGAATTCCTATTGCATGAAGTTTAAAAAGTAGACCCTCGTGCCAGACTTTATCAAACGCTTTACTTATGTCAAAAAATACGAATCGAATGTCGCGCCCTTCGTCCAAAGATTTACTAATTTTGTCAAATATGTCACATAGTTGATAGGCAGTTGAGTCGGCGGGAACAAACCCGGACTGACGTTTAGTTAGAATATTATTCGATTGGAGATATGCCATAACTTCCATAAGGTGTTTAGCGATGCATTTTTCAAATAACTTGCTTATACACGGGCAGCTTAAAAGTGAGATTGGCCGGTAATTCGCCGGATTGGTTCGGTCTCCTTTTTTATGTATTGGTACAACGTTTGCGCGTTTCCATTGCGGAGGAAAGTATGATTCTCGGATAAAACGGTTGAAGATTTTGGAAAGAGGCTTACTTAAGCTTGTGCAGTTCTTTAACAGACGTGGGCTAATAAGATCAGGTCCAGATGCCTTATCAGGTTGGAGTTCTTTTATAGCATTATAAACTTCCAGCTCGGTTATATTTATATCACTGAGTGTGGTCAGATTAGGGCCATCCGGTGTTGGGGTGGAGGTTGTTTTGTTCCATCGAGAGATGCAATGCTACAGAAGTAGCCATTTATCACCTCGGATTTGTCTTCATCCGACGACACAACTTTGCCCTGCCAAACTAAAGGAGGCACAGTTTCAGCCCTATTTGTGGAAAGATGTTTAAATGTTTTCCACCATTTGCCAGCTGTTGTTTCGTGACCATTAAAGATTTAAAATCGGATCTAAACTTCTAGAGTTATGGCTGCTTGAAAACCAGATTTTTTTCTCGCAAGTACACTTTGAATCACCATATAGAAAGTCACCAAATTGGAAAGTGGTACACATTGTGATAAATGCGGTTCTGTATTTACCAGGAAGGATACCTTAAGAAATCACACGAAAGCTCCACACGACAAGGACGTTCTTCATCGATGCCGCAGCTGCGGGATAGTATATATGGCGGGCAGCCCCGTCTGCACACGTTGACATGTGTCACTTACTAACAGTGGACATTTATAGACACAGTATTATGCATGAAAAAACCACAAACATTTATGTTGTTATTATGTTTTGAAGATTGGAATTGATCTTTTTGAGAGTAAATATATATATATATGTTATGTATATATGTTATGCGTTACTGAATAAAGAGGCAGTGTCCACTTTGTTTATACTTTGAATGGTCTTTATTCAATAAAAGGGAAGTTGTCACAAAAATACCATAGCCTGTAATTATATAAGCCTTGTCACTGTGTCGAGACCATCAATCCAGGCCCGTTCTATTGTTTTAGTGATACAGGTCAAAGTTCTGGAGTAGCATTCCATATATGGAATTCATGAACATTCAGAACTTAACAGAAGCTGCATATATGACAAATATAAGAAATTATTTTTATTAAGAGTAATTCATGGAGCTTCTGAATGTTCATGAATTCTATATATGGAATGCTACTCCATAACTTTGACATTGTACGTAGCACTAAACGGAACGGGGCTGGGTGGATCCAATATGGCAACGAATCAGTGCCAAAGCTTATTGTATATGTCAATATACATTTGAAAATATATCATGCCCTACCGGGAACGAAATAAGCCTTATAAGAATTCACGAATTGCAGAGTAACCATTCTTTCCGATGAGTGGGGGTAAACAGGAAGGGCAACAGATATTATAGATATCGTGTGTTTATTCTTTATATATTCTGAAAGTTTAATCCCCGCCTGATATCTGCAAATATTTTTATTCCTGAATGGACACGGTGAAATTCTCTCACAGGAAATGGGTTTATCGCTGGTTTCTCTGGCTGTGACACTTTCCCACTTTTAAGCTTTCGTTTAAGATGTGTGCGCTCTTCTAAATCGAATTGATGATCCTTGCAATGGAGTAAATTATATTGTATGTATATTATTGTAGCTATGGCAACATTTTAACGAAGAACGTCATGTGACAATCGACTATTGCTTCAGTTGATTCACCAAACATACATTATCATGGAACATTATAATTTGGGACCAAAATATCTTAATGCGGAGTTTATATTTACATTAAGACACACATCCTTGTTGTGTTTGGAGTTGTTTGTTATGCATATCTAATCGAGCGTCACCGGTCATTTTTCATGAAATATATATACATATAGGTACCACGCATTCCCCTGTGGATTATCTCAATGTCGGGGTCAAATATTACTTTTTATGAGGCAATTAATTTTGTTTTCTGCTTTTTCAACTATTTCAATTTCGAACCTATTCCAATACTAACGTAGCAGTCGTCTAACAAATATTATGGGTTGTATGGTTTTCGGAAACATGATACACTGGTATCCACCCCAATGGACAAATTTCTCTCTCAATGTATTCACCAGAATATGGAAGAAAGGGGATTTTTCGTGTTCTCGAAATTAATTGACATTATTAGGCAAGTGACATCACTTCATTTGTCCCCGACGTTTCCGTCGGAGGACTATAGAAATGACCCTCGTCCGTCCGTCCGTCCGTGCGTCCGTGTGTCCGTGCGTCCGTGCGTCCGAGATCGGGTACCTTCATGGTGTAATCAACTCCTCCTACAGTTTTAAACGTAGAGATTTGAAACTCTGGGATATTGTTCCTAACATGTTGGTGATTTGCAACATCTATATAGCTAATAAAAAATATCATTTTTTCCATATTTTTGGGGGGGTATTCGACATAGAAAATTTGGAACATTTTTGCCTTTTGGATGAGATTGGGTACCTTCATGGTGTAATCAACTCCTCCTACAGTTTTAAATGTAGAGATTTGAAACTCTGGGATATTGTTCCTAACATGTTGGTGATTTGCAACATCTATATAGCTAATAAAAAATATAATATAGCTAATATTTTTTTTATGGAGTTATTAACCCTTTTCGACTTTTAAATTTCTTTAACAAAACGGCTTTGTATCCCTGAACCAATTTATGTGGTACATGCATGTAATGAGAAATAGTAATGCCACATAAATTATTTGGACATCCTTGGCACACAAACAGGTGTCCCGAAAAGAATCCTGGATATGCACCTGGCTTTGAACAAGCCCCTATCCATTTACAGTTGTGACGTAATTATCACGGTTACGCCGTAACTTATGACGTAATTATCACGGTCCCACACGAGCGCGAGGTAATTTTTCATTTTGCGTCTGATGTTTCCGAGAATGGACGCGTTTGAAGTACAGTACGTTTTTCCGAAGAAGTGGGCTGGTGCCATCGAGTCGCTGAGCACGTGGAAGGTGACGAACAGTCATCAGTTGCTACTCGGTGGTGAGGTAGCCTTCAAATATAAAAGTCAGAGGTGCAAAGCATTGGTGCTGCGGCTTCCCGTCACTGACGATATATCGACGTTGAGTGAGTATTTTATATAATAATTGGAAGTATTCAGTGTTCCAAAACACCATATAAATAATAGATTCTGCTGTTGTATAAATATAACGGAAGTACATGTAGATCATGCCTTACAAAACCTGGGAACTTTTTGATGTGCTGTCCCGTTTTGACAGGGAACATTGAGCAAACAAGACAGGGAATATATTTCTTTGTTAATACTTGTTTCTCAACAATCTACTTCACATTAGGGGGTGCACTCAGTATTCATGTGACTTTTGTGAGCCGATTTCGGAATAAACATTGAATTAATTTACCTATCTACGAGAAATTCCATAATTGGAAGAGACACACAGCAAAAGCGCTCACAAAGTCAGCTAAATCATATAATTTCGAGTTAGGACCTTCGCCTTCATCTGCAGTGAAGTGTATTATCAGATAACATATATTAACTAAGAAATATATCCCCAGCATTATTGTTTATTCTTATAAGGTTCCCTTTTGTACTGGTGGAATATGATCTCTGTGGGCGTTAGCCAGAGTAGATTCATGGCATGATCTACACTGGAATGTAAATGATACTCATTTACATGCATTTCTACAAAAAATATATTTATGACCAAATAGGGTGGGGTACATTCAATTATCTAGAATAGAAATGTGTTCCTATAATACTGAGAGGCCTGGGATGGTATGTTGGTAAACACTCTACTCCTTTGTCATATAAAGGGACGTGGCCACAGGTGGGGGTGTAAATATTTCCAATTTGACATTTTATGCCTTAAACATTGAAATTTTTACACCACATATTGTTGAAATAAATTGCTCTCAATATTTGATTTTCAAACTAATTAATTAGTGGGGGGGGGGTGTCAAATGCTTTTTGTGAATCTTGAATTTAGATCTGGTTCATTTGTAAATTTCAAGGTGAATACCACCCTCAACAGAGGTCTTTGACCAGTTTATGTTAGGAAGAATAAAATATCAAATTTTTTGCAGCAAATGTCATGTCAAGTGAGGTCCCTGATTCTCTTTTCAGATACAGATTCAGACGATGAATTGCCGCTTGCTCGGTTAGCGAAGAGAACAAGGTTGGATTTAGTAAGTCCCACAATCCAAATGCCCGAAATCAACAAAGAAGTGCCTGATACACTTGATACACATGAGAACAGTCAAACTTGTCCCGATATAGTCGAAATGCCTAATTTACATTTCAACATTGAAACTGGCCCCGTGGCTGAAAATGCTACCTATTCACTCCTTGAACAAATACATTCAAAACTTGATCAATTATTAAAAGGGCAGAAAGAAAATACTGAAAAACTCCGAGTGCTAGAGGCAATTGTAATAACAAAAAAAATCAACCTCTAACAAGCCAAATACAGAGCAAATAAGATCAAGTACTGGTATAAGTGATACTTGTAACATGGACACGTCCCGATATCTGACTGTGAGTTGGAGGTACCGGTACTAAAGTTCTTAGATATATTGGTGCCTGGCCATACACCATCTTGTAGAATAGCTTCAGTTTGTATTTTTCACATCGTGATTTTAAAGTTTCCCAACCAGTTTCTGCTAGGAGTGTCGACTTACTGACATACCTAGTGGCACCCGTTACGATGCGAGCTGCTTCATACTGTATATTTTCAATAGCATCAGATTCCTGTTGCACACAACCATCCCACACTACACAAGTGGCTTGCCATCGACTTGCCATGTTGTCGGGGGACACTGTGGTCTGCTGACCTTTTATTTATATTAGACAGGCGGGAATAGCTACTGGGGTGTAGAATTATGATAAGACACGACATCCATGTACATACCTTAGCCGGATCGCAGATACATCTAGCACATCTGCTATGTCTTGAGAACTGGATGAAGATGACAGCTTTCGATTATGGCCATTTGTATTAGTATATCACGAATCCATGGCAATCCTGCTTTTGTCAAGGTTATTCCACAAAGTGGTTGTCGAGGGAAGGAAGGATCTTCTGTAATATTCATTATCGAAAACTGGAACCATGAAACAATTGCCTTGTCTTGTAACATGGAAATACCAACACCTGCCACAGCTACTACCATGTGTAGTCCTATTATACCAGTATATGCCTACAAGTCATCACCAATTCCAGAACCATACATAACAGTTATAGTTGATGACATGATTTCCTTAGGGTCATTAGATACGAATGCAGACGTTAAAATAAACAGGACACATTACAATAAGATTTTACAAGGTTCAAAACATCCACAATATTTTATGTACAAACTTTTAGATTTTTATTTTACCATGGAAGAGTTATCAACATCAAACATGACAGGCAAAACCAAAAACCCTAGGAACCAGACACAGCAAACACATAAACAGAAAGCAACCCTCGATCCAAAAAAGACTAAAGCCATCATAAGCCATACCAAGTTACAGTTCCCACATTTTCAAAACAAATATTCTGACACACAAATTATAAGACTCATCAACAGCAAATGCAGAAAAACCCACACCTAAATGCTTTCAGTGTTCTAATCTACCAGATACAATAAACTTTTGACCAATACTAGTAATGCAAGTTTTATTTTTGTTATGTTATGGGAAAAAAGTAGTTCATGTGGAATGTGTTTAAAAAAAGACTAAATTGTTTTTGCTTCATTAGTTACATTACATGACCATTAGGCATGCTGCACTACAAACAACATTAAACTTTTGCTTTAAATTAATGGGTATACATTTTCTTAACCCTTAGTGTAAACATATTTTATTCTCTAATCATGCACATGAATTAACAAGCTAATGGTACAAATATAACATAAAGACAATTTTATTAGAGAATGGGATTTGGCAGAAAGCATGATGCTTATATCAGCCATGTCCCCATCTTTAGCATTCACAGGTGGTGTCTTTATTGATTATTCATAATGTTCTTTTCCCAGTTAGATTTTGCTTTCATGTTCAATGTTTCTATCTTATTGGCTTTGTCAGCCATCTGGGGCATAGACTGTCAAACGGTAACTCATCATGAGTCACTGCTGGGAAGTCCATGCATCAGATGACCGGAATTGTTACATGTATGTGACCTGACCCCAGACCTCACCCCATCATTTTCTAATAATCGTAGCTCAAAGTTCAAGTTTCGAAATCAAAACGACAAGAGAGTTGTGTCTTATAGTATTACGAGCAAAATATAATACATGTATACTGAAATTATACTGTATAATTGGTTACTTCGATGTCTAGTTTTCACACGTTCACGTTGTTTCATAGAGGCAGAATGCTTTATTTATTTATAAAGTTTATTTATAAAGTTAGCGACTTAGGAAAAGTTCAATTTGGAAATCGTTTAGATAAAATTATGAATTTTTGGACCCTCATAAATAAATCTATATTCTCTTCCAATGATAGTTTGTGGCTTCCATTTAGCAAGGTTTTTACTCCTGGTCTTGTTATTAATCCCCCAAAACACCTATCTCTTTCAACCAAATATCTGCGACAATAAAAAAGAAAATGTTCTGATGTTTCTTTGGCACCACAAATACACAACGGACTATCTCTCAGATGGTTGCTGAAAAGATCATAGTTTAAATTACTGCATTCCAGTCTTAATCGGCAATGGTATATTTGACTTGCTCTCGTATATGCATATTCCAAGTATCTAGGACGCTCTTTGAGGTCACTATTCAAAAATGTTTTGAAGTCTGAGAGTGTTTCACATTTCCTCACTTCTGGTTTTAATTCGTTCTAAAGATTGATTGTGTGTGGAAGAAATGATTTCTGATAAGTAACAGAGTTGCAGAAAGGTACTCTAAGATCATCTGATCTCGTGTCATATCCACTAGTGCTCGATATTGTATTCGGAACAGCATTGTATAGATAAGGGGGAGTGAGTTTTTTCGTCATTTTAAAAAAGAGCATGAGTTTAGTCTTTACTCTCCGTTTTGATAATTTTTCCCACCCAACTTCTTGAAGAACTGTGCATTTATTACAACTTCTTGTTCCACCGGTTACTATTCTAGCGGCTTCGTACTGAATATCTTCTAGTGAATCGGCTTCTTCGCCTGTACAATTGTCCCATACCGAGGAAGCATATTCCAAGACGGGACGAATATAGGACAAGTAAATTCTTTCTAGAGTTCTTCTATCAAGGATAAATTTATACTTCCTCAGTATGTACAATCTTTTGGACGCTCGGTTTTCAATATCTTCTATATGGTCTTTCCATTTACCCTGTCGGTTGAATGTCAGACCCAAATGTTTATGTGTGTCTACCTCATTTATTCTCTCGTTTGACATGTTTAGTACTGGTTGGTCAATAGGCATTTGTTTCCACGAAACAAGCACGGATTCTGTTTTCAATGGGTTGAATTTAACTGCCCAGGTCTTTGACCAGTTGAATATTTTGTGTAGGTCTGAATTGATCAAATCTGCAGCAATTGTGGGATCTTCTATAGCAATATAAAGTGATGTATCATCCGCAAATAATCTTATATTACATGTAATTCCCTCGACAATGTCGTTTATATACACGAGAAATAGGAGAGGGCCGATTATTGATCCTTGAGGCACTCCTGTTGTAACGTCTTTCCATGGCGAATTAAAGTTAGAAATTGTTACTCTTTGTTGTCTACAATCAAGATAGTTTTCAAGTAGTTTTAAAAGCTTCCCAGTTATCCCCATTCTTTTAAGTTTAAAGAGGAGACCCCTGTGCCAAACCTTATCGAACGCCTTGCTTATATCGCAGAATACACCCCTTATTTCCCTCCCATCGTCAAGGGCTGAGATAATATAATGGTAAATATCGATCAATTGGAATACAGTGCTATCTTTCGGTGTAAATCCCGACTGTAGGTCGGTTAAAAGCTTATTCGTTCGTAGGTATTTTGATATATGATAGAATAGACATTTCTCGAAGACCTTAGACAGACAACTGAGTAAGGATACTGGTCGATAATTGGATGGATCGCTGGGATCTCCATTTTTGAAAATTGGACATACGTTTGCCTTTTTCCATTCTGAAGGAAAATACGATCGTTCAATGAAAACCCTGAAAGCGAATGCTAGTGGTCTAGCTAGTGATATCGAACAATTTTTTAATACTTTGGGACTAATACCATCGTATCCGGCCGCTTTCGATGTCTTGATTGAGTTTAAACTTTCGAGTACACGTTCATCAGATAGTTCAATGTCGCTCAGGCGCTTATCCGTTAACCAATCAAAGATGGGTAACTCTAACTTATCTTTATCAGGTAAGGAGGAAATTTTACAAAAATAGTTATTTAATAAGTCTGCCTTTTCTTCATTTTCGGTTATTATAATCTGGTCAGTTTTTAGGGCTGGTATTGGTTTAGGTTCGGGTTTCATGAGGTGGTTTAATGTTTTCCACCAGAGTGAGGAATCAGTGAAACAACTACCCAGTATTGACTGTGTTTTCTCCAGAGACTTTTGCTTGGAACGTCTTATTTTTGCTATAACTTCATTTCTTTTCTTTTTATAATTCGTCCACGCTTCAATTGTTTCTCTTTGTTTTGCCAATTTGTAGTAACGTCTCCTTTGTCTTAACCCTTTCAAGATGGGAGCTGCGCTGGTGCAGCATTAAAGATCCTGTTTCAGCGCATTCTTGTACATGCGAGTCTCCCTATGGAAAACTCGCATATATCATTAAAGCGGCACCAGCACAGCTCAGTCATGAAAGGGTGAAGAAAATGTATACTCATTTGTTTAAAGCAAATCTTGGAAAAAATGAATTAAGTCTGTTATTTGTAGCGCACCATGCCTAATGGTCATGTAATGTAACTGAATGCAGCAAAAGACTTAGTCTTTTTTAAACCATGCTACATGAACTACTTTTCCCCATATCATAATAAAAATAGAACTTGAATTATTGGTATATAATTTATATATGAGAGGATACATTGGTATAGAGTTTTTGCAAAATTACAGGAAGCTCCAGTCATGAAAGGGTTTTAATTGAAGTCCCTCAAGATATTCGCAAATGTGCAGTTTCAAAATTTCAACATCCATTACTTATATTTACACTCAGCCGAGTCAACTGCAGATTAAGTTCCTATTTCAAACATTATTCTTGTAGCAAGTTGTGTTGACACAGAAAATGTAACATAAGGTGACTTTTGTGCAGCCATTGTTGAAATATTTAATGAGGAAAAATGCAATGCCTCACAACTGATCACGATTAACAGTGTGTATAGTTGATGCTCATTGTGGAAACAATTATTTCAACATGCAGAATCAGATCACTGCCAGCAGGGATTGTAGTTTGGGGGGCTAACCCCGGGATGGTCGAATAGACCGAGAGGTCTATTCCTTCACCCCTCATTTTTTTAGCTTTAATTATTTGTAATAAAAAAAAAAAATTTATACTATTAATCAAATATTCATTTATTTTTGTGCTTCTGCTTTTTAGGTGGCTTTTCTGTTGAGGATAGTGATGTTGATTTGTCCTTCCGTTCTTGGTTTTTGCTGCTGGTCATCACTCTGTCGGACTCTCGGAGCACTCTGCTGGACTCTGCTAAAACCTTGTCCATTCTTTCTTTTTGCTCATCTATTCTTTGCTGCATGGCTCTCTGTTGTTCTTTTTCGTCCTCAGAGGGCGACGCCGGTGTTCTGATTAATAAGTACGTTGCCAGATAAGTCAGTATCTAAAAATAGAATGGCTTAAGCATAGGCCCCGGTGCGCACATGTGCTATGAACGTGCTCTGATTGGCTCTGCACATAAAGGTAAAGGTCATACTCCGTGTCGGGATAATACATTTTGCCAAAATTTTATTTTGCTGTCACTCAAGATTCTGTGTTCTTTGAGAATCAGGTGTCCTGCGTATCGTCGGTGTGCTTCGGAAATGTCGTATACTACGATTTTTGTCATTTTGGCGCGAAATATTTTTATTGCAGAATCGGATTCTACGTCATCGATTACAGCGGGAAAAATTCAATCCTGGCTAGAAAGCCCCTCCTAGAAAAAATGTATGACGTGTTCTTATTCTGCATTTTTTTGATTGGTCAATTGCTTGTGCTTCCGAAATGTCGTATAAGTTATACGACATTTCTGAATTATATTTGTTGACCGCATGGTGTGATACGTCATTTCGGAATTACGTCCCATCATTTGAAAGCGACCAAACATCGTTTGAAAGCGACCAATCCCACGACTAGAACTTAAAATCTGTGAGTATTAATCATGATTGTAAGTCCAACATGTGTATATATACACCACCATTAACAAATCCAGCCTAATTGTCCAATTGTGTTTATGTATATATTCAGTTAGATCAATAATTCTCATATTTTCAGTTTATAGCTTTCATAGCCAGTCATGGCGGACCAGGTTGAACGTGTTCCCATGCTCCCATGCCCCAGCATCCCACTATTCGACATATTTATTATTTGTATATAGCCTAATATAACATTATACCGTTCACGAAATATCTTGTTAAATTTTATGTTTACGCCTATCGGGCGCCATCCCTGCAAATATTCGTTTTCGGAGATATCTCCTCGTAATTCGGAGATATCTCTTCGGTTTCGAGGAGATATCTCCTTAGAATTGCAATTCCTAGCAGATATCTGCTTGGAATATGGTCCATTATGGAGATATCTCCTTGGATCCAAGGAGATATCAGCTTGGATTATGGAGATATCTCCTTGGATCCTAGGAGATATCTCCTCGCAACTACGAGATATTTGCTTGAAATATTTCCAACGAGATATCTCCTTGAAACCGAGGAGATATCTCCATAATCCAAGCAGATATCTGCTCGGATACAAGGAGATATCTCCTTGGATCGAAGCAGACATCTGCTCGGATTATGGAGATATCTCCTTGAAATAGTTTTCAAAGAGATATCTCCTTGGACCCAAGGAGATATCTCCATATTCCAAGCAGATATATCCTTGAAAATATTCCAAGCAGATATCTGCTTGGATTATGGAGATATCTCATTGGAAAACTGCGGCCATGAAATATTAATGATTTCTCCACAGTACATATATCTATGATCAAAATACATCCAAGTAGATATCATGCTCGGAATATGGAGATATCTCCTTGAAATATTTTTCAAGCAAATATCTTCATAATGCGAGCAGATATCTGCTTGGATCCAAGGTGATATCTCCTTGAACATATTTCAAGGAGATATCTCCATAATGCGAGCAGATATCTGCTTGGACCCAATGAGATATCTCCTTGGATCCAAGCAGATATCTGCTCGCGTTATGGAGATATATCTTCGGTTTCAAGGAGATATCGCCTTGGAAATATTTCCGAGGAGATATCTCCATATTCCAAGCAGATATCTCCTTGAAACCGAGGCGATATCTCCATTATGCGAGCAGATATCTGCTTGGATCCAAGGAGATATCTCCGAAAACGAATATTTGCAGGGATGGCGCCCCATATACGCCCGACCGTTATGGGTAGTGGAAATGGTATTGACATACATATTATCTTATTCAAATTGAATATTAATGATTAGAGCATTGATGCTGACAACAGAGGGCAAACTGTCACGACACGATCATGAAAACGCAAATCAACGATCAACGGAATGTCATCTTTAATGGTATAGGGTGCATTTACATTGCTATAGAACTGTACACAGATCTACACGCTGACTGGTGTAAACGGGTTGATATAGAAATGCACACAGAAAGAAAACGGTATTAGTTCGTGTGAGCAAAAATCGTGTCCGCTATACGTCACGGTCATCGCCGAAGTATTGCGACAGGCAAATCTGTTTTGATTAATTGTTACTCGGGCTTGGCGAATGTGTTTTAGTGTTCGTTGTCATTTCAACCCGTGTATTTCGAATATTGAACACGGACAGGGAATGGAAACTTTGGTCAAAGTTTTCAACAGTTGGAAATTTCATACCTGACACAACATTAATTGTAATTCCCAAACCAACAATAGGTTGAAAATGATCTTTTAGTTTGATTTTCAAACATTTTATTGGGGGGGGGGGTATTGTTTTCGGACCAATATTTGCATAATTTCCTACTTTTTATCAAAATTTTGGGCTGGAATGGCCATCGATCAGCTGGAAGTTTTCCAACCTTATCATGGGGCGGGCGGGAAATTTCCAACACTTGGAAAGATTGTGTCCTGGTCCCTCCCCGTGGCCAGTCAAAAACTGCTAGTTAATTTAAGAAAAAAGTATTGTCCTACATTTGGCCAACATTGTCATTGGAATTGTCATCAGTTGGAATTTTTAATACATTTGGTCAAATAAAGGGTGTTGTAGGGTGGATACCCATTCCATACAGATCCAAAATGGCCACCGCCCAGATGGTGTCAAACAGGAGACCTATAGATATATAGATGATCACCTGAAATCCTAAATATTGGTGGAATCGCCATCTAAAGCTATATGGGTGTTCTCTAGCCTCTCTATTTGTGCACACGGTTGTTTATTGTGTATTCCTATGCGATTTGCATTCTTTCTTCGAACCATTATCAAGTGGTATAAGGATGCACTTTAAATACATGCGGCACATACCAAATAGCTGTTGTCTGCTGATAGTTGATCCATTTGTATGTCTGGCCTAAACTGACGCGACTCGTAATGAATTGTCAATTATCAGAGTACTGATCAGCGCGCGTTCACTATTTGTAATTATGTTGTGATCACAGTAATGCGCGACACGTGACTTCATACAGATCTGTATACAGATCTACAGCAGTGTAAATACAGCCATAATACAAATAACTTCCAGTTGGTGGACGTGTTGGTGCTGTTCAATTAACAGGTTACATAGGTTGTTAGCATAATATTATTTTGAGTCATATAAATTGGGTTTCTGGTGTATCTGCCTGGTCTAATGTCAGCAAGGTTGGTAATGTTTGTCATATACGATCGCTATGATGTTTATCTGATTTCTACACGTAGTATGCTGTTATGTGGTTACCCACTGGTACCAATAAATCCCAACAAATGATTTTTGCAACAGATGACGTAACCAGAGATCAAAATGTATAGTTAATGAATAATATACAATAAGACTTTGACTGCACATTGAGAATGGCAATCAAATACGCCCTCATTTGAGCCCATTGGTGATACTAATAATACCAATCGTGTGTTTATTAGACGTTTATTCATACATAATCAGTCATTTCATGTGTGTATATATGATTACGATTGCCAATATATCCGTTAAATGAACCAATTTTGTAAAACAACACGTTATGTAACATGAATTAGTACCTGATTTGTATACCTTAGCAACCATTAATTTGTGACCGCAATATTGTGTAGTAAGATGAAAACATTAATTTCCCTCTGATGGTAATTTGTGTAAACTAGTTAATTAGAATATATCATGCTTAAAATATCATGCTTTATCGTATAAAATATGTTCATTAATGGACAATATTCGCCCTGACCAAACCATCAAACGTTTCATTTGATATAGACACCGTTGCGTTTAAGGTTAGAGTAATGGGCACATTTTATGCAATTTAAAGCAGTTTTCGATCATGTACTAAAATTTACGGAGATTTACAGGATTTAAAGCAAATAATCCCATCTGACTACCATGCATTCTACGATAGACTAGCTCATGTCTAAAACAAAATAGGCTAATATAGCACTGACATGAGCAATATAATGCTTTCGATGTTATTGTGATTATATAGTTTCAAAATGATGTTACTAATTTTAAGTGCATAGACACGAGGAAGGATTCCGTGTGTGTCAGATTATCGATACTTTATTATTATTTGTTTAAATTGGTATTGTTTAAATTGGTATTTTCTTTTTATTATTATGTTTCAATAACATATCAATATTAATACTTCATTAATTTTGAACAAAACGTCATTCCAATTATTCCAACTGATTCATAATGAATGCGTGGATAATACCAATGATCGCCAGTCTGCTAATTTACCATGACCCATCTGAATGTGTACACGCTTTCGGGATTACCCATAATGAACATGCAGTGGTTATGGGTTGTTGGGTTTGTCTGCTATATAATACACTTGTCATTCTGGTTAGTTTCATAATTAAGTGTAATTGGACATATCTAAATTACGTATTGGATGTAATAGGAATTGGTAACATCACATTATCTCAGCATTGTGGGTACACAACCATTATTTAGCTTAATTGAGGACCCCAGTATTCTGAAATGATCGTAAAATGTTACAGAAACACACATTCATTGTCATCCAATGTTTATAGAGCATTCGCTACATTGGAATTGTGTGAATAATGAATAGCCGTCATAGTTCGGACATAGTGTCGAAATGTCGTATATGTCGGACATTCACGAACAATAGATCTGAATTGTCGTAAACATGTAGTATAATCTGTTTATAATTCCGAAATGTCGTATGAGCTCTAATATCCATATAAGGCAGTGTATCGATGAGCCATGATATCCATTGAATAGAGGGCCTATACATTAGTCTCCATGCCTGACGACATTGTTGTAGGTCATACAGAAGAGGAATTATTTAGTTTTTTTGCTCTCCTGTAAAATTTAGTTTTGGCGGCAAAATTTATTATACGACATTTCCGACGGTATGCCAAACTCTTAATTGACGCGGGCAAATTTCACTGAGTTTCATTTCAACCTGAATAAAAGATAGATCTAAGAAGATTTACAAGACTTTCGTCCTCTTACAACTAGTTGAAGCTTTCCTATGAAACAATAATGACAAACAGTATAAAAACTTATTCTTTGTCAAAACAATCATTGAATGGAACCACCTGAAGGACACGACCAGCGCATGTGATTTAACATCAACAACAACATTAACAGCGTAAGTCGTCCAACGGTGAACCTAGCTCCTACAGCCTACACCGACCAACATACAGATGCAGATCGAACTTGAAACAAGATAATCACAAAGTGAGTATTTACTGTATTATATATTACTACACGTTATGACTAATGTGTAGGTTTTCTACACAAAATGTGTAGCCCTGCTACACAATCATTATTCAATTTTGATCTTAAACATATTTGTGTAGTATATGTGTAGTTTCATATTCGTACACAAATTGTGTAACAATTTTTACACATAAATGGGTAATTTTTTACACATTTATACACAACTGTGTGTATAAAATCAACACATATCCCTTACACATTTTGTGTAGGTTCTTACACACACAGTTCGTAGACAAGAAATGCAAGTTCAGTAATCCGACCTGTGGGTATAGTATTAAAGATATATGCAGATTTATATGTTAAAACTTTCATGGCGCATAGTGGTATGTAGTATTTTGTTCTGTACTGTGAGTTTTTGCTTTGAATCAACAAACCAGGGTCGAGGCGTGATTGCATAATATTAGTAGTATTACAACAATCATAACAAGAGTCTAAGGGCAGTAATCGCCATGAAAGTTTTAACAAATAAATCCTTATATACTATTAATACTAAACCCACAAATTGGAATTCTGAACTTACATCCTTGTCTACGATCGCTGTAGATTGTATTCCAAAAAATATACTCAAACAATATGGCCGTCACGTAGCAGACTATGAAACTGAAGGCACCGCAATGCGCATGCTCCACGTTCTTACACAATTGTGTGTAACAAAATATACACATTATGTGTAGAACGGCACTTGGTCAATGTATTGGTATGTAAAACTACACATTGCTATGTGTATTAACCGGGTTTACACATTTGATGTGTAATCGTTTCTACACATTGGTTATAAGAGTGTAGCCGATGAGCCCGACGTTGTCCGGGCTATTCAAAAACCAAATTTCAAGTCGATATAGCTCTACCCAGCACGACGTTGTCCGGGCTATTCAAAAACCAAATTTCAAGTCGATAGCTCCACCCGTTTCCGAGATCTCGTCTGCGCATGCGCGAAGCGGGCGCCGCGCGGGCTCGCCAATACGACAACGTCCACCGCCTGGTCAAACTACACACACGTACCAAGTTTCGTCCCGATCGGTCGAGAATCGTAGATTTGTATAAATGACAAACAAACATACAGACATACAGACATACAAACAGAGGTCTTCAAAATGATGAGCCCGACGTTGTCCGGGCTATTCACAAACCAAATTTCAAGTCGATAGCTCTACCCAGCCCGACGTTGTCCGGGCTATTCAAAAACCAAATTTCAAGTCAATAGCTCTACCCGTTTCCAAGATCTGGTCTGCGCATGCGCGAAGCTGGCGTCGCACGGGCTCGTCGACCCGATAAAATTCGTATCCGGGGAAAGATTCACATACCAAATTTCAAGTAGATAGCTCTACCCGTTTCCGAGATCTCGTATGCGCATGCGCGAAGCTGGCGTCGCACGGGCTCGGCGACACGATAAAATTCGTATCCGGGGCAAGATACATTCACATACCAAATTTCAAGTCGATAGCTCCACCCGTATCCGAGATCTCGTCTGCGCATGCGCGAAGTGGGCGCCACACGGGCTCGCCAATACGACAACGTCCACCGCCTGGTCAAACTACACACACGTACCAAGTTTCGTCCCGATCGGTCTAGAATCGTAGATTTGTATTAATGACAAACAAACATACAGACAGACAAACAGACAGACAGAGGTCATCAAAATATATATGAGATAATATAAGTGTTTTCCGCGTAAAAAATTCAATTAATTCTATTCAATATAATTCATTGTCATTGACGCGAAATTAGGTTACTTAGTCTTAGTACAACTGACCTCCTCGATACAATTAAACGCTGAAATGCATAAAACTAAAGGGGTCATTGATATTATTGTTGCCACATTTTGGTGTGTTGGCTGGTTGGAAACGGGCCAGCTCGTCCCACTCCCAGATCTACTCGTGGGCAATTCCACGGAAAGTGAAACCTTGGGGTCAAATATTTTAACCTGCAGAAACAAGCTATATTTGTCGAATTATAAATTTATTCGATATGGTATATGATGTGAGTGAAAATAGCAAGTCAAAAACCTTTGTAATAATTTGATAAAAATGTGCCAATTTATGCACACAGAAACTCAACATGTCAGCACTAAATTTCATGTTTTTTAAAACAACTTAAAGCTACCTAATTGTTTTCATACACAAAAATAAAAAATATTTTATGTATTCTACAGTGAGATTCCTACAACGATAAAATGAAAGAAGTTACCGGAAATTTTTTGATATTTATTAAATGAGGTTTTTATTTAAACAATATTTATTAGCCCCAATATTACATTTATGATGAACAACATTTAGATGATGGAAACATGAGTAGAATAGAAAAGGGGAAGAGGATTTAGCAGCAAGCAGATACGTGCTTTTGTTGAGCTATCTCCTCAGAAAAGTAGAAAAATTGTAAAAATCAAGAAAGATCGAGCGAATGGCAAGTGGTCGAGTTAGAGAAACAATAGGTTTAAGAAGTGATGGTATATTAATATTATGATGTACAGACGAGTTTACAATAAGTGTTGAAATGATAAATAAGCTTATGTGGATAATAATGAGAGGGGTGTATTCACAAGGAATACGAGACAGAGATAGGTGAAGCGATAGAAATAAAGAGCTTGTATGTGAAAGAAAAGTCGGTACCACTGTTATGAACATTTTTAGACTGACTTGTGGAAAGAATTATTTTGAAAATGAATTGTTTTGAAAATAAATGTGGAAACTAAATATGGAAACTAAATATGAAAACTAAATATGTAAACTCCATGGGTTATCGTTGCTATGCCGTTGAATTGTTAGTGTATTGTTTGAAACGACCGCTTTTTTGAATGAAGTATTTCGTAGCTCTGAATATTTCATTATTTATTTAAGATGATAGCAATGGTATGCCTTTGAGTAAGATCTTGGTAGTTAAGAAAGTCGGGTCAATATTTGAGAATGAGTCAGACCTGAGTTGAGTATATCTTTGACAGAATAATAGAAAGTGTTCAGCGCTTTCTACATCCCCGCATACACATTTGTCACAATCGCGTAAATGGTTTTCACGAAGGTCACGATTTAGATTACTACACTTGAGTCTTAAACGGGCATGCAATATTTGGGTTTCGCGATTTAAACAATAATCAAAATGTTGGACTTTCAATGAATTTCTCCGTTTTTCTATATCTAGTCGTGACTTGAATATCTCTAAAGACTTTGCGCTTTTAGTTTCGGGTGTTAACTCATTCCACAGGCGAGTAGCAGATGGAAGGAAGGTGTTCATATATGCCGAGTTGTCAGCTTGCGGAGGTCTTAAGTCGTTTCTCCTAAAATTATATCTCTGGGAACCCGGGGTATCGGTGTTGATCATGTTGTATAAATAGGATGGTGATGATCTAACAAACATTTTATAAAACTGATGTAGTTTAAAAAAAATTCTCCTTTCTGCTAATGTTTCCCACCCAAGTTCAGATAGAAGGTCGCTATTGTTAGTGCTACGCGTGGCTCCTGAAACAATCCTTGCTGCTTCAAATTGAATTTTTTCAAGTCGTGTTCTCAATTCACATGTACAATTGTCCCATACTGGTGCAGCATATTCTATGATTGGACGAATGTAAGAAAAATATATTTTTTGAAGGGTTTTTTTATTCAGCGAAAATCTATGCATTCGCATTATATTAATTTTCTTCCAAGCTCTATCAGTAATATCATCTATGTGGTCACCCCATTTCGCTTGATTGTCAATGTTAATCCTAAGTGCTTATGCGAGCTAACTTCTTTGATAATAGAATTGGACATCTGAAGTGGTGGGTGGGCTATGGGTGTTCGCTTTCTGGAAATGAGAAGAGATTCAGTTTTTTTAGGATTAAAAGTAACAAGCCACCGATGTGCCCAATTAGCTAGTCTCGCGATATCCATATTCGTCAGATCTGCTGCTCTGTCTGGATCTTCTATAGTAAGAAACATGGATGTATCGTCAGCAAAAAGTCGAATGTGACAAGTAACATTTTCAGAGATATCGTTTATATAAACTATAAATAGTAAAGGTCCAAGTATATATCATTGGGGAACACCTGCTTGTACGGGTTTCCAATCTGAGTTTTCATTGTCAATTGTTGGCGTTGACTTAGATAACTCTCGATCAAGTGAAGTAATTTACCAGTGATACCAATACGTTCAAGTTTGTACAATAAACCTGTGTGCCATACTTTATCAAACGCTTTGCTAACGTCACAGAAGACGGATCTTATTTCTTTACCTTGGTCCAATGAGTCTGCAATGTAATCGTAGATATCGGTGAGTTGAAAGACAATGGAATCGCCACGGACAAATCCTGACTGTAAATTTGATACTAGTCCATTAAGTGTTAAAAAGTCCCAAATTTTTTTATATATACATTTCTCAAACACCTTTGATATACAGCTGAGCAGTGATACAGGCCTATAGTTAGACATTGTACTCCTGTCTTCTTTTTTATGAATTGGCACAACATTTGACCGTTTCCATTCTAGAGGGTAATAGGATTCGTTGGTATAGCGGTTGAATATATTAGTGAGGGGATAACATAATGAGTCAGCACACTGTTTTAATATTTTGGGATGTACTTGGTCTGGCCCTGAAGCTTTCGTCGGGTTGACCGATTTGAGGGCCTCTCGCAGATCATCAGCGGTTAATTTTATTTCAGAAAGAGTTTGTCTCCATGTGTCAAAAAATCTGGGGGGAAGAGTAGAACCATCATCATTTACAGATGTTATGCCACAGAAATAGTCATTAAAGCAGGTTGCTTTGTCATGGGGAGATACGTATATATTTGTTCCATCAGTTATCGGCGGGATACTTTGTGCCCTCGGGGAAAATAATAATCTTTGAAGTGTTTTCCACCACGTCGAAGCGTCACATGCGTTATCATTTAGTTTCTTTTCTAATTTGGAATTATGTTCTCTTTTTGATTTCCTGATCACTGATATGACCTCATTTCGCTTTGTCCTATAGTTCGCCCAGTCGAGAGGAGAGTCAATTCGTTTTGCTTTATTATGAAGCCTTCTGCGCTCACGAATTAATTTGCGGATGTTGCATGTCAACCACGGGGGACACCCTTTACGAATAGTTGCGCTCTTTTGTGGTATGAAAGAAGTTGCCGTCGAGATAATTTTGGTAGTTACAGCTTCAGCTAAATAGTCTGTGCTCAAAGAGTCGAGTTCACCAGAGCGGTTCCAATCGTAAAATGCATTATTCATCGATTCAAAATCAGCCATGTTGTAATTCCACACAATACGTCTGAGAGAGTTTTTCTGTCTAGTGTGTGAATAATTAAGGTCGATTCTAATCGGACAATGGTATCGTTTCATGTCCGAATAAAATGGATCTAATACCTTCCAAGATATGATAGATTTTGGGTTACTTACTAGGTAAGTTGTTTTGTTTTCGAACTCTCCGAGAAATGGGTAGGTGATTTTATTATATGCTTTACGCCACACGCGCTACAAATATCATTATTATGTCCATGGAAATTCGGTTTCTGATCTTCGTTAAAATCTCCTGCTATTATCATCTCTAAACCACTATCTCGTGCGACACCAATCGATTTTTCAATATCGTCCCAGTCAGAAGTAAGAGAATTCGGTGGTCGATAAAAGCAACCTACTAGAATATGATGAGGCTTTATGAGCTCAACCCATACAGATTCCAGGTTGGGGGTAGATAAGTCATCGCGAAATTTGAATGCAATGGTATCTCTAACATAAATAGCCACCCCACCCCCTACCCTGTCTGTCTATCATTTCTCACAACGTCGTTAAAACCTTCAACAAATATATCCGTGTTATCAACAGATGGACTAAGCTAAGTTTATGTGAACATGCACACATCAAAATCGTTCATTTCAACCGATATCGTATCTAGTTTGTTCCTTATACTTTGTGGGTTTAACAAAAGGAAAGCCATGCCGTCGTCACGTGGACCTGGATTATGTTGGACACATCCAATTAATAACAGAATGAGTATAGTAATTAAAGACAATGCAGACATAAACGCAGTATATATGGAAAAATATTCCAGTGTACAGGTACGATTGATGATCGGGGGGTAATCCCTGTCCACAGACGACAGCGTGCTGAAGATATTGTTATGGGTCGTCAAAGTTTCAAAATTGCCAAGAATATTTTCTGGAAGAAAGTTGCCAAACATAACATGGATAAGAAGGGTTATTCTGCAAGATAAATTGCAACTCAGCCCTTTGATTCTCAGAGAGATGTATAAAACGCAATAAAGCGAAGATTGTCTGTCAAAACATTTATTCCGGTGCGGTCTGACGGCATAGCAGAAGAAAGAACCAATACTTGGTCTATATTGTGAGATATCAATCATTTAGAGAATGAGTTAGGTATAATAGGTAAGTTTGTTCAGGCAAGTAGATTGGCTCAATCTGGTTACGAAATTCCCATGGAAGTTTTATGTTTGATAATTTCTGTTCAGTTGATTTGACTAGGCTTTGGACATTCATATTATTTTGTTCAGGTGTACGTAGATGGGCATGCGACACAACAAATAGGTTGTGGGTGCTAGCACAGATAAGAATAGAAGCAGTGGTACAAGTTATGAAAGAAGTATAATAAGTTATATGACACAAAACAAAACATATATACAACAGGAAACTCATCTGTCGAAACATCTAAACGCGGCTTTAGTTACAACCAGGAAAGGAAATATGTTGCTGATTTGTGAGGGAGCATGGAGTCGTTTGAGTCCCACATACCACTGTCAAGTGTAGGAATTTGGGACGGAAACAAGTCCAGGCTCTCATAAGTATATGTACGAAAAAGGCAGTGTTGTTATGATATCGGGAAGGAGATGTTCTATGCTCATTGTGAGCCTTTAAAAGTCAGTGCCAAGGACTGATTATTAACGCAAGGAAAAGAATATACAAGTGAAAAGACAAAACTGAAGATTCTAAATCCAGTCAATTAGATTCAAGATAGAATTGGAGAAATAAATATATGATAATTATTCATAGCCAGGTATAATTAAGATCAGGTTAAATTGGATTATTAGATTAATCAAGTGAAAGTATAATAATACATAAAACTGCTCAAATTTAGTTCAAATTGGATCAGAGTCCAAAATATATGAATCCAAGTTGAGATTAAAAGTTGATGTACATGTACAAGCACGAGTCCTGGATATTTAGATTCTGAACCAGCCACTGTTGCAGGTACAATAGCATGTTCAAATTTAAATCTAAACAGCTGAATACGGGTTCTATTTAAAATTTAACAAATTCGATTCATCAGGGAATTCAACAAGAGTTATCCATAACTAATTGAGTTTAATTTAGTTTGGATCAGAATCCGTATCCAGATCCCGTATTATCTTTGAGTTCAAATCAAGAAGCAAAAGGAAACAAAACCAAACGAAGTCTGTTAGACGTGCTACGATTCACGATCAACGCTAGCTTTTTGAAGTAGATATTCATTGACAGGTACAGCAGCGAGTTCAGTGTGCCCTACATAGGAACACATGTATATAGCTGTATACACATATATACACACACATATACATATGTATACCCAGCGTGCACATGCACATATGTGTGTCATGTACACATACAGAATATGACAGACATACATACAAATAGGAATATCAATTTCGACATTCGTGTTACACATACCCCATTAGCCGCACCAGTAGGTCATGGGTATATAAGTACATCGGGCACCCAAAACAGTGTGCTACTACTAAATTGCGTTTATTAATCATTAGGAAGAGAGAGAAGAAGAAGGAAAAAAAATTATAATTAAAATTTAGAATCCCACCCCTCAATACAAGTCAATACACGACAAGCGAGGACCAGATAATTGCATTGTCTCAAATATGGGGGCAGAGGGTTGTATGTCGAGGAGAGAGCAAATAATATATATATGTAAGAAGAGGAAGATATTAGGTGAGGTGAAGACCTCACCCTCCCTAAATTGGTGCAGAAATTGTCACGCCCCTGTGTAGTGGACTCCTTCACAGAAGACAATGATCGAAAGTTGGAAGGAGTCACCCAAAAGCTTCCCGGATCTATTTACCGATGTATTTATAACCAATCACAATGGTGGGCTTTGCGTGTACATGTTGTACGAAAATAAACATTTAATTAAATATATAATTTATTTCGTATAATGTCAATACATACATACGTCGCTACCAAAGCATCCAACACCCCGATCCAGGCAGCCGGACATGTGGACAATAACCTAGTTTCGACCTGTGACGTATGTCAATAGCTATACCTCAGTCCATGCTCGCTAATAGTGGACATCAGGCATGCTCCGAAATTCACGTGTGAGTGATCTAGTTATGGGGCAATAAGTGGGTCATGCTTAAGACGAATAGAAGTAGTTTGGTTCAGTGGTGTTTGTCCGCCTTGCTCCATATTACTCAGCCGAGTTTGTTACAACTTACAACTGACGGCGATAAGCTACACTGGCTTTATGACTGGACACTGGACACCATGCTTAAAGGCACACAGTGTGTTACTGACTGTTCTTGAATTATTTATATTACAGAGATATTATATATTCATGGTATGGTGTTTAGTCAAGGGAGTTTAGAAACAATTCAGTTTCAAAAATAATGGAATATCACTTATTCGGAAAGTAATTGCTGGAGGATCAACTTGCATAACTATGGATGAATTAGTTACATTACAGAGATATTATATATTCATGGGATGGTGTTTAGTCAAGGGAGATTTAGAAACAATTCAGTCACAAGATCATGGAATATTACGTATTGGGAAAGTAATTGCTGGAGGGTCAACTTGCATTTACTATGGATGAAATGTTTAAGACAGTGCCACCGGTCTACACATTCAGAGTGGGTATGTATATACACAAAAACCAAGTGCAATAACCAAATTTGAGACAACTAGGTCTCAAAGTGAAGTTAACTCAACAATAATGCTGACTTAGGACAGGGTATCCTCAAGTTCGGCTACCTGGGCCTGGGTTGTTACCCTCATTGGGATGCTGTCTTCATCGATCTTAACGAAAACGACGCAGTCATGGGTCCAGGTGTCATGAATTTTTGATTCTTTTTTGAGCACCCTGGTCCTCTTAAATATACTGGCTCTCGCTTTCGTTAGATCTTCATTTACATAAACTGGATGTGGGTCTCCAGCATAAGCACGTAGCAGGTTCCACCTTTGCATATAAATAGCCTCTCTCAATTTGTAGGAGGGGCACCTGAAAATGATTGAGCGAGGTTCACCGTTATCATTTGGTGGACCAAGGCGGTGACTTTTATGTATGTCCCTATATTTGATATCAATGCCAAGCCTTCTTATGGCTTCGAATACTAGAAGGTCAGTGTTTTCATTCACATCCTCGGATAGCCCAGAAATTCTCAAATTGGTTCGTCTCCCACAATTTTTTAAATCATCCAACTCCTGTCTCAAGTCAACAATATCAGACTTCATTTCTTGAAACATGTCTTTAAGTTAATAACATCTGTACTGAGCTGCTTTATTTGGTCATCCCTCTGAGAGAGTTTACTTTCCATGTCAGAAATCACACTATTCTGAGAGATAACCGATTTGTTTACTATTGATTCGGCTATACTAGAGAAAACACTGGTTAAAGCTTTAAGAACCACATGATTTGTAAAAGCACTGATTATGCCCTGTTCCAATGAGTTTAAGCCGGGTGGGCTAGCATGGGGTTCCTGAAAATCCACACTGATATGAGAGGAATCATGATATTGGTAGCTAGAGATGCCCACAGGTGATTGATATATTGGTGGACGCTTAGTGTCCTGTGCCAACGAGGATGCTGAATCATCCCTATCACGCTTTAATACGTTCCTGGCATTTTCATCGTGGTCTCGGAGCGTGTGTCCTATAATCGATGTATCGGGAAGATGCAATACATTTGATGCTTCACTCTTGGGAGTGCCCGTTTGTATGTTCTCAGTGGCAGTTTGAGCCTGTGGGTCCAGGGTACCTGCACCAGTTTCCATTGTGAGAAAAATAACTTGAAAGTTTTGGTCAACACAGTAAAATAAACAGTCACTGTCCAAAATAAACAATAAGTTTCTGGTTATATTTGTGGATTGATATGCACTTTTGAGTTCGTGTCTAATGACATGCAGAATAACGAAAGGAATATGGTTTGGTTAGATCTCACCCGGTTCTCTAGAAAATTTCCGATTTTTTAAAATGGCGGCGACATCTACGTGGCACTAGAATTTTTCGAAGTCTAATTTGCACAACATTTTAGGCAATTTCCATCCGTAGCTCCTTCAAATACCTTGTATATCAACATTGAAACATTGGCACAGTAATTTGCTGCAAGATTTGTTTTAGATTTCACTGCATTATGTGTTTATAACATTTCTTTTCCCTTTCAACTGGAGAGCTTCAAAAAGTCAGCCGATTATCACGCGCATGCGCATATATTTGAGGTTTTGTTTTTGGTATACCCCATGTGTACGTCCGACACCAAAATCTAGCCAAAAGTTTTCTTGTGCTTGGAATATTTCACATAGAGTAAAGATACTTTTGGACAAAAGCAACATTATCATTTAGAATACTGATATAAATTTTCACATCAAAACGATCCTCATCTGGTGAGATATTTCGGTGTCGGACGTACACGAGAACGGTTTCGGACGTACACACCATGTAACGGTAGCATGTACATTGCAAAAAAGTCTGGGCCAACCACACTTGAACTTTTATAAAATGTTGTAACCAACTATATTCAGTTTATAGCCTTTACTGTGTATAGCTTCTTTGATCCACTTTTACTGATTATAAGTAAATAGACTGAAATTAAATCTGCAGTGCAATTTTGCTTCTGTACGGGCTCGCCAAAATAACTATACATTACAAAATGCCCATTTTTATAGTAAGAGGTCACACAAACCATGAACATGGTTCGATTTCTTGCTCTTGTTGATGGCATGAAGATATACAGCTCCAAGCAAGTAGGGTTCAATTAATGAACTAGAATTTGAAGCAAGTGTGATGAAAACACATGCAATTAGTACTATATTCAGTTTAATATTTCTGCATTACATATATTGTATAACAGATAGTTCTGAGAAAAGTCAAAAGATTACTGTTCTTATAGTACTTACAAGAAACTCGATGTAATAATATACTATACATTTTAACACATCTATTATGTGTACAGACAATTTATGTGTATAGATGTGTAATAAAGTTTATTATTATATGACCTTAGTGATTTCCTTTAAAATACCAGTATTGTTTCATTTGTTTGTGGTGAAAATCTAAAATCTCGGAAAACGCGTACGAGTGGAAATTCCCGGAAAACGCACGTGCCTATGGATCATACTGCCGGAACTATTGTTCCCTCGTATTGTTGGTGTAGTCACATAATAAACAAGGTATTGGAGTCGATCGTTGGATCCGTGATCTGACCTCGTTTACAGACATGTTATGTGTATTCAATGGAATCCCTGTCATTTATATTATATAAAATGATTTTGTATTTCACTAGTGAAAATGAAATACAAGCCTGAACTATTTTTCGTTTCCAAATATACTCTTATTCATTGAAACTGAATCCTCTCAGCGATGTCGCAGTCATATTTCGCTCGAGTCCACTGGCTCTCGCGAAATATTGTACGCCAATCCAACTCGTTATGTAAAACACTCCTCGATCCCAACAGGCATTACATTATGTGTATTTATTATATGACTATGGATTTTCTGCTTCAAATATAATAGTATCATGATTGTTTCCAGACCACTGGAAAAGTCAGTGTATAATCCTAACTAGGTCATTGTATTTAACCCTATCTAGATCACGTACGCTGCACGATTAGGCTTATTTCAAGCCGATATTAGCGCGAGTTTGGTTATTTCATGCGCTGCCATTCCCATCCCAATCAAACATGTAAAATTTGGAATCTGTGCAAATCCCACCGATCATTCTCGAAGCCACTGAGACACTTAGCAAAGCTGCTCAACAAATCAACTTACGAAAATAATCTGACGTGCAGTTTGTGCGACACGGATTACAACCACGAGTTATACCATGTGTTTTGGTCTTGCAGGTCGGCCACAGTGCTACATTTAGTTGATCAGCACTGGGAAATGATACTAAATAAACATGGGATCGATGTGTATCTGTTCCTCGCATCACTCGCACCAACAAATCTTATGTCAGTTTTCCTCGGAGGTCACATGCCGTCGCTCTCCGAACATATCTACGATGTATTAGACTTGGTGATCATAGACACAAGTGTATTCTTGCTATATATATATATGTAATATGATCACAAACACCAATTCGGACCATGTTTTCCAGCGCTGTTCATAAATACACGAACATGTACTCTTGTGTGTGTCAGATTGCTATATAAATGATTCTGATACTGCATGGACTATCACAGAAATCGTGTTACCAATCTGGTTAAACTGTATATTTATATATGTATTATAACTCATGTAAATATCTACTCTCGTGGGAGGAGGCAATAAAGATATATATATGATCAAACTCGCCGCAGCTCGTTTGATCCTGTGATCTCACCTTGTCAGCTCGACGTAATACTATGCCCAGATCTATATATTCACTGCAGTGGTAATACGTATATACTACCCGATGCCGTGATATATTTCGCAATCTGGTATCAACTCAAAAACATTGCGTCGCATGAGAACCAAAGGGTTCTATGTCCCATTGGCACGTTTTGTGGGAAATCGATGTTGAAGATTCATGATCCGATTCTTCAAACTTAAATAGCTGTAATGTTGTTGTATTTGAGTTAAACGGTTACAATATATCACAACGTGATTCCATGTAAAATATTAATACCTAAAACCAAAGAGTTTTCGTGAAAAACGTGAAAACGTGTTTGGAGATAGAACTTTTATGCACAAAACTGCCACTTTGTCTCCGGGCTAAAAAGCACTCGGAGATAGAACGTTATGGCTCACCGGAACTGCATATTTTGGTGCGGACTAAAGGGTTCAACAAAGGTACTGGTAAGTGGTCAGTACTGCGGGTTCGTGTTCTTGCATTTGCTTACGATTAATTCAGGTTCGTTGCAAGGTATGTTGTAGCGTGTCTGTTACACACATATTATTTATTGTTGATTTCTAGGAAGATGCGGGAAAAAAGAATTTCTCCGTTGTATTCGAATGATATTTTAATTCAAGCTAATGACACTCACGAATCCAAAATACACACAATCTAATATTCTGAACACACCAGGTCAGTGTTAATCGCACGATATTTATCAAACGAGGATTTTATAGTCGAAAACTTAACAACAGGCGAAACTTCTTAAAGCTTTTAAAATGACGGTAAAACGATCGAAGTTACTGACGATCGGAAATCCGTACAGATTCCGCCACAAAAATCTAGATAAACCAATCATTTGACAACATCGTTGTCTCAGCATGGTCTCAAATCGCGCCCTCGGTCGGATATGAAACCCTCGCACGCGACGTGGGGCACTATCATACTCACTGTGATGAGACAACTTAAATATGATAGACACAGAAAAACACTTGATTTCCATAGAAAGTAATTTTTGGCAGTGTGTGCAAAATGGTGCATGATCTCCGGGACACGATGCCTTTACGAGTCTTGTCACAGTGGACGTGTGCTTGTGTGGTTAATAAATATCTTATATTAAGGTATTCCTTCTCATGCAGGGAAATTGTTGAATCGAATAAGACAATAACGATCGTTATAACAGAACGTTTTCTTTTAAATCAAACAATATTGTGTTTCATACACTGTTAGAATTAACTTAAGTGTTACATGCAGTCAACTCGAACCTTGACAAAGTTAACTCGTTGTACACTGCTCTAATTCCACACAATCATTCAATAAGCTTGGGAACAAGATTATTTTATTTTAACTCGGTAACGGCCAAACGGCATAATACTATTTAATTTCCTTTTAAAAAACGAGGCCGATATAACACCATGGACGTATATTGTAAATATAGATCGATGATAACACCCATTTCAATTGGTAATATGTTGTCAAGGTACGAGAGCAGCTGCTCACGACTCCTTCGGGTGAGACCGTGCAACGAAAAATCTTATAAAGCAAACTTCAGCAAATTATGCGCGTCAGAAACAGACACAAATTAAAACACCCTGACTGGGTTTTAAAGTTACACTTTTAAAACATGGCAAAACTGACAGAAAGGGACACAAGGACTTTAACGTTGGCACATTTTGGCTATGATTAAAATATATACCCATTGAAGACATTATTGAAAACTTATATTCTGAGACACATCTGTGTTAATATCTTAGTGAAAAAGTGTCCAGTTTGGAAAGAACTCAACACATGAGAGTAAATGCAATGACTTCCTGACTTCAATGAACAATTTACATGATATTCGGCAAATAATATTTTCTTAGCAATCCCGAACTAACACCACATCACAATACTAATAATAATATTTTAAACTTAAAGTCACAATGGCTCTCAGGTGTGTAAACTCGCGGCATATATTTTAATCACTTGGAACAACTCAGTTTTCAGATCTTGTCTACACTCTTGGTACACTTTAACAAACAATAACATAAATGGGTCCAAAATTACAACATCAGATGAGATAAGATTAATTTTATTTTTAGTCGGATATGCATGTACAACAATGTGTGTTTTATATCGTTGTACATATATCCGACTATAAATAACATTGATCTTATCTCATCTTATCGGATGGTTTGATTCTGGACCCACTTATGTTATTGTTTGTTAAAGTGTACAATGCTAAAGTCTTCATTGTTCATTTGATAAATGTTATTTCTACAGGAACAATCATTCGAAAAGAGTAAAGATGCAAATATCACTGTGCTACTGTACTTTTACAATTTTAGAGAGTTATTTGCGAAAACATTACATCATATAACTCCTTGTCGATTACGGGCATCCATCGCATCATACTTCGTATGTCCTTGACCTTCTCCGCCGGCAGCTTTTTTGTCTTAACCGTAGCTAGAACCTGAGGCAGATCATGAGTCTGCTGACTTCTGCTGTTCAAGATTAAGCTTACCTCAATAAACTTCAACTCCGCAAAGACCTAACTCACACACGGGTTATTTCTTAATTGAGTCGGATTTCTGCAACCTCTTGCAACATGAAAGAGCATAACCATTGGTTGCACTTGGTCTTACCAATGGATTACATGACTTATCTCGTCTACTGTCTACACAATCATGCAAGGCAACATGCAGGTGTGTATACTGTTGTAGAAAGTCTATATTTATTATGTATATGTTGACAAATCATGTAATTCATTTATTTATTTTGTGTTTTTATTGTCGATTTCGGCAGTCAGGGTTATATCGCGGTCGTAGAGAAGAGAAATTACTGGGATATTTTCACAGACAAACCACCTACCTTGGGCGAGTGCATGACCAGCAGCTCCCTCGGAAAAGCTGGTCCCAAATTCGCGAAGAACGGGAGTCACGCGTCGTACCTCCAGCGCAGAGAGGTCTATTGGCTTGGAGTCATAAACATTACACGTTAGACAACCGAGAACCCTTTCCATGTGAACTGGGGTGACAAACAGGTTGTCTCTAATTTCCTGAATGCATTTCCTATCCAACTTTTCATACATTTGGTTAATTAAATGACACATTTATAGTTTTTATCTTTTTAGCTCAACTTACTTGTAAGTTTGAGCTATTGCCATGGTTTGGCGTCCGTCGTCCGTGTGTCCGTGTGTCCGTGTGTGCGTGTGTTCGTGTGTCCGTGTGTCCGTGTGTCCGTCAACAATTTCCTTTGGCGCGGGCTACAGGTTGTAGCTTTGGTCTGATCTTCATGAAATTTGTCATGAATGTTGACATTGACATGTAGATGGGAACGAGTCATTTTTGGGTCATTCGGCCAAAAAACATGGCCGCTGGCAGCCATCTTGGATTTCAAGATTCAATCCATTGGCGCGGCCTACAGGTCGTACTGTTCATCTGATCATCATGAAATTTGTCATTGATGTTAATAATGACATGTAGATGGGAACGAGTGATTTTGGGGTCGTTCGGCCAAAAAACATGGCTGCCAGTAGCCATCTTGGATTTTACTCTTTGCATGACTAAATCCTTTGGCGCGGGCTACAGGTCGTTGTTTTGGTCGGAAGTTTATGAAATTTGTCATGGATGTTAACACTGTCATGTAGATGGGAACGAGTGATTTTGGGGTCGTTCGGCCAAAAAACATGGCTGCCAGCAGCCATCTTGGATTTTACTCTTTGCATGACTAAATCCTTTGGCGCGGGCTACAGGTTGTACCTTTGGTCTAATCTTTATGAAATTTGTCATGAATGTTGACATTGACATGTAGATGGGAACGAATCAATGTGGGGTCATTCTGCCAAAAAACATGGCCGCTGGTGGCCATCTTAGATTTCAAAATTCAATCCATTGGCGCGGGCTACAGGTCGTACTGTTCGTCTGATCATCATGAAATTTGTCATGGATGTTAATAATGACATGTAGATGGGAACGAGTCATTTTGGGGTTGTTCGGCCAATAAACATGGCCACCAGCAGCCATCTTGGATTTTACTCTTTGCATGACTAAATCCTTTGGCGCGGGCTACAGGTCGTAGCTTCGATCGGAACATCATGAAATTGGTCATGGATGTTAACAATGACATGTAGATGGGAACGAGTGATTTTGGGGTCGTTCGGCCGAAAAACATGGCCGCCAGCAGCCATCTTGGATTTTACTCTTTGCATGACTAAATCCTTTGGCCCGGGCTACAGGTCGTACCTTTGGTCTGATCTTTATGAAATTTGTCATGAATGTTGACATTGACATGTAGATGGGAACGAGTCATTTTGGGGTCATTCTGCCAAAAAACATGGCCGCTGGCAGCCATCTTGGATTTCAAGATTCAATCCATTGGCGCGGGCTACAGGTCGTACTGTTCGTCTGATCATCATGAAATTTGTCATGGATGTTAATATTGACATGTAGATGGGAACGAGTCATTTTGGGGTTGTTCGGCCAATAAACATGGCCACCAGCAGCCATCTTGGATTTTACTCTTTGCATGACTAAATCCTTTGGCGCGGGCTACAGGTCGTAGCTTCGATCGGAACATCATGAAATTTGTCAAGGATGTTAACAATGACATGTAGATGGGAACGAGTGATTTTGGGGTCGTTCGGCCGAAAAACATGGCCGCCAGCAGCCATCTTGGATTTTACTCTTTGCATGACTAAATCCTTTGGCCCGGGCTACAGGTCGTACCTTTGGTCTGATCTTTATGAAATTTGTCATGAATGTTGACATTGACATGTAGATGGGAACGAGTCATTTTGGGGTCATTCGGCCTAAAAACATGGCCGCTGGCAGCCATCTTGGATTTCAAGATTCAATCCATTGGCGCGGGCTACAGATCGTACTGTTCGCCTGATCATCATGAAATTTGTCATTGATGTTAATAATGACATGTAGATGGCAACGAGTGATTTTGGTGTCGTTCGGCCAAAAAACATGGCCGCCAGCAGCCATCTTGGATTTTACTCTTTGCATGACTAAATCCTTTGGCGCGGGCTACATGTTGTACCTTTGGTCTAATCTTTATGAAATTTGTCATTAATGTTGACATTGACATGTAGATGGGAACGAATCATTGTGGGGTTATTCGGCCAAAAAACATGGCCGCTGGCGGCCATCTTAGATTTCAAAATTCAATCCATTGGCGCGGGCTACAGGTCGTACTGTTCGTCTGATCATCATGAAATTTGTCATGGATGTTAATATTGACATATAGATGGGAACGAGTCATTTTGGGGTCGTTCGGCCAATAAACATGGCCGCCAGCAGCCATCTTGGATTTTACTCTTTGCATGACTAAATCCTTTGGCGCGGGCTACAGGTCGTAGCTTTGATCGGAACATCATGAAATTTGTCATGGATGTTAACAATGACATGTAGATGGGAACGAGTGATTTTGGAGTTGTTCGGCCGAAAAACATGGCCGCCAGCAGCCATCTTGGATTTTACTCTTTGCATGACTAAATCCTTTGGCCCGGGCTACAGGTCGTACCTTTGGTCTGATCTTTATGAAATTTGTCATGAATGTTGACATTGACATGTAGATGGGAACGAGTCATTTTGGGGTCATTCTGCCAAAAAACATGGCCGCTGGCAGCCATCTTGGATTTCAAGATTCAATCCATTGGCGCGGGCTACAGGTCGTACTGTTCGTCTGATCATCATGAAATTTGTCATGGATGTTAATATTGACATGTAGATGGGAACGAGTCATTTTGGGGTTGTTCGGCCAATAAACATGGCCACCAGCAGCCATCTTGGATTTTACTCTTTGCATGACTAAATCCTTTGGCGCGGGCTACAGGTCGTAGCTTCGATCGGAACATCATGAAATTTGTCATGGATGTTAACAATGACATGTAGATGGGAACGAGTGATTTTGGAGTTGTTCGGCCGAAAAACATGGTTGCCAGCAGCCATCTTGGATTTTACTCTTTGCATGACTAAATCCTTTGGCCCGGGCTACAGGTCGTACCTTTGGTCTGATCTTTATGAAATTTGTCATGAATGTTGACATTGACATGTAGATGGGAACGAGTCATTTTGGGGTCATTCGGCCTAAAAACATTGCCGCCGGCAGCCATCTTGGATTTCAAGATTCAATCCATTGGCGCGGGCTACAGATCGTACTGTTCGCCTGATCATCATGAAATTTGTCATTGATGTTAATAATGACATGTAGATGGGAACGAGTGATTTTGGTGTCGCTCGGCCAAAAAACATGGCCGCCAGCAGCCATCTTGTATTTTACTCTTTGCATGACTAAATCCTTTGGCGCGGGCTACAGGTCGTACCTTTGGTCTGATCTTTATGAAATTTGTCATGAATGTTGACATTGACATGTAGATGGGAACGAGTCATTTTGGGGTTATTCGGCCAAAAAACATGGCCGCTGGCAGCCATCTTGGATTTCAAGATTCAATCCATTGGCGCGGGCTACAGGTCGTACTGTTCGTCTGATCATCATGAAATTTGTCATTGATGTTAATAATGACATGTAGATGGGAACGAGTGATTTTGGGGTTGTTCGGCCAAAAAACATGGCTGCCAGCAGCCATCTTGGATTTTACTCTTTGCATGACTAAATCCTTTGGCGCGGGCTACAGGTCGTTGTGTTGGTCGGAAGTTTATGAAATTTGTCATGGATGTTAACACTGACATGTAGATGGGAACGAGTGATTTTGGAGTCGTTCGGCCAAAAAACATGGCCGCCATCTTGGATTTTACTCTTTGCATGACTAAATCCTTTGGCGCGGGCTATAGGTTGCCTTTGCTCTAATCTTTATAAAATTTGTCATGAACGTTGACATTGACATGTAGATGGGAACGAATCATTGTCGGGTCATTCGGCCAAAAAACATGGCTGCTGGCGGCCATCTTGGATTTCAAAATTCAATCCATTGGCGCGGGCTACAGGTCGTACTGTTCGTCTGATCATCATGAAATTTGTCATGAATGATAACAATGACATGTAGATGGGATCGAGTCGTTATGGGGTCATTTGGTCAAAAAACATGGCCGCCAGCAGCCATCTTGGATTTTACTCTTTGCATGACTAAATCCTTTGGTGCGGGCTACAGGTCGTAGCTTTGGTCAAATGGTCATGAAATTTGTCATTAATTATAACAATGACATGTAGATGGGAACGAGTCGTTTTGGGGTCATTCGGTCAAAAAACATTGCCACCAGCATTTTACTTTTTGCATGACTAAATCCTTTGGCGTGGGCTACAGGTCATACCTTTGGTCTGATATTTATTAAATTTGTCATGAATGTTGACATTGACATGTAGATGGGAACGAATCATTGTGGGGTCATTCGGCCAAAAAACATGGCTGCCAGCGGCCATCTTGGATTTTAAAATTCAATCCATTGGCGCGGTCTACAGGTCGTACTGTTCGTCTGATCATCATGAAATTTGTATGTCGTAGCTTTGGTCAGATCTTCATAAAATTTGTCATGGATGTTAACAATTATACGTAGATGGGAACGAGTTCTTTTGGGGTCAATTGGCCAAAAAAAATGGCCACCAGCAGCCATCTTGTATTTTACTCTTTGCATCACTAAATCCTTTGGCGCATGTTAGACATTTCAATTAGCACCTTTCCTATTCCTCCATTTACTGTCAACCATTAAATTATTCCCCTACCTAAGTTGAGCTACAGTGTCATTGACACTTTCATTTTCTGATGGAATGAATTACAATGGAGAAAAACAAACTTCGTTTCGTTCGATTTTGGCCAGAACTCGCCTTTCAGGTTCTGTCTGCAATAGATCTTTCGCCGTCTATTTGACCAATATTGAACTGAATAAGTATGTTTAACTTCTAAATATCAGACGAGTTTCTATTTCGTACGCAATATCCGATGAGGCTTAAATAGAAGTGGTCCAATTTTTCTGCCTGGCTGAACATTTCTGATTATAACCTAATATGTTATATATGAACGTACATGTGTCATGTGGGTGTACAATGCATATCCCGCAAAAATATGTTACAACCATGACTATTTTCATGTTAGCAAATTCGAACAGGAAGACCCAAAACCCCATAAACTAAACATTCCGGCGTCCCTATGCATGGCTATGTTTGCGTGCTTCGGGACTTTGCATGAACTTTGGGAATATAAGTACACTATATATACGATAACCATACTATTTTTGTATTAGTTCAATTTAATATATAGTCATAAATAATATACATGTATATAATAATAAATATATCGAAATAAGAAGGTTCTCAAGAGAGGAGGACGAACTAGGGTTGGAATTGCCAGAGCAAGAACGTTCTATCTCCCGCAACGTTATGCAGTGGCATGGATTTTTGCTGCATATTATTTCAAGGCAAAAGGGTTCTATCTCCATATACCGACTAAAACAAGCCGCGGTGCGGGGTTAAACGATAAGCAATGAGTAACAAAATATGTAAATTGGTAGCAGGGTCATATCTACGTAAGATCAACATATATAGAATGAAAGTGATATGAACAAATCGTGAGAAATGCCTGTTTACATCATTGTATATTATCGCATATTTTTCATAGCAGCCATTCGTCAATTTTTGTATATCGTCATTTTCATTGGCTACGGAGATAGAACCTTTTTGTTCGGACGAATTTGTTCGTTATGGAGTTAGAGCCTAAATGCACTGCGTTTTACGAACGAATGGTGCATATAGGGTAAAGTATGTTTGGTTCATTCGATAGAAAATTCTCATCCGATTCCAATGATACCCATAACTCATTTTCCCGCCAAAATGGACATAGAACCATTTGGTTCTCATGCGACGAGAATTTGGACATCCTATATTATTTATACCATTATTTTGAAGGTAAAAAAAAAGTTTTTTTTAATTTACACATTTCTCTAAAAGATCACAGGTACATGTATAGCCAGCCATTCGACCTGTTAATTAATAATAAATCATCGCCATTAGAAGTTTCATAAATAATGTGATTTCTCATAGGCGACAGAAAATATGTGGTCTTCATTTAATTTATGACATAAATATCAAGAAAATCAGTAACAGCACAGTAGATGGTAGTCCAAAAGTTATAAGCCATAACTATATACAATATAGACCCTATGAAAATAATGGCTCAATGGGTATTTTGTTTAACTGATTCTTGTTAGTGAATTTATGTCCATATTGTTTGCAGTAAAAACGAAGAATAAATTTTCGAGGCATAAAAAAACTCTGGTTCAGCTGATGGTTTTATATGTAATTGTAGTATCTATATACCAATGTTAAGCAAAGTGACCCACTGTGGCCTATAACTATGTATATGCTTCTAATTTAATTGGTTAATTATCTTGCCAAAACATTAAAGTTTAAAGAAATTTAATAATAAAAGTTATACATGTCATTCCATTGTCTTACTGATATGATATTGTCAGCCAATTTTTGCATGAACCTGGAGTGTACGTCCGACACCAAAATAATGTACGTCCAACACCGAGAACAATCTAGGATTGTGATAGTTTTACTTCAATGCTATACTTCTTATTTGGTAGGAAATCAAGATAAATATATTGTAGCCAAGATATGCACAGTAAGTACATGTTTTATGGCATAACTTCACAGAGTTTGCCATGTGAGTAGCATAAGGGTGCCAAAATTCTATTCTCTGAGTACGTCCGAAACCGGTATTCTAGGACCCATAAAATGTTTTTTGTCAAGTAATGGTCAATGTATTTATAATAGAAACGAAAAGGACATTTTAGAGGTCTTTTTAATATGTAAGTACTATCCTGGTTTGCATGCATAGAAAACATACAGTTAAATATGTCGTGCGAAATGTACGTCCAAAACCGTGGAATTGCCCTCGTGGCCATATAGCGACAAGGTCGCCGAGTCACTATGTAGCCATGGAAATGACGATTAGCTTTCTTGAGTAAATTCTCACAGCCTGCAAAGGTATCTGGGTCACGTGATTACATGTAGCTAGCTTTGCTAAATTCTCCTAATCTGCAAGTTCACTCGAATATTCTTGACGCAAATTGAATTCAATGGACAAAATCCCTTACAGTTACACCTGCATGTTTTATATACCCAACAAATACATATTAGCTACTTTGTGAATCGTGATATGTCATACCATAAATACCCATTATGGTAGGCATGTTGGTATTTGTTTATAGTTCGCAAGAATATACGCTGCAATGTCGCTTTGATTATTCATGCGATTGATGTGACGTCAGTTCATTAATAATCTTTAACCAGTCATGGGTGCCATGTATCGCAACTACCGTACAGTAACGGTGCAGATATTTATTATCGCCAATTCGTTATCGTTAATTTTATCAGGGAATTTCATAGGAAATGGTAGATAAAGAGTGATACCATGCAAAAATAAATAACTCAACAATGCAGGGTAGATACTACATGTATACTGAAATGGAGCCTATACAAGTTGGTAGAGGCATATCAGGAGACATCGGGTCGTCATCTTTGTATCCCGTCCCATATGGAATCCATATCCCTCCTCAGGGTTCCCATATGGGGTCGATGTCCGCCATTTTGTTATTCATGGAACTCTGCCGCCTCGGGTATATTTTCGGTGTATTTTGGCGCCAAGATAAGGGGTATCTGTCGGAAATCAAGTTCTGTTAATTTAAAGACATACATGTAGATGATATACCAAAACCTGCATATGATATATTTGAGAAATTCTAAACACTCATAAATTAACTATCAAACTCAAGTTTGTTGTCCTGCTTCTGGTGATTAGCCATTGACTCAATGCGTTGAAGTTCAACGCCCATGACGCGTCACTGTGGCGTTACATAAGTTAATAGCCATAGACAACAAATTTACACGGAAAACATGATATGTGGGTGACATGATAAAATCGTTACAGGGCTCGTTGTTGCCGGCTACGGTGACATATGAGGCTCAGCGAGATTAATATCGGGCTCGGCTAGCGGGCCAGTCATATGAAATTTGTATGGGCCAATTCCTTTGAATTCTGGGCATATAATATTGATATTGGTAATTACGTGGACCCTTCTGTATCTGTTCATGACTCGTATTGACTGACTTATGTTTTCTCCGCACGGACTCCAATTCTGTAACACATGTGTTGGGAATATGTGTTTTGGGTACCCAGTAGTACATTACCAGTCAATTTGCAAAATCCTACCTGTCAAAAAGTTTGTTGTGAGCAAACCCGCCCTGTCGCCCAGCTTGAAATCACAACTGGCTATTATCTACGGGTCAGGCCAAGAATTCACAACAACAAAAAATGCTGAAATGAGTTTTATGGCTTTTCATTTCATAATGAGGGATGTGAATACCATCCAGAGAAGAAGAATCATTCGAACCGGATGAAAATTATGAATTGGCTTCTTTATCTATAAATTTGTATAAAACATGACTTTTACTGATAGGCAAGTCTGATCAAAGAGAAACTATTTCACAACATACCTATATTTTAACATTGTTGATATACATGTATATATAGAGGATCTACATCGGCCCATATAAGGCATGCGATAACGTTTCACGTAACTGGCCTCATAAAGAAATAGTCCCAGATAAATAAAGACTCTTTGTCGTATTTAATGGCGTATATTTAATGACATAATTTTTCAAACTCTTCATTCATTATAGCTTGTGGGGAAAATATTGGAAGCCAAAGTATTTTGAGACGTAGTGTACGGAATGTAAACAGACGACAGACCGATTTCAAGAGTGACCTGGCACTATTTCCTATTATTAAACGAACGTTTATTATCACAATTTATAGAATGGGTTTATTGAATGGAATAAGGGTAGGACCATGTAATAAATATATTTTATAACATTTTTTCGTACATTTTTGTTTACATGTTTACATGTATTTGACAAAACTTGCTGCATAAAAAATTCTGAGCAATCCTTCTGTTTGGTTTCAGACCAAGTCAATATGATACTAGTCGCTACAATCCAGTTTGGAAACACGAACGAACATACTGACATCCAGGGGATACAGAGGCAACCTATTGAAAGCATGAGGGACATTTTCAAGTGATGGGTGAGTATTTGTAGAGGCAGCTAGATATTTCTCTCCAGTGTTCGCGCTGGACCGAAAAATAATTTAGCCAAATGAAAATTTTATTAGCCAAATGAAAAAAACTTTAGCCAAATGTTTTTTCGCCAAATTAAATCCTCATTTTCTGGGTGGTTCACAATTAATGACTAAAATATTCGCTTTAAACTTTATTTGTTATTCAGTATAAAAACATAATTAAAACAACACAAAAACAACTTTAAAAAAAATATTATATGAACATATGTATGTATTATATCACACAAGCAGATCAATTCATAAAACATTACTATAGAATACGGCGGGATTTCACATCGCAAAAGCCCGCATAAATCCGCTAAGCTAATTGATTGTAATAACTCTATGTTGTTGACACTTTTATGATGAGAAGCCAGTTTATTAAACGGGATGCAGATTACGCAACCATTGATTAAGAACTGCTCTTCTGAGCAAAGCATTTAGGTATTTTATCTTACAGACGGCTTAATCAGTTACATAACCAGTATACAGCTTAAGCGTTTTGACGATTAGGCTGGTTAAATGTCATCGACGGCGTATTAACATAAGTACGAAATACTTTCGTCACATAACTTCGATCTATTCAGCGCTTTTATTAATTAACGACTCTATGCTTTCCGTCTCCATTTGGGGTAAAAAAAAGTTTAGCCAAATGAAATTTTTATTAGCCAAATTCGAATAATATTAGCCATTGGCTAATTTGGCTACCGACAGCGCGAACACTGTTTCTCTCTAAATCACGGATATGAAAATGGAATAAGGTTAGGACCATGTAATAAATATATTTTATAACATTTGTTCGTACATTATAGTTTACTGTTACATGTATGTGATAAAACTTGCTGCATCAAAAATTCTGAGCAATCCTTCTGTTCGGTTTCAGACAAAGTCAATATGATACTAGTCGCTACAATCCAGTTTGGGAACATAAACGAACATACTGACATCCAGGGGATACAGAGCCACTTGTTTTATGATTGACAGGTACAAAATCTATTCTAGCCATGGTTATCCGATCTGAATGTAATTTGGTATGGAGGTTTGCCATCACAAATACTTTCAAAAGAGTGCCCAATTGCGTTATTTGTGTTTTAATTTTGTCTGATTAATCGACCTTCATAAATTTTTCTCGATTTTGTGTCTCAGGCTTTGAACCAATTTCAACAAACAAAGTTTTGGTATTCACTCGTGCAGGTGTTATTCAGTCATCACGAGTCGGATTAAGACATCTTTCAAAATAAGCCAGATCAGAAAATTAATAAACCTCATTAGAAAGATACCTTGGTGGGGGTATTACATGTATATATTATATATATATATATTATATATTATATATATTATACCAAGCTCTTTCCTTAGTAAACTAAAATAGAAAAATTGGCCCATGTATCTACTATCTAGCTACTAACTATAAGCAAGGGCGATGTTTATCTCACAAATTTTTGGTAATGGGCAGGTGGTGGGTGGTAATTTTCAGATTAGTGATTTAACATCATAACTTGAACAAATATCAACTGATTTGTTGATATTTGATATATGAGACTTGCTCATTAATGCTCAACAATGTCTTGATCGATTTTGAAAACCGGTCAGGTCTGTGAAGCACAGCCCTTAATTAGTTAATTTTTAATAGTGCCATAACTTGAAAAAAAATTATCAACTGATTTTGTTATATTCGGTATATGAGACTCGCTTAATAATGTCTTGTTCGAATTCAAAGTCTACTAATATGGTTTATAAGCATTCTTTCTCTATTTCTATAGATTACATGTATCTCATCCTGTTTTTTTGAAGATATCCTACAAGCTATCCAACAGTGAACAGAATTTAGATCCTACTCAGGCTACTGGTAACTCTTAAGAAGAATTAGGATAGATGAAACAGTAACTATTAAGGTTATGGATCTACCACAGGTAACTTGAATTTTTAGCTGCATTAATTTTAGACTTATTTTAGTTCAACTGAGAAATAGTTATGACTGCTTGTCCAGGCAACTTAACTTGAAAGAGTTGTGTGGTATAGCGTGATACAAGGTGATTTGGGACCAGTGTTCACGCTGGCGGTAGCCATTTTAGCCATTGGCGAAAATAAATTGTAAATGGCGAAAAAAAGACCAAATGGCGAAAAAAATGGCTACATTAATTTATTCTCAAATATGTCCATCTGGACATGGTGGCGATTATAAACACACAAGCAGTCATCGGTCTAATAACATCACGCGCAGCTGACATCCGTACAACAAAAGCGTTGCCACCCCGTGTATGTTACGCGCGCGGTTCGAAATACAACTGGAATCACCATCACCCACAGCGGCGGCTCGAGCAGAAATGGAGATGGATCCACCATTCTCTACACCGGAGACGCCAACCTACATCGGACAGGTGTCCCCGGAGGAAAATCCTGGTCAGGCAGAAGCAACACTTAGTACACCTGAGCGGCTAATTATTTCACTGACAAATGCATTGCAACATCTAGCCCCAGGACTGGGATACGACCGAACAGTCGCCTACATAGAGACCTTGCGAGCAGAAAGTGCACCGGCTAAAACCGCAAACAACAACACACCACAAAAGGAACAGCCACCTGCCAAAAGAAGAAAAAAAGAAGAAAAAATAAATTCTGTAAAATGTTTTTTTCTTCTTGATATCTAATTAAAGGCAAAAAACATGAGGGATTAAGGAAAGGGCCTCTCGGCCCTTTCGACAATCCCGGGGCCAGCCACCCCAAACCACTCACCTAAACAAAAAAAGTATGTTACGCGATCCGATGGGCTTGGAGCAATTAGTAATAGGTGTTCATTGGTATTGATTTCATGCAGGGTCAATGGCAGACGCTTTGTGTTGTAATAAACGCAACTTTTGAGTGGGGATAAGGGAAAAATGCTTAACATGTTGAACCCGTAACACCGATATTTAGGTGCAAACGAACCGTGACTATATCCCGTAACACCGATATTTCGGTGCAGCGACGACATGATTCGGTAGCAAATTTATATATAGTATAACGAGCGTCAGACCCACTGATTTATATTTAAATTGCCCCCACATATGTCAGCGGCGCGCATGGTTCGTATGGAATGGTTGGTCGCTAGTATCGGGTAGAAATATATGCGCATAGCATATAATCTACAAAAACATACGATATTTTAAGCGGACTGTGCCGCTATATTTAGGGCATATAATTTCGTGTTCCCCGTGTGTGTACAGAACAGACATAATTTAGACACACAATTTCAGTTTAAATTACCCTCGCGTATATTATTCAGTGTTCTATCGCCTATCAAGTTGATTTATTCGCGCATGCGCAGACCAGCACAATGACAAATAAATGGTTTATAACGTACTTATACACGACATACCAACTAACATATATATTTAAATGGGCCTATTGAAGTCAGCGCTGGCAAAGGTGTGTATATGGATTGGCTGCCCGCTAGAAACGGGTAGGAAAATATGCACATGCGCGCAGGCTATAATTCATTTTGAAAAATGAGTTTAAGTGAATTGTGGCGCTATATATGACATATAGTTGCATGTTTCACATGTTCAGTAGACACAATCTAGACAGCTTACTTGAACAATGGGGCCACGATATGTTACGGGAAATTACGTTGTTTCTGCATGGTCTCTGTAATATCAGTCTCTGTTATGCCACATGCGGCAAAAAGTCTATTGCATATCAAGTTGACTTACTCGCACATGGTCAGGTATATCTTAAATTTCACATTAGAATATTGGTTGCATCGAAACGCAATTCGCTGATGTATAATTACAACGTTAAAAGCTAGAATTCGTTTATCCTGCAAATTTCGGGTAGTTGCCTAGTAACTGTTTCTAAGGAGAGATCGGGTGGCAAAGTATCCCGGTCTTACAATGATCAGTGGTCCATGCATGCATAGCATGCCTGTACAGTTTCAGTTATGTGTCCCCTTTGAACATAACCAACACCACGCGACTATAGACACTGTCTAAATTAAGGCAAAACATACCACTGAATAGTTAGTGCAATGTCATTCGATCATTAGTGGTATTTGCTTAGCAACCGTTGCTACCCATGAATGGGATATTTGGTTCACTATTCTGGTCGGGTATATCTCAAATTTCACGTTAGGGTATTTATTACCTGTATCAAAAAACGCAATCACTGAGATTGAATAACGATGCTATAAGCTATATTTACATTTTCCAGTCAATTCCGGGTAGTTGCCTAGCAACCGTTACCAAGGAATTGCCGCGAGGCAACAAAGTCTCGCGATCTTATACTGATCGCTGATCCATGGGGGACTAACCTGCAAAGTTTCAGACCTGGGTCACAGTTTGAACATAATCAACGCCATGCGACTAGAACTGTCTAATTTAAGCGGAAATACCACTGGGAGCACCGGGTCAGGGTGTCGATCACTGTGGGGCGTCAGGGTTCAAAGGGTTAACCACTTTACGTGACGGAGGTTTTTGTTTCGAGTCAAGTTTCCAAAATGAATTTCTTGCATTTGCAGTTTAATCCCTATTAATTAATTCCAACTTTTTACAAAACCGATCGATCTGTCCAACTAGCCGCGATTAAAATTATCCTAATTGCGTAGTCACCAGTGTATACCTATTATTTTCCCGCGAATTGAACAAATATGTACCAGATACGCATAGGCATAGATAAAACTATGCACAAACTCGCGAATAAATAAAACTTTAGGTTCCGTTCAGATATCGTATTGCATATTTTCGCTATATGTTAATACACCGCAATTTGTTTTTATGTGCGATGGTCTAAAAGCTTTCATTGTATGTGGAATCGATTGTTATTGCTCATATTACATTGTTATTGTTTTCTTTTGTCAATAAAATGTAATATACGTTCAATTTATATGAAAAAAAACATTCTCAAACAAGTGGCTAAATTAAATTCGAAGTGGCTAAAAAAATTGGCATTTGGCTAAAATAATGGCTAAAGGAATTTCTGGGCCAGCGTGAACACTGTTTGGGATATGACCAATACCAACACGAACCGATGGGTGGTATTGGTCCTGTTGAGTCTTGTATCATGCTATAACACACAACACAAGACACTGTAACATTTTTACCATGTTGACAATTCTAACCAATTGGGAAAAAATGCTCCATCTGTGAGTTTGCATGCCAAAAGTTACATTTTGAACGAATCTGATAACATTACTCTCACATGCCTTTAGAATAATCATGATGGCCCAATGATGAATTTTGTTTACATGTCAGATTCCAAATGATAACAACCAAGATCAGAATAAAAATTGAGGTCTGTTGGATTGGGAAGAAGATGTTAAAGCATTCAGAGGGGTAGTTGTGGAAAATGGTTTCTGTATAATTCCAAGTGATGTCCACCAAGATGACTTGGATAAGAACAAAAATCTATACTTTTTGCCAAATCTTTCCATGATGGGAGGTGGAAGTGGGTTGAGATATTTAGACCTGAGTATCCCCTCTCCACCATGAATGAGCATAAGAAAAACAAGTTTAAGTTTGTTACAAACCTATGTAACACAGCCATTTATTGATGAATTGTGACAATTTTTGGTACATGACTTTATTCTCACATTTGACAGAAAGTCAGGCCAGCCCCGTCTTTTAACCAGAGTTATCCCACTTATGTATATGTAATTTTATGTCCATTAGTGTGGTAACTTTATAACAAATGTCAGCTAATTAAATTCCTATTTGGTTTATTGATCTTTCACAACAATGTCTTGATTGAGTTAAACAACCAGTTTTGTCCAATTTGTTTTACCTGAGTTACAGCCCTTAGTTTATCTCTTTTGAGCAATTTTGGGGAAATTTATGTCTGATGCACGATAACTTGAACAAACTTCAACTGATTCCATTCGTATTGGGTGTATGTATCGTTTACAACAATATCCTGAACGAGTTCGAAAACCAAATTTGTCCGAGATTTTTTACCTGCGTTATGGCCCCTAGATTGTCTATTTTAGCAATTTTATGACTGTTAGCACGGAAATTTCAACTGTATCCATTCATATTGAGTGTATGGATCTTTCACAGCAATATCATGATTGAGTTCGAAAACCAGGTTTGTCCGATTATTTTTACGGCCCTAGTTTGTTTATTGTCAGCAAGTTTATGACCATTTGCGTGATAACTTGAAGAAACTTTCAACTGATTCCATTCATATTGGGTATATGGACCTTTCACAACTATAACCAATATCTCGGTTGAGTTCAAAAACCGGGTTTGTCCGTTTTTTTTTACCTGAGTTATGGCCCTTAATTCTGAGTTATGATTCTGAAGGGGAAAAAAACCCGGATTAAAGCCATCTTTGATGAGCAACCCTAGTTTTGTCATCCTTGGGTGGGAGTATTTATACAGTTAAACTTCGTTACGTCGAATCGCAAGGGACCGTTGGATTACTTCGAGTTATCCGAGTGTTCGACTGTTTTTACCATTTGGTGACCACAAATTCCAACCAGTTGAATTCATATCGATCCGATATGGCCCACGATTGCTGCATCAGTGTCATGGCATCGAGAACATTCAAATTGAGTTCAGCCTTCTTGTCAATAGCATTTCTTCGTTTGGAACATTGTTTTCGTTTTGGGAAGACATGACTGAATGAAATTATTCTCTGTATCAGGCCGTTTAAATATGGTTTTCATTTCGCCTGTCAACACTACTAATCCTCACAGGAGAAATTGACCCCCACACCTCGTTAATATGCTAAATAAACAATGCATTAGGATAAATAAAGACTCCAGGAAACTTCACAGCTTTTTAGGGTAATGAATAGAAGCACACTGAGTTATAATCACATGGCGATGCGTCGCCGACGGCGCTTCGATTTAACCATAGTAATTAGTGTTATAATCTGGCTGGTGGGACTAAATTTCGTTTCGACTTAAGCGGAATTTCGACTTATCCACCTTCGACTTAACCGTAATTATTCTAATGGCTTTGCTCACAAGCTCAGCCGGGACCAGGCGATGTCTTCGACTTAAGTGGGGTATTCGAGTTACCGACGTCACGTTCGACTTAACAAAGTTTAACTGTACTTAATGGTATGCCTGGAATCTCGCTGATTTTGTTTGTTATTATCACAGGTTGAAAAACTTTTTCTCAGAGTTGTTAGTTGAAAAGTTGCAAAAATAAACAAATTACTGTTTTATCACGGCTGCCTGGATATCTTCATCACACATCATCCTGCCCAACTGGGAATTATATCATACTAGCTGGTGGACCCAACTTCGTCCGGGCTGTTTCCCCTCTGCTTTCTGGCGAAATGCGCGATTTGACATTGAATTGATCATTTTAAAGGTCAAGGTCAGGTCGGGGTCACGATTCGACCCACCCAAAACACTCCTCGGACAAAAGTAACCGTAGGTACCAAGTTCTTCAAAATACCGTCAAAATTCGCGATTTGACCTTGAATTGACCATTTTGAAGGTCAGGTCGGGGTCACAATTTGACCCGTCCAAAACACTCCTCGAACAAAAGTATCCCTAGGTCTCAAATTCATCAAAATTCGTCCGTTTTACCCTATTTGACCTTAAATTGAACTTTGAAGGTCAAGATCAGGTCGGGGTCTCGATTTAACACGTTCAAAAGACTCCCCGGACAAAGGTACCTATAGGTATCAAATTTCGTCAAAGTCCGTCCCGATTTGACCTTGAATTGACATTTTTGAAGGTCGGGGTCACGATTTGACCCGTCCAAAATATTCCCCAGACAAAAGTAACCCTAGGTATCAAATTTCGTCTAAATCCGTCAGGCAGTTTTCCCAGCCATAGCTAACAAAGAAACAGACAGAAGTCCCAAAATATATATTAGATCTTGTATCTTTTCACACATAAACATGAACTCAGTGATTGTTTCTTCTCAATGTAATAGATACAGAAACATTTTTTTGGTTGGTGCCGAAATATACCACTTATATATATAGGCATTTCTTTGACACAAGGAATCTAATGCTGTGGACTAGAGTTGTCGAAGAGCACAACAATTGGTAACAAATTTATTGACGCTGACATTAACCACATGTATATTAAGAGGATATCTCGTGATTTGAGTGCACAAAAACAATTATCTCATTGAGGAAAGTAGACAAATGTTTATTTTCCTGAGTGAAAATATTTGGTATAAAAAACAGTATAGTTTAATCAATTGTTTTTGTTTTTATTTATCTGTTCAACAGTAATTATTTAAATAGAGATTAATGTGAAGGCACATACATGAAGGTAACATGAAATTGTGTTGTACATCTATTTGATTTCCTCACTCTCTACACAGGCACTATACTCTATAGGATATATCATTTTTATACTCGTAATGGTCCGCTTCATAAGTTATTTGCAACAGTTAATTTACTGGACTGGATTGAATTTCTGAATCAAAGAGTGTCCACAATATAAACTTGCTTCTTTAATGACCCAAGACTTTGTGGTGATATATAATTCACTCATGTTAATCTTATATCATTTCTCATACTCTCGTTAATTTCCATGAATGGCAATTTGGTTTAACTCAAGTTGTTTTAAATATTCAATTCGATCCGAAATTTGATATTTGCAGAACCGTACTTAAATTTAAGCAAAGTATGGACAAAATCAGTTTAAAAAGATTGCAGCAGTACACTTTAAAGTTGATAATCCAATGCCATATAGACAAACAGTCTACCACCATATTGTGGTACATACTAATTTATTCTGGGTGATTATAAATTACCTGTATATTTTATTTTTTAGATATATCCCAATGTGAACAGAAATTGGACCATAACTTATCAAATGAGCTATTGGACGAGAACAAAAGGATATGAATCTTAACAAAGGTAATTTTTTTTTTTTTTTTTTTTTTTTAATTATTTATTCAATTTTTATATATATTATTTACATGTAGTATTGTATACATAACACAAAACATTTACTGATATAATACTACGAGATGGGGAGGGGTGGGGTCACTGGCACTCCAACTTTCTCTCTCTCTCTCTCTCTCTCATCCTCTCTCTCTCTCTCTCGCTTAAATGAAAATATGTATATTCTAATTGTTCGGTGCTAGTGATTTTATATTAATTTCTAAATCTATTAGTTTAATAAAGATAAAGTTGAAAAGATTCAATATTCATAAGATATTAAAAACTGTCCCGGGAGACTCTCTTCGTTTTGATTGTATGAATGTTTCTGTTCTTAGCAAGCAGTTATTAAAGGTTTAATGTGTTCCCATTCATTTTGGAATGTTTGCATTTGATCGCGCTGAAGTGCTATATATCTGCCTGCGTGGTATCTTCTCTCGATATCCAGGGAAAGCGATTTAATGGTCAATTTATCGGGGTTAAATTTGGTTTTGTACAGGTAGTACTTAATAATTGTAAGTAAAAGGTATTCAGTTTCGTTATTCGCCTGTGTCTGCGAATGTGTTCCAAGAATTATGTTTTTCTTTGTCAGCTCGAGGTTTAAATTATGTTTAGACAGCCATTGTTGTGTGTCTATCAGGAAGGAGCGTACAGTGGGGCAATTGTAGAAAATATGTGATATCGTTTCTTCATAGCTATGGCATCTTTGACATAGTCCGTCAGATCTTAGTTTCATATTTTTTTAAAGTTTGTTTGTTCCTAGTATTCTAGTCAAAATTCTGTACTGAAACCAACGGTATTTTGTATCCATTAAATGGAAGAATGGCGCGGAGAAGGTCTGTCTCCATGGAATATCTATATTTAATTCGTTTTCCCATTTATTCTTTGCAGATGATGTTTGAGTTTTAACCATTGATAATAAAGTGTCATAAAAAAATTTGCCCCCACTTTTATTCCGCAACAAGATTGATATATTCTCTGGAATTATTGGACGTTCTACTATTTTTACTTCCTGGTCACTGTTATAGTCAAGTTTAATTATTTGTCTATGTAATCCATGCAATGTGAGAAAATTTGTGGCTATACCTAATTTGTTTTCCAAATATTCGACTGTCATCAAATTACCTCTCTCGTCATACAGGTCATTGATAAAAACAATTCCTTTCTTTCTCCACTCATTGATGTTCAAGCACCTCTCGTTGATTATGATATTGTCATTGTTCCATAGTGTTTGTGTTTTTATATTTTGTTGCCGATATGCTTTAGCGGAAATAAAGTTGCGCCACGCTTTTACCACGTCCCTCCAAAATAAATTTTGAATTGTATGTTCGACCGATTTAAGATATTTTTGTCCATATGTTGAAAATAAAGGATCAGATAATATATTGGTAGGTGCTAATCCAGTCCAGCTGCTGTCTGACGTTAACATTCTTCGGATCCAACTTATTTTCATTGAGTCAATAAAAAGAGTTACATTGACCATTCGCAACCCGCCATTCTCATATGGTTGGTAAATTTGACTACGCTTTATTCTGTCACGTTTTCCATTCCAAATGAATTTGAACATGAGGCTGTTTAAGTCAGTGATAATTTTTTCCCCTGGATTAGGAAGAGAAGTAAAGAGATGAACAAGTTTTGGGATAATCGATGATTTGATTACTACTATTTTCCCCAGAGGAGTTAATAATCTGTGATTTCATTTGCCCAGTGTTTCCTTAATTTCATCCATTTTTTTAGCGTAGTTAATATCTAAAATGTTTGACAAATTTGTGCTAAAGTTTATGCCTAAGAGGCTAAATTCACTGGATATGGGGATGCGACAATCAGGTATTGGTAATGACGAACAGGCTTTCTTCGGCCCTAACCAGACTATTTGACATTTGTCTATGTTTATCTTGAGACCAGAAATTATTTCGACTGAGTCCAGTATATTTAGAGCCTCCCGAAGACTAGTTTCGCTACCATCAAGGATCAGTGTGGTATCGTCCGCGTATTGGTTTATTTTATATTCTGTCATGCCGAGAGTTATCCCCCTTATGTTTTTGTTTTCCCTGATCATTGTGGCAAACACTTCCGCGCAGAGCAAAAAAATATAAGGGGAGACTGGGTCGCCCTGCCTACATCCTCTAGAAGGTTGGAAAAAACGTGAGATATGTCCGTTCACTAAAACAGCTGACTGTATATCTGTATAGAAGATACTAATCCATCTTCTAATCGACTCTCCAAAACCGAATTTTGAAAAGCAATTTTCGATGAAGGACCAGGACACTGAGTCGAAAGCTTTTTCGAAATCTATAAGAAGTAGCATGCCTGGTTTATTTTGAAAGTTGGTTTCGTGAATTAAATCGTATATTAGTCTGGTGTTATCGCCAATAAATCTTTCTGGCAAGAAACCCGATTGGTCCCGGCTGATGATGCCTGGAAGAACTTTCTTGAGTCTATTTGCTATACACGCAGACGCCAATTTGTACGAAATATTCAACAATGTGATTGGGCGCCAATTTTTAAGATATTGCCTCGCTTTGTTTTTCTTCGGAATCAGCGTAATAATGCCTTGTTTTTGTGTGATGGATAGTTCCTGTCGATCAAATGAGTTGTTCAGTGCGTTTAAAACAAAATGGCCTAAGTCTTTCCAGAAGAATTTGAAAAACTCTGTGCTATAACCGTCCGGTCCAGGCGACTTCCCATTTTTGGATTTACTGAGCGATTGTGTCAACTCATCGTAACTGAGGGGACCTTCTATTGAGGAGCTTTGTTCCTCGGATAGTGTTGGGAAAGTAAGATTGTTTGGAATATTATTACAGTTAGTGCTATTGGCAGAAGCTTTTGCTGAATATAGTTCTTGGTAAAAAGTTTTTGTGGTTTCGACAAGGTCGTCAGATTTTGTTACTCGTTGTCCAGAGTTATCTATCACCTCATTAAGTGTTTTGGATAAGAAATGTCTTTTTTCCATATTCAAAAAATATTTGGTAGGTTTTTCACCGTCCTCAATAAACTTTGATCTTGTACGAACTATCATACCCTGAATTTTTTCTTTCCTTTTAGTTTCTAATTTATTGTCAATGTCAGAACATTCGCTCATCAAATCATTAACATTGGAGTCGGAGTCTGCAATAGTGCTCTCAATCTCACGTTTTCTGTCTAACAATGTTTGTTCCTCGTTTTCTTTATGTTTTTTTAATTTAGATGAAAATTGGATTGTTTTCCCTCTGATATCAAGTAAAATGGCGTCTAAGAAAAGCGAGTCAGATATTGTGAATCTGTTTTGGGGGATGATTGGGGAGTAGTCTAGTGGATAACGCAAGTAACGGTCAAAGTTTTCTTTAATTAACCTATGAACGATACTCTGATAGTCTTTGTTGAATAAAAGAGAATTGTTAAATTTCCAAAAACCTCTCCCGTGAGAAATGTTATTGATTTGAAGTTCTAGTGATATGATAGAGTGGTCAGTTCTGTACCCCGGATGGATATCAATTTTGTCGGATGCCAAATTCAGAATTCCCGGAGACACAAGAAAGTAATCAAGCCTAGCCATCTTAAGAGGGTGAGTTCTGCGCCAGGTGAATCTTTTGATTTCGGGGTTGTTCAAGCGCCATGGATCAGAAAGTTCGAGGCTGCCGACAAGTCGTTTCACTTCAAGTTTTGCCTTTGGGTTATTTGTGTTGATATAATATTTTGTGTCCAGGGTTTGGTTTTGCACGAGGTTCCAATCTCCACAGAGAATAATTTGCGTATTTCCAATCGACCTTATTTTTTCGTGAAATGTGCTATAAAATTTTGGATTGTCTTCATTTGGGCCGTAAATATTTCCCAGCGTTAAATGCACATCTTCTATCGTAATATCTAGTAGCAGGAAGTTTCCACAATCATCCGAGATAGAGTTATGCACCTTGAACTGAAGCGAGTTTTTGAAAAGGATGGCTAAACCTCTAGACTGAGAATCGTGTGAAGCGAAGACACACTCAAACCCCCATTCTGAACGAACTATTTTTTCAAGATTTTCGGTGAAATGTGTATCTTGGAGACAGTATATATGGCCATTGAGCGATTTCAAATGGTCAAATACGTCACGTCTTTTTTGTGTTTGGTTTAACCCTCGGCAGTTGACAGATACGATTTTAACCGATGACATAGTGTGGTGTGCATTGGAGATACCAGCTGATCCTCTCTTTGAATATTGAACGTATGACGAATGAATACATACATGTACAAGCATATCGCAATACAACAGATAAATGTTAGCACCATATTAGGGCACCATGCAATACGAATATAGTTCAACGTCAACATACACTCACACTGTTCACTCATACATGTGGGTAGGGGGCAAGGATGTAGAAAATGGGGGTAATTACAAATTAGTGTGCTTTCCGGTTTTGAAGCCATGGCGGTTTGATTTCCCGGGTTTGATGACCGCAAACAGGTAGTTTTCATCATATTATATTAACAAAGGTAATGATTTAAAGCTGCATTTACTATTATACTCTAGTGACATTGGCAAAAAAATCAGTTATCACAAAAATCAAAAAGGTGGTTGCAATTATACAAAAAATGTATTGTCAATTAGGTTGTTAAGGATAGTATATGATAAAGTGATGTGGATTTTAGCTCACCTAATGTGAAGTCTCTGGTGGAGCTATAGTCATCTGTCCGTCCATCTGTCCATCCGTCCTTCAACAATTCTTTGAACAACTTCTCCAGATCCATAGGACCGATTGGGTTCATATTTGGTGTGGATGTTCCCTAGGTGATTCACTTTCAGATTTGTTCAAATGAGCTCACAGGGTCAAATAGCTGCAAAGCCAGGGCCAAAACTCATTCCCTCCATAGTAATTCTAAAAACGATTTCTTCTCAAGAACCATCAGACATATTTAGTATATATTTGGTCCTTGGGTGACTGGGGCAGATCCAGCAGAAACAATGCCTGGTCTATTGGTGGCAGGAGTAAAGTGGAACCCACTATTTTCTCTAAATGAAATACTTGTTTGACAGAGGTTACATGTGTAGTATTAACCCACATACTCACTGACATACTAGAAAAGTCTTTATTTATATGTCCAAGTGTACTCATAATAGTGGGGCACACATCTACTTACTCAAATAGAACATGGAGGTGGGTGTTGAAATGCATGTCAGAGTTAGTAGTCAGGCATCCAAATAAATCATCCCACATGTCCTATTCTCGCAGGGATATGCCAAGAGGAGGGGAGGGTGATGGCGGGTTGGTTGCATATTTTTTCAATGACATTTAATTTGTTTTCCAAAACCAATTATAAATACCAAAATGAATATATAATTATAGATCAATATAAATCAAGAGAAGGGGCTCCCAGTTGTAATATTTTACCCACTATTTATTAGTTTATAACACGGTATCATGGGGTGGGTTCTGCTTCTGATGAGGACAAAATTGGACAGTTTCATTAAGCTTACCTGACTGGTATCCAAAACCTTTTGTACCCTTTTTATGTTTTATCCTACTATTTTAACATTTAAATTTGAGTATAAACTACCTGTAGAATTTAGTTCCTGATAACATTCACTTAATTCAAATAAATCTTCTGATGAATGTCAGTGTTATACATTTTATATGTCTTCCAACACATGTACACATGTGGTGCACATATTAAATGTCAACACATGAATCTCATATCAGGTTTGCTCAAATTGGGTTGGTTATTCAAGAAGGGGAAGTCCTTGAAGATTTAATATTCTGCCTTCAAATTAATTGAATCAAGAATATGTATGTATGTCACTGTGAACACTTTAATTTCTAAGCTGAGTGTATAATTCTAACTATTTATTTTGAAGTAAATTTGACAAGTACTGACTGTTGTAGTCTTCATAGTGCCAGTCTTCTCAGTTTTTGTCCCCCGAAAAAAAATATTCGGGGGACTATTAAAATAGCCGGTGTCCGTTCGTGTGTCCGTCTGTCAGTCCGGAAATGGTTTCCGGATGATAACTTTAGTTTCGGTTATTAGATCAAAAGCAAATTTCATAGGTGAGTTTATCAGACCAAAATACAGGTCAAGTTCGAATATGGGTTTGCTCCGCCCATTTTTGCGAGAGTTATGACCCTTTTTTTACTTAGAAACTGGTAATTTTCTGGTTTCCGGATGATAACTTCAGTTTGTGTGATCACATCTGAACCAAATTTGGTATGTGAGTTTATCAGCAATATGTACAGGTCAAGTTCGAATATAGGTATGCTCCACCCATTTTTGCGAGAGTTGTGGCCCTTTTTCGACTTTTTACACTTTGAAAATTTCTCACTTTTTCGGTTTCCGGATGATATCTCAAGTTTGGATCCTTTAATTGCAAATACCGTTTTTATGTGGATCAGTCATATCAAGATACAGGTCAAGTTCGAATTTGAGTTTTTCTCAGAGTTATGGGCTTTTCGACTTAGAAAATTAAATTTTTCTTGTAATTTTCTTCATTTTGTGCCAATTTGAGGTTATATTTGACTTTAAGAGTTTTTTTAAGATTTGGTTATTTGTATGCATGTCAGTAATGAGACAATTCACAAGTGTCTTATGATCTTATCCATATAGTATACTTCTACAAAGACTCCGCTCCAAACGAAGCCACCGGTTCGGGGGACACTGTGGCCGAGCGGCCTTTTATTATATTGAATTGTAAATTGGGTAATGTTGTCAGGCACTTATTTGATAAGTGTTCTGAATAAATAGTTATGCATGCCATTACACAATAAAAATTCATGTTATTTTATTATGTGGCTGAAACTGGCTCCATATTTAGTGTCGGATCGGCCTGCAGCCCATTTGTGCACTAAGTGCATACATAGAGGATCTCTAATGAGTCGCAATTTTATATGAAATTTATTAACCGAGCTAAAGCTCGACTCAAATAAATTTTTTGTGGACAAGGTTCATAAATTTTGTAAATAAATTGGATGAATTCGAGATCCATTCTGTCACATAATCGCATTTTAGCAAGGAAAACGATCTCGAAATGCCTGGGGTTAAATTTGTTTTTTTATTTCTTTACCACAACCAAAGAAACCTTCAAGAAAAAATATAGTTCCATTTTGAATTCGTCTTTTCTTGCTGACAAAATTGTTCAACCACCATTATCACCAATGTTTATCTCACAGTCAACACTAAATAACACAACACAAATTGAATATCATAATTATATTCTAATTAACATAATAATAAAGTTCTCGCATTGATATCGACATCATTGAACGGAGCTCTTACGTCACTGCGCATGGGAATTATACATGTGTGTCTTACTAAAAAATATGAGATCGGATTTAGGGGCTACTGTGTGATAAATTTTGATCTTAGACACACTCTTTCTCTGGGAGCCTTTATTTAACCGCAGCCTCTTTGTGCATTTTTAGCACAATTTGTTCGTTTAATCATTTTTTATTAAAAAAAAATATATATTTAAAAGTTGAAAAAAATATTGAATTTATAATTATTTTTTATGTTGAAAGTCAAAACACATTTTTTTTTAAATTAAGTTTATTTATTTTTTTAAATCAAAATTTCGATAAAATAACGGCATTACAACATCCGATGGAGTACCCCCGGGTTACCACAACAAATCTGGTTGAATCGATCATAGGGGTCTGGGAGAAAAGTCATTAACAACCAGAGAGATCCTACTCTTTATATATATATATATATATATATATATATATATATATATTGATGTATTGTTTTATTAGCATACTGCCTTTGTTGGTGCTTATGCAAATAAATCATATTGAATGAACATAATTTGCATAGTAGGGCTATAATATAAAGACAATTAAATTAGAAAATGGGATTTGACAGAGATGTCCCCATTGAATGTGCAACTGCACACCTTGAACCATACCAAATATCCAAGTCTATGAAATTCCTTTGCACTCCCTCGCACTTGGGTTGGAAATTTCCAACTATCTCAAACTTTACCGCTGTTGTAAATTTACAAACTGATATAATCCCTACGTTTGGAAATTTTCAAACTGATAACCAAAAGTCAGTGAAAGTAGAAAAATGTTCGACTTTTGGCCTAAAACAAAAAATGCACTGTATCATGCCAAATTCAACGCAACTTTGATTTAATATTTTGACAAAACACGCTGACGTCATGATAATAAAAATATTTAAAATAAAAGAAAACATAAATAATAATTAGAAGTAGAATAGCAATGGTGTCTTCGAATCCATGCCTGATCGACAGTGTGCAAATGTCTTTTGTGTGGCAGCAACTTTTGATATGACAAAAATAGCGATTACCGTACACTCAGGTGGTTGAATGCAATATTGACACTTTTTCTTCTCTGAACTGAGTTTATCCACCGGACTGGCTGAAGTTGATTGGGGGGGTAAACTATTACTATTAATTGTTAGTTGTGATGATGCAAATTTATATTTCAGGTTCTGACATTTCATGTGGTAAGGATTGAGGCCCATTTCAGAGGCAGGAGGGGATGTGTGGCATAACTTCTAAAATAACAAGATGAAAATCAGCCAACACCAGCTTCACCAGCTCCAATGAAGATTTTTCTCAGTTTCTATATAAGACTGTGACATTGGTCAAGACAGATAAATGGTTGCAAAGACACAGTTAAAGAAAAAAATGAGAACAAAACTTTCTCAAGAGAAGACACCACCTAAGGCTGTGTAAAAGACAAAGTTATGATTCATCCTTCTCCTATACCCCACTTCAATGCAAAGGATTTGCAATGCAAAGGATTTGCATAGTTTGGTGCGAGATATAGAAATTAGTTCTGTCGGTCTTGTGCATATGTCTGTTAGGAAATATTTTGCTCTATTTTGTTTGGGTGCAATTTTTAGCTCAACTTGCCAAAGTAAAATGTAAGCTATTGCCATGGGATGGCGTTTGTCTGAGCGTGTATCCGTCCATCTGTCAACAATTTCCTTTAGCACATCCTACAGGTCACAGCTCTCATCCGATCATCACCAACTTCATAATGATCTTTGGAGTGACCTCTACATGGGAGCCATGAATGTTTCCCGAAATTCGTTTCAAACAGCCATCTTGGATTTCAAATTTGAATTCATCGGCACACCTTTTAGTCAGTATTTATTGGGAAAATGTTTTGAAAATTTACAGCCATGTTTATGGTCACCTCTGGGTGGTGGCTATCAAAATTGAATGAATTTTTATGAAAAACATTGCTGCTGGCAGCCATCTTAGATTTTACTCTTTGCATGACTAAATTCTTTGGCGCCCTACAGTAGGCTAGAGATCACATCCATAATCCATTCGTCACCAAAATTCATATGAACCACTAGATTTAAGAGTCATTAAATTTAGTTGAAAAACATGGCCACCAGTGGCCATTTTGGATTTTATTCTTTGCATAACTAAATCCTTCGCCATTCCCTACAGGCCACATCCCTCATTGTCACTAGATGGGAGCCATCAAATTTTTCCCAAATTTTGTTAAAAACAAACATACGGCCATCTTGGATTTCACAAATTAATATATCGGCACACCCTGCAGCGGACGTTTATTGGAGAAATGTTCAAAAAAAATTACAGGCATTTCACGATCACTTCTGGATGGCAGCTCTTGAATTTGAACAATATTCAAAGAACTGCCGGCAACCATCTTGGATTTTACTCTTTGCATCACTAAATACCTTGTCATGCCCTTGACTGACAACATTTTTTTCTTTCTCATTGATCCCAAACTTCATAAGGTGCTTCGGGTTGACCTCTGGTGAACGCTACTTAAAAATAACAACTTTCCGCATTCCTTATATCTCCATTGGCTGTAATGAATGAATTATCACCTCCCCAGGTTGAGCTAGAGTGTCATTGACACTTTCATTATTAAAGATACATAATACGATTCAATGGTCCCCATATCATCCAGTACAACAACAATGGAATTTCACAAAAAGCTGATTTGGTTATCCAAATTAGTATATCCCCATTTGCGTAAGTCCCATAAATGGGCGAAAAAAACAGATTTGAAGGGAGGAATGGGTGTATGTATATCTCAATTGAGACATATTTTAAACGAAAAATGATACAATAATCGATAAAAGTGGCTTATTGTATCAAAAATATGTGCCACGGTTGATAAACATTTGCTGTGTATACCTTACTTGTATTTAAATTTGTGCAGCACTATTTTTTTTCTCAGTTTTAAATGGGCGAATTTAAAATGGACACAAATATTTTTGTAAATATCTTGGATCTGATGACAGTTTAAGTGCTTAATAATTCCAGAAGATACATGTATATCTTAAACACCATCAAGACAGATTTACATAGCGTAAAACATAACTGCGTCATCAATTTGTTGTGAAGATGTGTGTTTATATGCTCGAAATAATTATTCGGACACTGAAATAGTTATAGACATCATTGAAATGAACTAGAAAGAAGTAAAACCACAACCGTGTATATGCTACTTGTCTGCAGGTTGTGTTGACATAACTAATTCAGGCTATTTGGTCAGGGAATGTGTCACTCCATGGTTGTATGTCGTGCTTTCGCGCACCATCAGCCTGGATCATGTGTACTTCTTAACAATCACATGTATTTCAACATCATCAATGTTAACATGTTTTGTCACTTCACATATGGGTAATTGTGTTGATGTTGGTTGCTTGTATAAAACTATTGGCATACATGCAGACCTATATTTGTTCATTCAGTCTAACATTGAGTAATGTGTGTAATACATCAACATAGCCCTTTTGTCTGCCATGTGGTTTGATGTAAACTCAGGATTCCTTCTAGTTTTTGCTCAGTTTTAAATTTGCACATCGATGGGTGTGCAAAAATTAGTACTGCACGAAATTTAAATAGAGTAAGGTAGGCATATATGCCACTGTATGCCCATAGCGAATGTTTATCATCATATTGGTCTGCAACAGTGACATCGGAGGATATTATTGATAGAACAAGCCACTATTATCATGTCGTTATTTATTTAAAATCAGTCTCAATTGACTGTTCCCCTTCAAATCTCTCTTTTTCGCCATTTTAGGGCACCTCTGCAAATGGGGACCTATTGAAAATAGTCACAATGTATGGTAGTGTTAGGTGTTAATATTGATATGATATTGTCACTTGCCATAGTATATATAAATTTTATCATGCCTCGACTTGTAACTTGACAATCTTTGGAAACTCCGTCCCTTTGATGCTGTAATATATAAGCAATGGGGCACAGCTAGATTCCCAAAATTATGAAACTATGAAGAACTTTAGGATATCGGACGTTTTCCTAAAACCAATTCAAACTTCTCAAAATAAAATTTATATTTTGCTTACAAGCAAGACAAATGTTACAAACATTGACCATGGGCAATTCGCAGTAAGAACATATTATATTATTTGATTACTGATGTGGAAGCTATAATTATTTCAAGCTGCGTGATACATATACTGTTCATGCATTATTTTCATATGTGTAAACATATTTTATTTTAAAAAAGTGGGGTACACTGTTTTGCACCTGTCTAGCTGTCCGTCAGACGTGCGTACGTACGGCTGATGTCTTTTCATATCATAACTTGAACAGTAGCTTGGATCTCAATGAAATTTGGTAGGGATGTTCACTACTATGAGGACATTAAATTGAGGGCTCCATTCGTCTTTTATAGCATCACAAAAACAAAATCTCCAATGTAATTTTTCCCCTCATAGTTCAAATGCATCGCCCGTGGCATCACGTGACCAGAACATTGAAATCGATTGATAATTCACAGCTGATACTCTAGACCAAGTATTCTCGGTCCACAACATTGGATATCGGTTGGGATGATGCTGTTTTAGGACTAAGTCCCCTCCTGTTACTCTTCTGTAATGGACTTTCATTCAAAATATGTACTATATGTACATGTGAAGCCCAGACATTCACATGAACCCCTGAATGTGATAAATAATCTGACAGAATAATCTTGATAGAAAAGGTAAAGTGATGATATGATCGTTTCATGTATTGTTTAAATACATTTTCTGATAGCGAGCCAAATCAAAATTCTCTGGAAAACAAAGCTTTGTTTACTTATCAATTTTGTTGGTCTGACATTTAATGGACCTCTGATATAATTATGTTTGATAATTTTGTATCATCATGCTTGGGAAAGGCTGCCATCTATGTTCATATACATAAAACATCCATTTGACCTCATCTGAAGACATATAAGCAAGATAACTTTTACACACAATTATGGATGTAAGGTTTGTTATAGAAGAGTAATGGGATGGGACTCTTCCAAAACAGCATCAACCCAACAGATGTCCCAAGCTGTTGTGGACTGAGAAGACTTGGACTAGTGAAACTCAAGCTATTATTGGACTGACTTGGTTCTGTGTGGGTTAAAAATACTCGGCAGATTTTATGAAAATAAATACTTTCAGCTTTTTAGCTCACCTGCAACGAAGTTTCCGGTGGAGCTATAATCATCACTCCTTGTCCGTCCGTCCGGCAAGAATCACCTTCTCCTCCAGAACCGTAAGACAGAATGGGTTCATATTTGGTGTGGATGTTCCCTATGTGAATCACATTCAGGTTTGTTCAAATGAGGTAACCCGGTCAAATAGTTGCGAAGCTAGGACCATAACTCTTTTCCACCATAGTAATGTTTAAAATGACTACTTCTCAAATTTCATTGGGGCGAATGGGTTCATATTTGGTACAAAGGGTCTTTGGGGGACTGTGATTCAGATTAGTTCAAATGAGGTCACTGGGTCAAATGTTGACGGAGCCAGTGACATAACTCAAAAAACAAAACAAAAATTTTAATTCAGTTTTTTTGGAATTTTTACCTTGCTCAATTTAACAAACAGAATTATTTTTTTAAACATGTTATAAAATTTGAAAATGGTGACACCATTATAACATCTGCAGAGTTATGAAACTTTAATCTTTAATGAAATTAAATTATATTCGGTATGGATGGGCCTTGGGTGACCGGGTTCAGATTTGTTCAAATAGGGTCATTTTTAGCTCAACTTACTTTGTAAGTTTGAGCTATTGCCATGAGTTGGCGTCCGTCGTCCGTGTGTCTGTGTCTGTCAACAATTTCCTTTGGCGCGGGCTACAGGTCGTACCTTTGGTCTGATCTTTATGAAATTTGTCACGAATGGTGACATTGACATGTAGATGGGAACAAGTCATTTTGGGGTCATTCGGACAAAAAACATGGCCGCTGGCGGCCATCTTGAATTTCAAAATTAAATCCATTGGCGCGGTCTACAGGTAGTACTGTTCGTCTGATCATCATGATATTTGTCATGGATGTTAATATTGACATGTAGATGGGAACGAGTCATTTTGGGGTCGTTCTGTCAAAAAACATGGCCGCCAGCAGCCATTTTGGATTTTACTCTTCGCATGACTAAATCCTTTGGCGCTGGCTGCAGGTCGTAGCTTTAGTCGGATCTTCATGAAATTTTTCATGGATGTTAACAATGACATGTAGATGGGAACGAGTCATTTTGGGCTTGCTCGGCCAAAAAACATGGCAGCCAGCAGCCATCTTGGATTTTACTCTTTGCATGACTAAATCCTTTGGCGCGGGCTACAGGTCGTAGCTTTGGTCAGAACTTCATGAAATTTGTCATAGATGTCAACAATGACATGTAGACGGGAAAGAGTTGTTTTGGGGGCATTCGGTCAAAAAACATGGCCGCTGGTGGCCATCTTGGATTTTACTCTTTGCATGACTAAATCCTTTGGCACAGCTAGGATAGACATTTCAATTAGCACCTTTCCTATTCCTCCATTTACTGTCAACCGTTAAAATATTCCCCTACCTAAGTTGAGCTACAGTGTCATTGACACTTATATTATGTTTACCCATACCATAGTATGGTAAACATAGTGTCGTTGTCCGGATTGACCACTCGTCGTTAGTCCGTCGTCTGCCTGTAGACACTTTACGCATGGTGCGATAACTGAAATATTTTCTATCTGATCAGAACCAAATTTTGTATATGAATTTCTCAGCACCAAATACAGATCAAGTTCGAATATGGGTTTGATCCGATTTTTTTTACGGAGTTATGGCCCCATTTCGACTTAGAATTCATGCATGCTGCCATAACTCAAAAAAAAATTATCTGACCGTCACCAAATCTGGTATGCGAGTTTCTTAGCCCAAAATACATATCAAGTTTTTTAATGGAGTTATGGCCCTTTGACATAGAATTCATGCATGCTTCGATAAATCAACCATTTTTCAACTGATAGAAACCAAATTTTGTATGTGAGTTTCTCAACTCAAAATACAGATCGAGTTTGAATATGGGTTTGATCCGATATTATTTAATGGCGGGCGTTATGACCCTTTGATTATTTTATTCATCTCTAAAATATATCAAAGATACACAGTTTGCACTGTCCAAGTAGAATCTAATAAATCAGGTTTACAATGCCATGAAGTTATCTTCTCACATTGAGCAACAGAGATAGTATCAAGTGACAATGACTCTCTCTTGCATTGAGTTAATTAACTGCTAGCAGATGTGTTGGCCATATGATGAGATATCATAGATGGAATGTTTATGCTTTTATATTTTATATGCATGGTTATTTAAATTTCATCTTAAAGGCATAATTGGTTTTATTTTTTAATAGCATTACTATTGGAGGTTAATAATGTGATTGTGTTTAGTAGATTTGTTGGTTGCATGGGAAGACAACTTGAGAGCTCTGTCTATGAGAACAAAATAATTATTCAAAACACTTTTAGAACCGTAGGTCTAGTTTGTTTTATTTATATATTAATGGAAAGCTTTTTCGACATTGATTTCAATTGATTACAAATGTGAATAGAAATATTAAAGAGGCACAACAGGTTTGAACTTTGATACATTTTTCTTGTACTCTGCATGAGATAAAACTTTTTATGTGTACCTATACCATAGTGTCAATGTCCGGATTGACCACTCGTCGTTCATCCATACTTCTTTCTGCCCGTCCGTAGACACTTTAGGCATAATGCAATAACTCTTAACATTTTCTATTTGATCGGAACCAAATTTTGTATACAGGTTTCTCAGCCCAAAATACAGTTCGAGTTCGAATATGGGTTTGATTCGAGTTTTTTTTTTTTACAGTTTTGGCTGGTTATGGCCCTTTTTTACTTAGAATTTACACATGCTGCCATAACAAAAAAAAAAATCTTTTTTATTGACACCAAATTTGGTATGTGAGATTATCAGCCCAAAATACAGATCAAGTTCGAATTTGGGTTTGATCCGATATATTTTAAAGGAGTTATGACCCTTTTTTTTTGTTTAAAAATTGGAAAATTAAATATATTTTTTTAGATTGAATTTCCTCGCTCAATTTAACACGCAAAAAATATTTAAAAACTTTTATATTAAATAATAAATAAAAAAATATTTAATTAAAAAAAAATATTTCATTGACACTAATTTGTTTTAGTTGTATACCATTAATTAGGTGTGATGTCCTTTTTTGAAGATATGAAGATTTTATTGCAATAGTTGCATGTGATATAATGATAGCAATAAATTGCCATGTGAACATCCAATATCCAGAGTATATGAGAGTACCTTTAATAGATGTCATTCCAAGCGAAATCTGTTATTAATTGAGTGGTGACATATGTTACAAAGCTCTAGGGGGTGGTTGTATGAAGGTAAAGACAAACAACCTGCTGGCTGGATAATTGTTTATCCTATCTGTCAAATTTATTAATGGCTAAACCATTGGATCTCACAGTGAGAGGTCATTGTGTGAATAGGGACAGAGTTATGAGATTTAAATCGACTCCTCCTCCGCCCCAAATACTTTAACCCCTTCTTAAGACAAATTATTTGAGCTTTTGAATTTAAGTTTAAGTACTGACATAAATATTACTGTGATCGTATATTAGACCAATTATCAGTTATAGCTAATCACTATCGCCAAGGTATGGGTTAAACATATGTCTATCGTGATTGGCCTCTCGTTAGGAAATGAGATCCCCAGAGGATGAATACGTTGTGCTATTCCACATTGGGGAATAGTGTCATTAAATTCACCTTTTGTGGACCTCATTCTGCAGAGGTCAGACACTCTAAATACAGACTTTGCTGTCCCAATATTATTTTGTTAACCACCACTCATCCAGGTGAAATGATACCCTATTGGATAGTGGGGGTATATTGATATTACTAGATGAATGGATATCATAGATGGGGATTCACATTTGTTCTAATAGGGGCAGAGATAAGAGATTTAACTCTCCTCTATCCTGTTTGGTACTGGTTTAATAATTTTGATTTCTATTAAGCCTGGTGGGGGCGATGTTGGAGGCAACGGGGAAGGAGTGTAGCGCGGTGGAGTTTTGACCCCCTATTTGATCAAAATTTAAACAGTTGAAAATTACATGCCTGGTATAACATTAGTTGTAGATTAGATGTTCACATAAAAAATAGGTTAGAATTGTTCTCATAGTTTGGTTTTTATTTTTCGCTCATGTATGTTTTTAAACCAACAGTCCATATGTTCCTACTTCAGATTAAACTGTTGGACCAAATTGGCCACAAATTTTAACTTTATTTGGTTGGTAATTTTCAAACGTTTGAGAGCTTGAAGTACTGGTACCAGTTGTAAAATTCAATCTAAGAGGGATGTGCAAAAGGATTTTTGTGAACTTAGTACTGTGGTATGGTTGTTTTCTTTAAAAGGTAAGAGATTGGAGATTTGTCAGTGGTGTGCAATTAGAAATTTCATTTGACGAGCCTTGCTCATCTGAGAACCTCCAGCTATGTCCCTGTTTAGAATTACTTGTCTTAAGTGATATTGTCACGTGCGGACCCTTGTAGTCTTCAGAGTCTCAGTCTTTAATGTCTGGTGAGCGACCCACAGTCATTGACTGTCTTGTTTATGGGAATAAACAATAAAAAGCTATATAAATAAAGAAATGAATACAGTGGCTTTATGCGTGTGTGTTATTGAGAGATACTGCACACAGGTTGTTGGGGCACATTTAATGTCAACCGCTTTACACAATGTCCCCAAACGACCACAGCGCCGTGTCCCTCAATAACACACGCACACGTACTACATTCATTTCTTAAATACAATATTTTGTGCAACTCTCATTTTATCTTTGAAGCTCCATACTTTAATATATACATATATGTACTACTATAGAACACATATTAGATATTGTTGTTATGGACTTTTCCCGAATTTGAATAAATAGTTTGACAGTATTTCTCTTTCTCTCTCTCTCTCCATTGTCCTGGATATATGGCCTCTGAAAACAAGTTGGGGAGAAGACCTTCCAACATTTCATGGATGCATGAGATGAAAATAATATTGCCTCTATCGATGAGATGAAACGACATTTTTATATCTTATCCTTTTAAGATATACCAACATGTATAACCAGTGTTATAAATGAAATAACCATTGCAAGATGTTTATCAATTACATATACAGTGGATGCGGTTCTGCATTACATTCAGTCAATAATGAATATATTTACAGGCATGTGGGCAATTGCATCTTTCAATAAGTCATTTCTAAAGTGTTTCCATTTGTATTATCCCCCTGCTGTGTCACTAAATTACCAGCTTTTATGGAGCCTATACTATAGACAATAATTATACTGTCAATATTTGGAGATATTTCATCCCAATATCTATAAATTCAAATCAATATTAGTCAGCAATCTTGAAGCAGTGAAGAAACCACACCTGATGTTACCCACAGATTACAATATTTTAGTCGCGCACTTCCATTTCAAATCAAAGTGGTTTGTTCAATAAGATTCCCTACAGTAACTCCTCGGATGTGCCAACATAAGCTTGAAGTTTGCAAAGAATCTTTCCATTTTTTAAACAGTTTAGTTTAAATATTCATCTGATGCCCTGTAGTACTTGTGGAGTTTCAATTTATTGAAGGAACAATAATTTAGATATGTGCCTTGAATGGCAAGCGTTTGTATCAATTGTGTGTTGAAAGACAAGCCTGTGTTAGGATCTCCAATAATTGGATATATGTCTGCATACAGTAATATATTTGAAGCTTTGAAGTACATCTATGACAAATTTGTGGGATACCTTTACTAAATGGTAGATCAATGATGCACTTCACAATAAGGTGATATGGAGATGATTTTAAAATATGAAAATGGAGCCATCAGACAGTGAGTACCTGCTTGGTGAGGAAACTTGCACGAGAGGAGGGGTGCTGTCAGCGCGGGACCTAATCATTCCACCATACAAAAAATAAGTCCATCATATCTGTACTAGATAGGGTACCTGGCATTGCTCAGGTAAAGAATGAACACATTATTAGTGCCCCCTCCAGTCATTTAAACTATTTATTAGTCACCTGAGATAAGCATCACATATATATTGCATGAAACTCTGGATAAAGTTACCTCTACCTTTATTGCTAATTATTAGTACTTCTTTAAGTCATCTGAGGTCAACGGCACCTATCGAATGACACGCCCAATTTCATATTATCTCTGTGTACCAATTTTCCCATATATCTTCTGAGATGATAAATGCTTTTAATTGATAAGCTATGTTAACATAATTTACAAACCCCCCTTTATGTCATCTGATGTCCAAGGCGCCAATCCCATGACATTCCCCTAGTCATGGGATACCATGTGTACCAATTTTACTACATATCGTTTAAGCTGATAAGAATTGCCCATCTCTATAATATAATCTATAAGTTCCCCTTTAAGTTTGCCCGGGTCAATTTACCCCTGTATACCAATTTCCAGCGACCAGAGTCTAACCATTTTGTGTATATGATTCATTTTTTAATTTAGAATTGTTTATGCCCCTTTAAGTATTCTGAATCAGATGTTAACAACACCTATCTCGTGACAATATTCGTGTCAATTGACCCATGTGAAGCAATCTTTATTACAAAATTCCGACCATTTTGGGTGTATAATTAATTATTATTGTCCTTTTAAGACATCTGATGTCAATGGCACAAATCCCGTGACACTCCCCGGGTCAATTGACCCATGTGTACATTTGTTAGCACCAATGGCCCAGCCATTCGGTCGTCTAGATAGTCAAACAGTTTTAATTAATATATGTCAGAGTTCTAAATTGGGGGAGTTAGATAATTTTACTAAAGAAAACTGAAACTTTGTACCCAAAGTAGCAGTCTCCAATTTCAAGGTGCTTATCTCTGACATAGGCCTAAACATGCGCTCAGGTGATAATATTTTATATTAGCAAAATTCTTTTGTCTGGGATTTTTTTTATCACGCTACCAGTAATTGCTCACTTATAATAACTTAGTATAGTCAAATGAAATATTTTCCAGTTCATTTCTTTAGGAAGTGACATATGCAGTAAATAATCTTGTGTCACTAGTTTCCAAGAGGCATGGTACTACCTCCTGCTGTTTAATTTGAGTATATGTAGTCCTTAAGCCAATCGCGCTTGCGTTAGTAATTTATTATCGAGCAATCCATATATATAATTCGACAGTGTATAAACTCGCACTTAATTATCTTTTATTGAATACTCGATTGTTGGTTCGTTGAGTTCTTGGCAAAACAACAAGAACATAGAACAGTTTTCTGACGAACTTGGGTCGTCCAAACCACAACTCGAAATTGATGCAATTGGCATTCTTCTGTGTAAATGGGGGGGGGGGGGGGGTAGAAATGCATATAGAACTTACTTTCGTAAATGGTATTTCGTTTTCCCACGCATAAATTAATACAAACAATAATTTATTTGCAGAATGTTCTGCAATTAAGTTGAACATACAGTAATTAATTTAGTACAGAGCCCCCCTCCCCATGTAACTTGTGCTGCATGCGGCGGGGGAGAAAATGCAGTAACATTGACGATATCAGTTATATATATGCACGGACGCGTTGACACGGGACGGGGTCGTGGTGTCTCCACTTGCCACTTTGGTAAAAAAAATCAACAGTTTGAACTTTGAAGTCCAATACACTAATAGGTTGTGTGCAGTTAGCGATTATAAATTTCCAATATGTGGCCATAGCATGGTGCAATTGTATAGACTTTCTTCAATTTTGAGAATTATTTTGGTTCGATCAAAGGTGGTGCATTTAGAAATTCCAAGTTTTGCACCAAAACGGAAACATTCTAGACACGTTCATGTAGGGCCTAAATATGTTTTTAATATAAATTTGCTCACCGTATAACCTTTATCGCGATTCTGATATAAATGGTTCATCCCTAGCTCAGACATATACGTAAAAAGTTTATCCACCCAACGATGTATATACAACTTATCAATTCCTATAATGAGTCCGTGCCACTATTTCTCCGATACAGCACTGGATACAGTATATATATAGATTTGATGGGTCTTTAATTGGTGTTATCATATTGATAAGAACTTCACTGGGATTTGTGGATGCGAAGGCCTATATACAGGCACGCTTAACCACCTGTAACAGCAGACAGTCACACAAACACGGAGTTAACGAAATGTATAGGGGATATTTTGCATGGGATCCATACATATATAGGTGTAGGCATGCTACCGAACATGGTTGAGTGACTTTTTTTTCGCACGATGTCGCCTCGGTTGCTCTTTATTGGAGATTTGAGGTTTACATTATAGCTGCCAAGAATGCAAATATAGTACACTATATATCGATATAATGTGTGCTCTCATCTATAACTACGAGCAGCATCAGCATATAACCACCAACTCAAAGTTTGTGATTATGTTGTGGTTGATTTAGTTAAATTCGCATGTTTCCGTGGATTGTAGTAGGCCTATAATAGACTACAGAGCGCGCGGTATCAAACCCTGGAGGATCTTTAATACAAGCGTATACTTGACAAATCCATTGTTACGAATTTGTTAAAGCATTTTAGTAGCGTATTCAAAACTGGGTGTGATTCTTCCCGTGTATCAATGCACATTCATTGTGATGCATGTAGCCACCGAAGGGGTTATCGTGATAATATAGCCTATAGCCTATCTATACGACCATTCAAAGAAAGTAATATAGCCAAAAATACAGTAGTTATCAACAATGGTGTTTGTGTGTGTGTGTGTGGGGGGGGGGGGGTAATATTCGGTTCGAATAACGAGCGAATATTCGAATAGTATTCGAATATTTAGATAAATTATAAAATTATATAGATAACATATTTTGGAACCAATTTAATATTTAATGAAATAGCATATTTATTTATCCATGCACATGCTATATGCAAAAAAGAGAGAAAAAATCTCTTGGCTTAATAGCAAGAGTTTATCTGTTTATGAAGTTCAAGTAGTCAATGTCCCATGCATGGTTCCACAAGTTGGTCGTAGTGCCACAATAACTAAGAACATGATCTGGATTGAGCTTGCATGTTGTCTTTTTAGTTTTGGCATCCAACGTGAAGTGAGTCCATATATCTGATTTCTTCGAATTTGACGCCATATTATACACACAAGTGACAACGCGCAAACAAAACAAAACGATGCCTTATAGGTCCGCTTCCTATGACCACATGCAAGCACGGTCTGGTTTACACCTAGCCAATAAAATTATTTCGACGTCATGCATGACGCCAATCAAATCAGAACGTTACAGTTACGTCATATTAATTCGTTTATGGTCAGTGGAAAATAGATTATACTTTTAACAGACCCTCAGACTAATAACAAACCAGGAAACAATTACCCGGAGATTATTCTCGAATATTCGAATAGTCAAATCATTATTCGAATATTTATTTTTACGAGCGAATATTCGAACATTTGAATATTCGGACCGAACACTAGTAATAACCGTTGTTTTCTCATTCAATGCTAAATTCTCAGAAGCATTTAATTATTTTGCCATAATTAGCAATCGATGGGCCATATTTATTAATCGACATCATAAGTTAGGGTAGGTCTAGTGACCCGACTCTAGTCATTACATAAATGTAAATTTATTCTTATCAACAGCGATGCCATATGTATAAACACATTCCCTGTCCCCAATACGAAGAAATTTGCCCGGGGAGTTGATTTTAAACCTTTATTCGCGTAAAAACGTTTCAAAAATCAGATCACAGCATGATCACGGAAGCATTTTTTCGATATGGTGTGCGTAATACGTCATACACTACAAATTTATTGACTAGGCAACGCCAAACGACCATGTCGTAATTGCAGCGATATTTCTCCGAGGGCGGGGCTATACATCCACGTTACTATTATTAGAAATGTTGACTTATCTGGCAGGACGTACTTATTAAGCAGAACACCGGCCTCTCGGCGTCGGAGGGGCGGTGAAGGTGGTATCCGCCCCTGGTGGAGACTGGCTGGTGGTGTTACCATCTCCACGGTGAAGACAGCGGCGGGGACGTCCGGGGTGACGTCGGTGTCCCCATTTCCACTGTCCTCGACGACAACCGGGACATCCGGAGGAGCGTCGGCGTCCCTGCTGGTGGTGTTAGCTGGCGCCACAGGTCGATGATTCGAGCCAGATGCCAAGTGGGGGAGAACTGGACGTCTCTCAATTCTCCGTTTCCACTTGGCCCTTCTTTCGGCGTCCCTGTGGCGTCTTGAGGGTGTCTTTTTCTTCTTCTTCCCGGTGCTGCTGTTTCTGTTAGCCCCGGACTGGACTTCTCCAGTCGGTCCACCCAGGCCCCGACCGGTAGAAGGTTCTACCGGGGTGACCTGGATATCCAAAACTACTATCAGCCGACCCTTGTTAGCATGGAGCGTCCAGCTAACACAATGGGCCGACTGAAAGCAGCTCAGCGCATGCAAAAGCTCGGTGGGGATTAGAGTGGAATCCATTGTCCACTGAGCCTTCGACAAATAAAATCACGGCAACTCATTGGCTTCGTGCGTCAAGCACTTTTGCGACCGTCCCAGCGAGCTGCCGGATCGAGAATGAGATCACTGCCCATAGCGAACACCTTAATGCACGTTAAAGGCAAGGATGGCCTTCGAGGTGGGTATGCTCTTAAAAAAGTCACACCTATAGAAATAGTTTATTCTTATACACCAATCAACTATTGTGTAAATAGTTTAAACTATTGTGTAAATAATTTATATGCTTTGATATTTACGCAATATTTATGATTGGTATAAGAACATGGTCTGTCTATATTTTAATATTCTTTCTGTTTATGGTGGTTTTAACAGGTGTGACTATTTTAACAGCAAGCCACCACGATGGCTATCCATGCCTTTAACCATTGCTATCTTTACCATGGTTAAACTGCACTAATCAGATTTGTGTCCCCACCATATGATACCAATGATTTTTTTCAACTGGTAGACTGGAACCTGGATCAATCTACTACATTTGTTCGCATTACATTGCTCAATTTTGACACAGCCTCTTTAATAATAAACACATCAAAATTTTTATTAAGTTCCCCCAATAATACCCTGATGAATAAATAACCTGTATCTTTTATGTCAACAGTCAATATATAACAAAAAATGTCAATATCACTTGATTGAAAAATGTTGTCAGAATGCCAGTTGATGGTAATCAATCAACAGGCATTCTGACAAAATTTTCCAATCAAGTGATATCGACATTTTTGTTATATATTGACTGTTGACATAAAAGATACAGGTTATTTATTATATGAAGGGTAAGGGGTCTTATTTTTTATTTGAGGTGGTTATTATTTATAAGCTGGTAATAATTGTTATATTCATTGACACTCAATTTTCCTGAACAGGGTTCCTACTGGCTCCAGTCTGATTGGGTTAGCTGATCAGTGGAGTGGGGGGGGGTATCAAAATATGAAGATTGATATTGAATAATTTATTTGATAGGGTTCCTACTTGCTCCAGTCTGATTGGGTTTTCTGATCAGTGGAGCATGGAGGTTGTTGGGTGATTTAATATGAAAAGCTGAGAAATATTAACATTTTGAATAATTTATTTCATAGCTTATTACATGGCTGCACGTTCTGGGCTGCTGCTCTCCATCTGAAAATATAGATATAATAATAATTATGAATGAATACCAGAACGCATTACACAAAAATAATACTGTCATTTCAAACCGTATGAGGTTAAAAGGGGCCATAACCTTGTTAGATTTGATAAATATAGCGTAGCAGATAAATAATGTCTTGTGTTATTGACTGATACAAACATGCGTTCATGTTAATATATATGCTGCGTTTTGGATTTATATCACAGCAACATGATGCAATGCAGCAGCATCACTACATTATTAAAAGCCAATCGATATGCACCCCACCCACCTAGAGGTTGACTACATAAAAACATGATAAATTCAGTTGCAGAAATGGATCGCGTAATCACCTTATTTAAACGTCCACAGAGTAACGGGCATAAATCAGAATCCAGAATAAGATTCTTCAACTGACCAACAAAAATAGATATAACATTGTGATAAGGTTTTCAGTGGATAACAAGTGTATGCTTTATATAATTTTGTGGCAATACATTTTCTTTTGATATTAATAAACATTTTGGAAGCTGTCCAAGTATTTCAGAGTATTTCAATAAACAATAAGAGTGAAGTGAACAAGCACTATGAATAAAATATTTAAAAGTCAGTGGGTTGCTTTTCAGAAATAAATTTGAATTAATCACTGGTTTGGTTCAAGTGCATACTTAACTTGTTATCCAATGTTTTGTAAGTGCACATGACTGGATTAATTACTGGCATTAAATTTATCTGATTAGAAATATTCAACTGTTTTGCAGTTACTATATCATAACTGGTTCTAGTAGAACGTTTATAGCAAGATATTGCTAGATTTTACAAATAATTGACTCCTTAACCATAGGAGATTTATGGGAAATATTTCTTATTGTCATTCATTGGAAAGCACTGAGGATTTAATCCTGAAAAGTTACCCATAATCCTGCTGTGGTTAAGGAGTTGATTATTTAGATTTATGTAAATTTTGTTTAAAGACATATTATGCACTTGTTAATAGGGTGCGTGAAACTGATAACTTAGTATTAAGGTGCTATGCGAACTGGAGGAATGCAGCATTCTACTAACATCACCGAAAATATCAAGCAAATCGACCATACCACTCCATAGAAAACATTGTCTGAACTACGCTAAATTGTAAATATTTACTACTCAAATCGGGACGCTTCTATCTGCGATAAACTAACGAAAACGATTTTGCCATCGGCAGTCACTGCATTTAATTAAAATGTAAGAATAACGGTGTGTGTTGTCAATTTAGATATAATATTTTTAAAAATAACTACTTTGAACAAGATTATTCTCCATTTCTTAATTAAGTCACAAAATATTTAGAATACTGGTATCTTAGCTTCCTTCAAAAGAAAATCCAGTCATGTGCATTTTGTAATGGAACATTTTGAAGAAACAAAAACTATTTGTTTGGACCACAGATAATCAAACATGCTTCTCAGGCGCTTTCATTTTGCATCAAACTTAATTGTATTGATGTCAATCCTGGTCAAGTTCAATTTCTTTAAAATGCATCATTCTGTTTGTCTTGGAGGCAAACATGTGACACAAGTACATCAGATGAGATGAGTAAACATTGAAGTTCTAGAACATCTGCCTGTGAAACATAGTTTTGATTTTTTGTGGCCTTATACTCCACACAATGGAACACACGTTTTGTTTGAGAATATTTTATTCTCCTTATTCATAGATGCACATATTATAGTGTAGTGACTTAGCGTTTTTTTTTTGGAACGGACTGGCAAAAAGTGCCATTTTTTTATATTTTGTCAAGTTATGTGTGCTCTTTCAGAAAGTGAACTAGAAACAAGTTTCTGATCAATATTAACCCTTGTTTCCAGTATGAATCCAAGATGGCGGCCAAATTCAATCATTATTTCACCATGACGTTCCAACTGGTATAAAATTTGAGGCGCATGCATAATAAAGGCGTCATTCAACCTGACATTGTCATATTTGGAAGATAGTAGCAACCCAGGCTGACCAAATTGGAAATTTATCACTTTTTGTCCCAAAAACATGCAATTTTGTCATATAATCATTCTCGTTTCAATTATTTCGGAATAATAAACAGACAATTTCTCAAAAATGTTTCAGTGTAGATCAAAGGTTAAGGTCTTAGCATTATTGGACATGTATACTCTAATCAAAACATACAATATCTAGGACACATTCTTAACCGTATTTTAGAAATTTTGGATTATGTTAGCCCTCACCCCAAAAATCATGAAATATTGTTTTTGTGATAAGCATCCGATAGAACATGGATGAGAATCTATAAAGGAAACTATTTGATCACATTTCTAAATACTGCAATGGCAATTACATACACAGTGACCAAAGTTGAAATATAACATCTTTTTCGACAAAACATATGCAATTTTGTAAGAAAATCCTCTTCATTTTCACATCGTTCGGTCTTATATGTTTGGGACATATATACTGAAAACGATGAATACATTGTATGTGTTTAATATGTAACAACGTTTTAGAAAACTGGGTTTATGTTACCCCTCACCCCAAAAATCACGAAAATGTGACTTGTTGTAAGGATTCAATAAATCTTTGGTTAAATCTTATAAAGTGAGTTTGTCGATCGCAATTCGTCATATATTATAATGTAACAATCTCAATGTCGGTATGCTGTTGACATTAACAATTGTATGCCTAATAACAATTTATTTGATCATTTCAAATATGTTCAACCAATAGAATGGCAATATGCAATAATATACAATATGCTGTCTTAAAAGTTTCGAAAATGAACATTAAATATATATACAACACATATAAGGGTATATACATGTAATGTTTTGGTGAAATAAAATAAAAATAAAAGAATCTATAATACCATTAATGGATATATTTTACCCAATATCATTGACCTATGTAATCTAGCATTCAAGAGGGTGTATATATAGATATGCATTTCAGGTCACAACTTTAATTTGTCAATCAATAATACACATAAAGATCTTTGTTTATACTGTGTTCTTAAATTCATGTTTGTTATGTTATATAACTATAATGTTCACAGACTGATAATACCAGCCGATAGATAGCAGCTCATAGATTGTCATGGTATAATCACCGCTGCCTGTGTTTATACGTTGAACAAATATTGTAAGCACACAATTACATCTACATAACTCTGTGTATAGTAAATCAGCGTTTGCACATTTGCATATGTTACAAGTTTGTGATTTGCAACAACACTTAATGAGTTCTGAGAACAGAGCTGCGGCTTGGCATGACAAGTGTGTACCACAATCCTACCTGGTAGGCAGCTCGTTTCATATGTCCCACACCACATATATATGACAGTAACACTTCTTAGTCTGTAGAGTAGAAACTTCATTAGTGACTGGGCGTAATCATTAAAAGTAGATAATATATCGCAGGTACAGTCATATCCACAAGAACGCCTCCATCAAATATCTTGAACTGAACATTTTTAGGTGGGTCCGATATATCTCCAATTGCTTCCCGGATACATCCCAGCAAATCAGATTGTGTCCCCTTGAATTTACCTCCCGTTGAAAAGGCGGGTGAATAGCCGACTCTCATGAGAGAAACACACGTCTGGTTCGGGGAGTTCTAGCCATCTCGTTATTGCTATCAACCCTCCATTTCCTTTCAATTTGATTTTCTCCTGTTCCTGCACTTGATCGTTTGGAATAGCGGAGAAGCGATTTCGGGTTTTTTTGAACTGCCCAAATGTTGTTCGAACACACTATTACAAGAAATAAAATATTGGAAGTACGTGCAAGATATTTGATGGAGGCGTTCTTGTCACATCCTTTGCATATAATTGTGCCTGCGATAGGATCTACATGTACTTTTAATGATTACACAGTCACTAATGAAGTTTCTACTCTACAAACTAAGACGTGTCAATGTCATGTGTGTTGTGTGGGATAGGTATTTTGAAGGCAGCACAAAAGGCAGCACTAATGAGAATCGTGGTATAGGTCTTGGACGAAAAGTTGGTGGCCAAACTAAGATTCCCAAAAAATGGAACGACTTCCCCCGTCATTCTGACAATAAGCTTGAACTTTTTGTATTCCTGACAAGTAATGCGTCAGAACATGATGTTAAAGTGTTAAACATGACAGAATGTTCGTCAACTCTCAAAATAACAAATTCTTCCTAGTAAATCTTGAGAAACTGTTGTCAGGAGGAAGCTGATATTAGAATTGTGCCGCACATTATCCATGCGCTTTCTTGTGGGCTGACGACCATCCGTGTTCGGATTGTTGACACAGATGTCCTTTTAATGGTCATCGGTCTGTTTTCAAAGTTTACGGATGCTAACAGTGGTGGTGATACATGTGTTTCTCTAGGAACAGGCAAAACTAAAACATTGTACCATGACAACAGCACATTTTCCGCTCTGGGCGATGACAATTTTTTTCACTTCCCAATTTTCATTCGATATCTGGTTTTGATACCACTTTGTTCTTCCATATAAAGGGCAGAAAAAGTTTCTGGATAGCATGGAAATATTATCCCGTTATCACAGATACATGTACATTTCTTCTATAGGCGAATCAACCTTTTATTCAACTAGATTCGTCCCTCATATATTTTCAAAGAACTGGAACGTTTCATTACTATTAACTTCTTATAAAGGTTGTCAAAAGTTGCTGATAACGAACCATATGAAGAGAATTCTCCAAAACTTGTCGCTCAAAAGGGGCCCTAATACAGCATATGAAATGAGCCATATACCAGGCAGGATTGTGGTACACTTGTCATGACATAAAAATTCCAATACATGGCCCGCATGACTGGGAATGGACAGTTGAAGATCATGGATGTAAACCATTGTGGACTACATTACCAGAAGCTGCAGCTGTGTGTTCAGAACTCATCAAGTGTTGTTGCAAATCCCAAACTTGTAACAGGTGCAAATGTGCAATAGCTGATTTACCATGCACATAAATATGCAGTTGTAATTGTGATATTAAGAATGCCTAAAATATTTGTTCAATGTATCAACATGGTCACCGGTGATTATAACATGACAATCTATGAGTTGCTATATATCCGCTGGTATGATCAGACTGCGTACATTATAGTTATACAGGTACAACATAGCAAACGTGAATTTAAGAACAGAGTATAAACTAAGATAGACCATCTTTATGTTATGTGTATTATTGATAGACAAATTAAAGTTGTGATCTGAACTACATGTCTATATATACCCCCTCTTGTATGCTACATTTGTAGATTATATAAGTCAACACCTTCAAATTACTTATGGTATAATAGATTTTTAGAATTTTATTCTATTTCACCAAGACATGACATGTATACACCTTTAAATGTGTTGTATTCGACAGCCATTTTCGAAACTTTCAAGGCCACATGTGGTATACGATCTTGGGAAATGTTTGAGAAATTGCCCATATATTGGTTGAAAATATTTGAAATGATGGTTATTTTACCATCAAATATAGCTGTTATTACGCATACAATTGTAAATTTAACCAGTATACTGTCAATGAGATTGTTACATAACAATATATGACTAAATGTCATCGACAAACTCACTTTATAAGATTTAACCAAAGATTTATTGAATCTTTGCAACCAAGTCACATTTTCGTGATTTTTGGGGTGAGGGGTAACATAAACCAAATTTTCTGAAACGTTAATACATATTAACCACAGAAAATGTATTAATTGTTTTCAGTAAATATGTCACAAACATTTAAGACCAAACATTTTGAACTATCGCAAATATCCTATGTGTAAATGACCATTTATTGGACCAAAATATTTGAAATGACGAGGATTTTCTTACCAAATTGCATATTTTAGTCGAAAAAGTTGTAAATTTCAACTTTGGTCATTGTGTGCGTAATTGCAATTACAGTATTTAGAAATGTGATCGAATAGTGTCCTTTATAGATACTCATCCATGTTCTATCGGATGTTTATCACAAACACAAAATTTCATAATGTCTGGGTGAGGCGTAACATAATCCAAAATGTCTAAAATATGGTTACGAATTTGTCCTAGATGTTGTATATTTTGTTTGCAGTATACATTGCTGAAATTGTTAAGATCTTAATCTTTGATCTGCACTGAAACAGTTTTGAGAAATTGTCTGTTTATTAGTCCGAAATTATTGAAACGAGAATGATTTTATGACAAAATTTCATGCTTTTGGTCCAAAAAGTTATAATTTTCAAATTTGGTCAGCCTGGATTGCTAATATCTTCAAAATATGACAATGCCGGATGGAATGACGCCTTTATTATGCATGTGCCTTAAATTGTATACCAGTTGGAACGTCATGGTGAAATAATGATTGAATTTGGCCGCCATCTTGGATTTATACTGGAAAGAAGGTTTAATATTGATCAGAAACCTGTTTCTAGTTCACTTTCTGAAAGAGCACACCTAACTTGACATAATATAAAAAAATGGCACTTTTGGCCAGTCGTTCCAATATGACAAAATTTTGTCGCTAAGTCACTACACTATTAATCAAATTTTGTGTCTTATCTAGTGAGGAAATTACTAAAACAGTGAAAAAGTAATTAATTTTGCTCTAGTTTTTTAAATAATTAACCATATAATACGGCATTTGGCTCATTCTGCGAAATTAAGGCTCCGAAATCAGGTAAACTCGCGTTTTTGAAGGCACACAACTCAAAAAATACTTAAGAAATCTGGGAATGGTTTCCAGTTTTGGTTCAGGAAAATGTGGTCGACAAAATAGGCATGATATTTGTAGGACTTGTAAATTTGAAATTTTTATATACATTCATGAAAATCCCTAAATTGATGATTTAAAGGCACGTGAGGCCTTAGTTGTCGAAAATATTCATATTTGTTCTAATCAACGTAAACAGAAAAAACATTAAAACGCATACAGTTTCGTTCATATATACCATGACCATCACGTAAACAGCATGTTAGCATAAAGACCTACTATATTTTACCTACGCAAGAACCTGATTGTGTTACAGAAGACAGCACAATGATACTGGCTAATCACACACAAATGGAATAAACGCTCTTTATTAGTTCCATATCAGGAATTCAAGAACAAAGAACGCTCTTTATGTTTACTATCATAATATAAACAAACACCAGTAAAGTTACTTTTTATGCCTTTGTTTACATAACAATGGTCAAACATTTGACAATAACATACTGTTTATGTGATATTTCTTATTTGTATACGGACAAAGTCTGTCTACATTTTGATGTTCTTTCTGTTTGTAGCGGTTTTTGACGGGTGGAAATATTTTCACAGGATACCCACCGCCAAGGCCAACCGTACCTTTAACAAAATTTTCCCAAATTTTTTTCACGAAATTCACTAATTTCCCTTTTTCCGATTTTGCTGATTTTTAATATGTTGTTTATGTAGGGTATATGTACAAATTAGTTCTGGGTAAAACCATAAATGCACTGGACAATATCACGCATATATTTGTTTGCGGCAGATTAGATCAGACTAGCCAAACAGGCTATTCTGCCGATAGCGGCATAATAAAAATCGGACCTTATTATGCTGCTTGCGGAAGAATAGCCTCGGCCTACTCTTTTATCTGTTTGGACGAGATAGCTGAAACAGGCCAGCTAAAACATTTTAATTGTTTTAATATTTGAATTAAAAAATTTAGATTTGTTTTCTTAATTAAAATTTATTTTTTAGATTGAGTTCCTTGCTGAATTTTTTGTTTTATCTAAATAATTTTATCAAAATTATGAAAAACCAACGACGTTATATAACATCCGCCAGGGTATCGCGGTACCCCAAGTCAACATACCAAATTTTGTTGAAATCGGTCCAGGGTTCTGGGAGAAAAATCCGAGCAGAGAGACATAGCCTACACAGATAGGTCTACAGACAGCTCGATTTTTATTGCAAAGCATGAATTCCAGCGTGACGGAATCATCAAATTTTACGGAATTTCACTTTTCTGTGGCCTATAAAATCTAAAATTATGACCAGTAGGATACCACTTAAAATAAAAAACATTGTATATACTATATATACTAAGTTGTTTTATTATATACAATGCTATGTGTAATTAAGTATCATCTCACTCTGGGACAAATTGTGTCCGTGACGGAATCACCCAAAAAGTGCCCTCACTATATGGGGGTTGGTCCTTAGTATTGCAGAACCCTTCTCATTCATCAAAGCTGAGCTGGAAAACGTTCTAAATTAGCAAAGTAGAAACATTATCCTTGAAGAAAGAAGCCGCATTATCACACACTTCTGTGTATATTACTAGCTAACTATGTATATTACTGGCTATAGTTTGTTCGCCGTGACGGAATCACACAACGGGCGTGACGGAATCACATTCAAAAACTGGTTTAAACTACACCCAGTTCAAAATGCTTAAATTACATGGAAATAATATTGTAAGATAGATAAATTCATTTTCTCAACGTTTGTAAGAATGAAGTTGATTCCCTCGAGTGGTGTATATGAAGTGTAAACTCATGGCATCGTGACCTACCAGTGTATAACGACTATGACTTATTATTTAGACAAAACTTTCAACAGTGTGCATGGTTAAACCTTTTGATTTTGGTCGACATACAATTAATGGTCAAAAATAGTGATAGACATAGCGGAGATCAAATAAAGAATTGCATGCTAGACTCGCCTGCCCATCACCCACAAACTCAAGAGATCATAATAAAAAATCTTTAAAACCATAAATCTAGAAGTCAATGGTTTATTCAGTTCGACGTTTATGTGCTACGACAGATATATTCAGATGGCCGTGAGTTTAGGAGAATGTCAATTCCTAAAACGAATAATGCACGGAGACGAAGTCCCGTCCCAATATATATTTTTTTAAATGGACAGTTTCGAGCATTTACTCTTATTTATACAGTCGTTTGATTATGTCAAGAAAGTTTATTGTTGTTGAGAAATCGTGAACATCGAATTAGTCGTTCGCACCATCCCCGCTATAGAAAAGGATGACGACGATACGGGTGAACTCTTAAGTATTTATATTGTATACATGTATCTCACTTCTGCCAATTGTAATAAATTTGGAACTCCCTCATCATTTCGCTGAACAGTCTATAGTATTTCCTTATATACATTTCTAATTCACCGCAAAACTTTAATTTTTATGTTAATAAACAATTGTTCTTAGCGCTAAAATTCAATTTGAATCTATGAATCTATATATGCAAGCGAATGATTGATCTTAAGAAATATCATCTTAATTTTCTTGTTAATTTGAAAAAAAAATTCATCTTATACCTCATGAACAAACTTCAACGCAATCAAATTCATTGCAGACAAACATTCTCAAATTAATAGCGAGTTTGCGATTTCAAACCGGTACGGGTATGGGTACGCATACGGATAGCTACCCGTACCGGTACACGTTTTGTAATCGCAAACTGTTTTACGGGTAGAATTCATCACATTGACTGGTAATGTTTGGTAAGCCAACTGCAACAAAAAAGATATTATGATATAGATAGATTGTTATTCGCTTTATTTACCGGTGTTATATATATACTTACAGTTATGGATTGTTGGAAATTTTTATTTAGATTACATGGGCCTCATGATAATCATCATCAAGAACGAAGCGGCAGTTGGAAGGGGTTGGTACTTTTCTTTAACTCATCCTGGTAACATTTTCCACAATTGGATTCTACAATTAGTCATAGACCGACCGAGTGTTGACTATATATCGGTTGGAATTTTCAGACTTAGAAAACAGATTATGATAGCTCAAATATACAATTACGTTATAGTTAAATTTTCCAACCAATAGTTGGTGTAAAATGTATTGTTTAAGACTCAGGGTCTAATAATGTCCTGCATGTACTTTCAGTCAGACATAAGACCGAATTTGTACCTTATTTTAGTTGGGGAATATTTAGTCATATTAAGTAAACATTGGTTTGGAATCTTTCAGCAGATCGAAGGGTCGGGGCAAGGGAATCTTTATCCCAAGAATTGGGATTTTTGTTGGGATCTAAACCCGGAGGTAGGTTGAAAAGATAAACTTGGTAACGATAACAGGTGTTAAAATTTTGTCTATTTATTATACGGATTAAATAAAGAGCGTTTGCTTCACTTCTGTGCGAAACACAGAACACAGCTAAACTCGCTCTGATTATGCTTAGATTTTGAAGAGTATGTATAGTCTTTAGCGACCTATAGTATCCTCACTACAATATACACCAGTATCGTGATTCAAATGCGTCGTGTCCGTTCAGATGGTAAATATATATTAAAATGATAATACATACGATCAAGTAACTAAACGGTTGTATATTCAAATGTGCAATACATGGATAAATCCACGATATATTGATGCCCTTGTACAAAGGTTGTATACCTGACACAACATTTGTTGGAAATTTCACACCAACAATAAGTTGAAACTGTTCTCGTGGTTTGATTTTCCAACAATATATTAGTGGAGAATTTGTACCCTTTAGACCAACATTGGCACATTTTCCTATTATTAGTAAAAATAAATGGACTGAAATTGCTATCAGAAACTGTTGGTGTTAGGTCTCAAAATCTCCAACAATTAGAAAGCTTGATGCCAGTCTGAATGCTGGGATTTAGCAAATTTTATGTCCAGATTTAATTCAAACCGGGCCGAACCATGGTCGACCCGATATATCCCGGCTCCTCCCCAGTGGCCAGTCAGAAACTGATAATTAATTTAAGAAAAAAACAAATCGGGGTAAATTTTCATGGCGTTAGACCTATAGATATTAGGATATTAGGATTTTTCAGGCTGAGATATACACATTTTCTTGTTCTGCATGGTCGGCCCAGTGGATTATGCCAACCACCCGGCACCCCCTCCCCGACTAGTGACAAAAAGACCACTGATTCGTTTAGAATATGCTACCATCCAGGCGGTTTTGAGGGACCAGTTGGGAAAAATTAAAGCCCATTTGGGGGGGGGGGTCAAATGGAATTACGCGCAAACTTGTGGATTTTATATGGTTCAAGGGGTGTAGTTATAAATTCGAAGGTGGAAACCCTCCTAACGTTGAGACCGTCTATAGCCACGTCCCTGCAATGGGTCTAGACTGTGTCTATAGCACCATCTACTCACTCTATTAACCACAACCTGTCATTAATGGAGTGAACAAAGTTGTTAGTGAAAAGATGGGCCTTCCGTATTTATCTGAGTGCCAGAAGCCGCCTCGAGAATTTGAACATAAAACCTGGCTTAAAATGACAACTTTATCAATGATATTTGCCGATGGAATCTTGCAATAAATAGGTTAACGCATAGCTGACTGGAATTTCATGGAATTCATGAACCTTTGAGTGAGAAAATCGTAGTGAAATGTTACCGGTCAATGGGACACATCTACCCGTTCCAAATCTCTATCGCTTTATGTGCTGCATTGAAAGTACCCAAGTGACCGTGACGATGTTCACCGATTTACCCGTACCGGTTCCCGTCGGACGGGTATCGCAAACTGGCTAATTTCAAGTGAATTCATAAATTCATAGTATAACATATTATGGCCAAAAAGGGTTTTGGTTCGCGTGTCCTGGCGCATTGAATAATATGCACAGCGTTGGGCGTTTTTATTTTGATGTCTGCATTATGTTACGACATAAAAGTTTGTTTCAAATATTTTAATATGTTTCACCAACATGTCCAGAGATATGTATTGGGCATTGATGTGCAAAAAATATTAGATCTACAATACAATGAGAGTTGACTTATGTCTACATATAGGGCCTATATAGAACACTAGCTGATGTGCCCGACTTCTAACGGGCTATATATTTAGGGAACAACGTTGAAAATATTAGGAGGAAAAAAAAAAAAATATTGTTCGATCGTTCCAGAAAGATGCCTTGGCCCCTTTATGAACGTATATGAGATAGGTCAAGGCCAAGGCCCCGGGCGCACGAGAACTTGGACCCGCCCATATCACTGTCGGATACCCGTTGAGGTTCGGACATTCCAAGATGGCGGCGCCCACTTAAGCAGATAAACGGTAAGTGTATATATTGTCTCCAAGCAGCAATCAACGACATCTTTTGGTGATACACCTTGAAACAGTTATGTAGGAATTTGTATGCCCAACACATACGTAACACGCCTTTCGTCATAATTTTTAGAAATTTTATCGAGGCGGCGAAATGTTCGCTTTTTCGTATTTTTCTGGCCCTGGGCTCATGCATCCGCAAATTTATGTATTGTTGTGGGTAGATTAGGTCACCACACATCTTCGGAATGCAAAACCGGCGATATTTTTATTGTCTAACTCCGAAAAACGACCTTTGAAAATTTCAAAATGTTCAGGTTCGGATTCGCAACATTCGTGATGATTTTGTTCAGGTTCAGACACAATTTTCGTTCAGGTTCGGACAAATTTGGTTCAGGTTCGGACAATTTTAGTTCAGGTTCGGACGCATCAAAACCTTACCTATAAATGACATGCCGAGGTGCAGTCGCGATCTTATTGTGCGTGTTATTAACGAACATGCAAGCAGCATAGGGGCTTCTGCAGTCCCATTTCCATATGGGACCCCTTTTCCTATAGGTTTGTCTATGTCTATGGCCCCATAGTATGGCAACGCCCCCTTTTCTATGCTTTGTATGTGTTTATGTATGGGTCCATAGTCTTACAAACTCCTCCTTTTTTATTAATTTTATAGGTTTAATTATTATATATCGCTCCTCCTTTTCTTAATTCCCTCTTTCCCACGCAATTTCATCTTCTGGAAAATTCTACAAATTTTTTGTTTCTGGAAAATTCTTCAACTTTTTGTTTTCTACAACATTCTAGTAAAATCCATAATGTATTCGTGTAATAAAATTCATACATGTATACGGCCTCTTAAAAATTATATAACTGTAAAGTCCCAATGTTAATTTCACACACACGGTACATCGAGGCATTGGCTCTCACGCTATTATAGCATCTATCTATTTACCGTTCTCCAAGCAATTTTATCTTCTGGAAAAATCTAGTAAAATTCCTAAAAAATATTCCTTCCCACGCAAATTATTCTTTCTGGAATATTCTGGAAATTTTTGTTTTCTACAACATTCTAGTAAATCCATAATGTATTCGTGTAAGACAATTCATACTTGTATACGGCCGTTTAAACTAACAATGCTGAAGGCAGACGCACTTTTGTCTGTTAATTAACTTCAAAGCACGGGGGAACACAATGCACTCTAAAGGGACACATACACGGCACTCATTATGAATGAATGTTAAACGACAACAAAACAATAACAGAGCATCATGGCCAATATTCTCGACCAACTCCCCCACACACGGTACAGTGAGGCATTCACTCTCACGAAAATCCCACAACAAAAGAATGCGGCCGTTAGACTATTGGAAACTTTAAATCTTCCAATAAATGAGCGAGGAAACTTTCACAGTACAGTATTATGTGCACCCACGCTATGACATCATTAAAGGGGGACAATGCACTCACGGTGAGGAATATTAAAGTGGTAATCTCGGTATGTGTAAGTTAAAGGTACACGTCGCTTTGTCTTTAATAAGACGATACATTACACGTAGGGTTAAACATGTCCATCGTAGTAAGCTTATTTACTTCAGAAATGGTTCCAATAGCATACTATTGTACCCGTGGTCACATACCTTAAAGGAACACGTCACTTTAACATAATTCAGCGTATCCATCGATATAAACGCTCTTTATTTTCAAAATTTGTCTTAATTGTACTAAATTTATATTTAAAATTAAGCATTTAAACATAATTCATCGTATCTATAAATAAAAAAACCCTCTTTATTTTCAAAAACGTCAATAGTTTTAACAAAGATTTTTGCAATCTACATGCTTTCATTCATATAAAATTACCCAATGTGTGTTAGACAACAACATTATAACATATTGGCTTTCAAGTTACATATGCATGTACATTCGATGCACGAGGCAACATTGTAGGAAATGAAGGTATTGATGTGTCATTACTTCAGAAATTGTTCATACAATTGACCGTATTTTGATCGCATACCTTAAAGGTACACGTTACTTTTGTCTATAATCACACAAAACATTACACATAGGGTTCAACATGTCCATCGTAGTAAGCTTATTTACTTATGAAATGGTTCCAATAACAGCGTCTGAGAACGCCACACCTGGTTGTACCGGGTGCCAATGATTTACCCACGCATCTCAAACAATGGGATGCCTATTAATTTATTCTGACCACACGTGTCTGGACAGCGTTCCAATGAAGGAATTCTGAAAAAGCTATTGTTAGAGAAAGAAATGACGCAGTACCAACTCATACATATTGATTAGATATTTCTAGTGATTCTGATTGGCTAATAATATATGGAGCAGCATAGCGTTCACAACGCTATCTGGTTTTCCTATAAATAATGTGATCATGTCATTTTGAGGCACTTTCTGAAACTACCTGCTACATAAACATGGACACTAAAATTTTCGCAAAACACTTGGGTCGTAACAGATATCTCACAATCAGTGAGTTTTTGTGTACAAAGTATGTGGATCTGAGAATTTGGGATGAAGGAAGGATTCCAACTAAACAAGGAGTTAGCCTGATAATTCAACGCTGGATTTGTCTAACACAAAACCTTGAATTAGTGGGACAGCATATAAATTCCAAGGAGCCAATGGACCGGATTCATTTGCGGCATAATGTTTTCATGACCCTGTATCATGAACATGCAGTGGTGCACATCAGACAGTACTTTTATCCAGAAAATTGTGATGTAGCAACACCAACCAGGAAAGGTGTTACTTTAAATGGAGTAGAGCTGAAAACAATTGCAGATAATGTGGAAAATGTCAATGGGCTCATTCCTGAAACAGTAAACTTCATACCCTGTAACAACGAACACTTGAACCAGGAAGCAGCCTTAAGATGTTCTGAATGTGAACCCGGTGGATACCATAATTATACACAGGACAAGACCGATGTAATACCAGGACATTTCTATGGAAACTCTCAAGACTTGACACAACAATACTAATATTGTGAGACTGACTTCAATGTAACCATTTTTCCTGGACATTTTTAATTCAATGTTGTGTGTGTGTGTTTAAGTATATTTCATAACAAGGTAGTATATAGCAATTAATAGCACCAGTTAAATGTATCCAATGTATTGTTGTCTATCATATAACCCATCAATTGGCACAATAGACATGATTTACTTACTAATATATATATATATATACAAACTGTTCATACCTTAGATATGAACTTCTTGAAATTGAAAATAAACCCATATCAGGAAGGATTTTTCAATAAGTCCTTTGATAATCTAACTTTAAGCATCTGATTTCGAGCCATTTATTGCATCCAGAATTGTTGGCGATTTCGAAAGATTATATTTGAAAGAAACCGCAGTGAAATCACACCGAAATTTACGAAGATGCGGGACATTTGTTGTTTTCAACTATTTATAGATATCACGTGACTAATATCGAAAATCCAATTTTGGCAGATCGTAGAAGAGCTAGAATAATGACGATTACACCATCGGGCCCAGTTTCACACAATGCGTTACCTCCATCGAAAAAGAACGTGTATACATGCATATTAAAAAATATTATATTTTCAACCTCGCCTAATTCTACACACAGTCAAATTTCAATGAATGTGGAAAGCTGTTGTCATTGTGATGTTTATAGTATTCCGTAGTAAATGCTGCATTTAAATTGTATAGTAAATAACGATCAATAGCGGAAATGGTGAATTCTTATGCGGTGCGTGTGAACTTGTATTTAAAAGGGCAAAGACTGTTTGTTAGTTGAATACATACATATTACGGCTCTCATTTTGAACTTGCCTAATGTCCATTAACTCACCGATTAAGGGCCAGAAAGGTTCTATATATGTCTTAGGTTACCTGGTATTACAATGAAATGTGTTAGAAAATATATTGCATTAAAATGTGCATTATTAGTGAACCCTTTTCGGTTCAATAGTGAACTATTACATACATCCTAACTTCATGGTCACATCTTTAGCCACGAATGGGTATTACAATAAAACAATAATAACATTATACATATTTATTCAGCCATAGATCCACAACATTTATACAAGTCATATAACTCTTTTGGTTTGCATGCAAAAATGAGCAAGGCACAAAGCTCTCCCATCCTGGAATAGCGTTAGAAATGTCATTCTTGATGGAACGAATAATGTCAAATTCAGTCTCACTTAAAATTAATTCATGCTTCGATGGTTTCATTTCAGCATCATTTTTATAGAATCTTCTGACGTGTATTAAGCCATAGTCATACCTTTGAAGTCATTGACAGTTACGAATTTCTGGTTCCCAATTTGATGTTTATATACGTCCATGTTCACCGAATGTTATTCAACTAATGACACCCTTATTCAAACTGCCTCTTATTTATACATAATATTAGCCAATCATATCCCTTCGGGCATGTCTAAAAATATAATTTACAGGTATGAGTCATCCCTATGTGTATCACACTCAGCTAATCGAAGCTTATTTTCTAACGTGTTCAGAACTGCCCTTTTCACCATTGGATGAATCACGTATGAGTCATGTCTATACATCGTACTTAGCCATTCAAATCCCTATATTCGTTGTTCGGTAAATTTATGAGTTAAAAGTACAGGACGGCAAAACGCCGTCGCCTCAAAACGCCGTCGCCGCAAAACGCCGTCGCCGCAATGACGTCACTACAGGACAGATTTTAGGTTATAAGGAACATTTGTATAAAGGAAAGCCATATACCGGAGATATTTTAGTCAAGTATAAATGAAGCACCAGTGTTCAATTTGTTCTAGTGAGTATGGGCGGAACCATGATTTTAAAAGACATGTGCAATCTAAGCACACTGAGTTTGTCAACCGACACCCACAGCAGCAGCACCAAGCGGTAGCAACAAACAGCAACATCAACAAGCGGCATCAGCCACAACATCAACGCCAGCAACAGCCATTACAACACCAGTTACTACAACCCCATCAGGGGAAACAGCAACAAAGCGACATAACATCCCATGAAATCCAATGGCCAATATCCAGGAATATTTTGTCTTCAAACATCCATTCACGTCATGCGTAAGTGGACCGACATCTAGTGGAAAGACGTACTTCGTGAAAACCTTGCTACAAAAGTCTGCCTCAAAAATATCACCCGCACCTGACAGAATAATATGGTTTTATAAATATTGGCAGCCCCTATATGACGAAATAAAGAATACCGTCACCCCTCAGGTCAACTTTATACAAGGAATACCAGCAAACTTGGATACTCTTATCAATCCCCAGTATAAAAATCTAGTTATACTCGATGACTTGATGCAAACTTCATCAAAAGACCAGAGAGTTAATGATTTGCATTCCGAAGGAAGTCACCATTTGAACTTATCTTTGATAAGTTTGAACCAAAATTTCTACTACAACAAAGATCCGACGCAACGACCAAATTGTCAATATTTGGTATTGTTCAATAACCCAGTTGACAAGGGTTTAATTTCAACATTATCAAGACAGATGTATCCTGAATGCCCACAGCGTATGATGCGAGAGTTTTCGGAAGCGACGAGTGAACCGTATGGTTACCTACTGGTGGATTTAAAAGCCGCAACCCCGGACACATTACGTCTGCGACAAAATGTGTTAAAAGTCAACACGAACCAACATAGGGGTGAATGGAATGGCATGAAATATAATCTCCATAAGGACAGCGAGCACCCAGATGAACAGAATGGGGTAAAATATGATGACAACAATAGCCCGGATCAACGGAATGAGATGGAATACGATGACAGAGAACTCCCTGGGCAACAGAAGGGCATGACATATAATTATAGTGTGCCCCAAGGTCAACATAATGGTGATACTAACGACATAAGGCCACCTGGTGAGCTCGATGAAATTCATAAGGAAAACCTTCAAAACATAGCCATTCGAGAAGACATGTCGTACCCTTGCAATGACGGTGGGCTTTTGTTCGAAGATCAGCATGATGTCCAGAAACACGTAAAAAAAACTGGTGTCAAGAAAATAAGTTAAAACGAAAACTAACTGAGAACACGGATGATAGTCAGGATAAGAAAATAAAATTGAATGAAGTTGAATACTTCAAAAGTGTTTGCGATGAGAGTGGAGATAAAACACAAGAAGAATGGAGTGATACAGTGGAACCATATACGGAAAATGGCTCAATAGAAAAAGAGACAAAATTACAAGCTGACAAGGACCTTAAAAGTAAAGACATGATGCAATTTATGAATGAATATGCTAGGACAATATTAGAGTATCTGCAGCTGCGCAATGGGACTCTGCACAACAGAGTCATGAATAAAGTCGACAAATATATAAATAATGGTTATGAAGATCGTGATGCAGTAAAAATGTCAATATTAAAGTACAAACCGTTGCTAGAAAAATTAATGGACGAATCAACTCACGCTTCTGACGAAAGTTATGACAATTCGGACGAAAGTGACAGTGATGACAATTCGGACGAAAGTGACAGTGATGACAATTCGGACGAAAGTGACAGTGATGACAAAGCGGATGAAAGTGATTAGTTAATATAATAACAAATTGTAGTATGTACCACATGTCATGTTATTTTGCTCCAAAAAAAAAGAGTAGAGGTTCCCTCCCCATTGGTATTGACGTCATTGTGGCGATGGCGTTTTGCGGCGACGGCGTTTTGCGGCGTTTTGCGGCGACGGCGTTTTGCGACGGCATTTTGCGGCGTTTTGCCGTCCTGTACTTTTAACTCATAAATTTACCGAACAACGAATAAAGGGATAATGGCTAAGTTCGATGTATAGACATGACTCATACGTGATTCATCCAATGGTGAAAAAGGCAGTTCTGAACACGTTAGAAAATAAGCTTCGATTAGCTGAGTGTGATACATATAGGGATGACTCATACCTGTAAATTATATTTTTAGACATGCCCGAAGGGATATGATTGGCTAATATTATGTATAAATAAGAGGCAGTTTGAATAAGGGTGTCATTAGTTGAATAACATGCGGTGAACATGGACGTATATAAACATCAAATTGGGAACCAGAAATTCGCAACTGTCAATGACTTCAAAGGTACTAAAATACATATAAGAAGATTTAATGATGGAATATTTCCTGACAAGTATGGCGTTGCTTTGGACAGAGATGAATGGTACAATATGAGTTCATTCTTAGATGACGTTAAAGAAGCGATATCAGAGAAACGCTCGGTGGAATATCATATAGGGAATGACTGGCATCTATGCTACTCGAGTGACTATGGCTTAATACACGTCAGAAGATTCTATAAAAATTATGCTGACCATGAAGTTAGGATGTATGTTATAGTTCACTATTGAACCGGAAAGGGTTCACTAATAATGCACATTTTAATGCAATATATTTTCTAACACATTTCATTGTAATACCAGGTAACCTAAGACATATATAGAACCTTTCTGGCCCTTAATAGGTGAGTTAATGGACATTAGGCAAGTTCAAAATGAGAGCCGTAATATGTATGTATTCAACTAACAAACAGTCTTTGCCCTTTTAAATACAAGTTCACACGCACCGCATAAGAATTCACCATTTCCGCTATTGATCCTTATTTACTATACAATTTAAATCCAGCATTTACTACGGAATACTATAAACATCACAATGACAACAGCTTTCCACATTCATTGAAATTTGACTGCGTGTAGAATTAGGCGATCGATAATAGCATTCTCTCCATTGAAAAGTTTGTCACTGAGGTTGAAAATATAATATTTTTTAATATGCATGTATACACGTTCTTTTTCGATGGAGGTAACGCACTGTGTGAAATTGGGCCCGATGGTGTAATCCTCATTATTCTAGCTCTTCTACTATCTGCCAAAATTGGATTTTCGATATTAGTCACGTGATATCTATAAATAGTTGAAAACAACAAATGTCCCGTATCTTCGTCAATTTCGGTGTGATTTCACTGTGGTTTATTTCAAATATAATCTTTCGAAATCGCCAACAATTCTGGATGCAATAAATGGCTCGAAATCAGTTGCTTAAAGTTAGATTATCAAAGGACTTATTGAAAAATCCTTCCTGATATGGGTTTTTTTTCAATTTCAAGAAGTACATATCTAAGGTATGAACAGTTTGTATATATATATCTATATTAGTAAGTAAATCATGTCTATTGTGCCAATTGATGGGTTATATGATAGACAACAATACATTGGATACATTTAACTGGTGCTATTTATTGCTATATACTACCTTGTTATGAAATATACTTAAACACACACACACAACATTAAATTAAAAATGTCCAGGAAAAATGGTTACATTGAAGTCAGTCTCACAATATTAGTATTGTTGTGTCAAGTCTTGAGAGTTTCCATAGAAATGTCCTGGTATTACATCAGTCTTGTCCTGTGTATAATTATGGTATCCACCGGGTTCACATTCAGAACATCTTAAGGCTGCTTCCTGGTTCAAGTGTTCGTTGTAACAGGGTATGAAGTTTACTGTTTCAGGAATGAGCCCATTGACATTTTCCACATTATCTGCAATTGTGTTCAGCTCTGATCCATTTAAAGTAACACCTTTCCTGGTTGGTGTTGCTACATCACAATTTTCTGGATAAAAGTACTGTCTGATGTGCACCACTGCATGTTCATGATCCAGGGTCATGAAAACATTATGCCCCAAATGAATCCGGTCCATTGGCTCCTTGGAATTTATATGCTGTCCCACTAATTCAAGGTTTTGTGTTAGACAAATCCAGCGTTGAATTATCAGACTAACTCCTTGTTTAGTTGGAATCCTTCCTTCATCCCAAATTCTCAGATCCACATACTTTGTACCCAAAAACTCACTGATTGTGAGAAATCTGTTACGACCCAAGTGTTTTGCGAAAATTTTAGTGTCCATGTTTATGTAGCAGGTAGTTTCAGAAAGTGCCTCAAAATGACATGATCACATTATTTATAGGAAAACCAGATAGCGTTGTGAACGCTAAGCTGCTCCA